>JAVKPL010010897.1:0-471213 GCA_032173675.1 Gastrolobium villosum
GGTAATGATTTTGATCCTAACTCTCATGGACCCAAGATGAAATGGGTACAAAAAATTTCTTCCTCTATTTTTAGTATGCAGAAAAGTTTGCGTAAGGTTGGAATAAAGGATCAAGAGAAGAAGAAATACACACAGAAAAGAAAGCCCCCAAAGTTGCGTGATAAGCAGATGGGGAAGAGTTGCACAATGATTGGCCATTACCTCAAAGTTGTTCATGAAGGACCACAGAAGCAACCTGTGGAGACAGAGGCTCTACTCACTGATGCTGTTTATCCTCCTTAGGGAGTCCAGGGAGTCTTCTTCCCTCTTTTTCTTTTCTTTCTGTTATTTGCATTTTTCTTTTTCTTTCTTTTTTTTAGTTTTTGACTTTCGTAGGTAGATTTTCCTCTTCTTTCTGGTTATTATTGTGTATTACATGGAGTAGACTTAGATCACAATGTTTTATAGTAAAGTCTATTAGGCTTTGATCTCAATTCTTGGATTGCAATACTTGTTGATTGATGCTGTGATGCTGATTGCATGATTTGGTTACCCCTTGTGAGGTTTTGAGCTTGTATACATGGCATATCTTCTGGCCATACTTTCATTCTTGTGTGCTTCTGCTCTTGATCTTTTTTCTCTAGAACTTGCTCTGATTCTTTTTGAAATTGCATTTTTCACTTACATGCATGAATATGATTGAGGCATTCATTTCTTTCTTTACCCACTTTAGCCAGATAGTCATCCCTTACATTATTATCCCTTGATGAGCCCCTTTGAGCCTTTATATCCTTTACTTCTTGAGCCACATTACAAGCCTAAGTGAAAAAAAAAAAAAAATTAATTCCACACCCTGGAGATTTATTGAGCAATGGTTTTCACTGTGATGTTGTGTTTAAATGTGGGGGTTTGCCCGAGGCGTGCAAAAGTTTAAGTGTGGGGGTGACAATGTGATTCTTTTCTCTGCTATGTGGTTCTTCTATGTTATAAAAAAAATAGAAAAAGCAAAAAGAAAAAAAAAAAGAAGGAAAAGCAAAAAGAAAAAAGAAAAAAAATGAGAAAAAAATAGAAAAAGAAAAAAGAAAAAAAAATGTGTGTTTATTTTTATCCTTTCATTATCTTTGTGTAGTTCTTAACCCTTGCTCTTGTAGATTTCTAGGGTGTTTAACCTTCTTTTCCCATATTTCATCCATACCTTCACCTCAGCCCCTTTACAATCCCGCATAAAGCCCTCTTGATTTGTGCATGCATGTGTTAGTAGCAGTGGAGAAGTAGAATTTGAGCAAGCCTGTGGTAGATTGATTTTCTTGAGTAGATTTGAGTGATACACTGATTACCTGATACACTTGAGAGAAAAATATTGAGAGCATCTTGTGTGAAACCATTTTCTGTAATTGGCATGTGCAGCAAAGATTAGCAAGTCTTGTTATTTGAGATTAGGGAATTTCAGTCCTGATTGATTTAGCTGTGAAGATTTGTGATCTTTGTGTATTTCCTGTATGCTTGGTAATTGTTAGAAAGGATTGGTTGATCTTAGTCTTTGCTTTTAATTTTAGTTTTTGCCCAGGAGTGCAAAAAGATAAGTGTGGGGGAATTTGATAACTCATATTTTATTACACTTATTTGTTACTCTTGGTTGGTAATTTTAGGTTTTTATTTGAATTAAATAAAGGTATTTTGGGTTAAATTAGAATTCTAGTTTTTATTTGGGTTTAATTGATTTTCGTCATAATTTTCCAGATTTACACTACTTTCGTATTTTGACCATATCTCACTCTACAGATGTCCGATTGAATCCGTTCTTGTTGCGTTTTGCAGCTAACAGGAAGGGCTATAATTGCTATTTCAGCTACTGAAGCCCAATTCGGACGGGAAGATGCTAACGGGAAGGGCTATAATTGCTATTTCAGCTACTGAAGCCCAATTCGGACGGGAAGATGGTCTAAACCTGAGCTCAAGATGATGTGTTTTTTTGCTGGAATATTATTTTATTATTGGACATGTAATTTAAATTAAAGCCCAATTATTTAAGTGGCCCAAAGCCAAATTAGTTTTAGTTTTATTTTATTATTTTATATTGCATTTTAGACGAATGGGCCGGGCCGATCTGAATTAAGCCCAGCCCAAATTGGTTTTTGAACCCTAGGGGCATATGTAGGAGAGGGGGGAAACATTTTGGATGATGTAATTTTCAATTTGGAGGATCAAGACACTTTTCTCTGAAGCGTTCTTCGCGTTCTTCATCTTCTTCATCTTCTTTTTTTCTTTTATGCAATTTAATATGTAATCATGTTTATCCTAGCCATGCTAGGCTAAACCCCCTTTTTAATCAACCTAAGGGGAAGGGATTCCATGGATCCGTTTAGAGGATCTGCGATCAATCTCTAACCAGATTTATTTCTTTACCCTAACTCAGATCGATATCGTGCGATTGTGGATATTCGATCTGAGGTTCGCAATTTTGATCATGGAAAAGGGATAATCATCAGATTTGATGATCCGATTGTTCTCAATTGAAAATAAGGATTCTGATTCAATTGAGATCAACCGTGAATTTGGTAATTTTTATCCAATGAAGGACGTCCATGGAACCCTAACCTTAGGTTGGTTAATTTTGAATTACGAATTTTAATCCCAATTTTATATTCTGTCTTTTAAATTATTCAAACTGAAATCAAAACCCCCTTTTATTTTCTATTTTCAGCAACGATTTTCACCCAAACAATTTCCTTGAGAGACGACTTAGGGTTTCCACTTTACTGCAAATTTTCTGAACCCTAAATAAAATAATTTTTAATTTGCACGAGTTCGACAGCTCGTGTCATTGCCATGATCAAATCTATTAGGATCATGCTTGCAATAGCAGCATACCACGACTATGAAATTTGGCAAATGGATGTCAAGACCGCCTTCTTGAATGGGTTCTTGAAGGAGGAAGTGTACATGACACAACCTGAAGGCTTTGAAAACAAAGATCAGGAGCATATGGTATGCAAACTACAAAGGTCAATATATGGGCTAAAGCAAGCATCAAGGAGTTGGAATATACGTTTTGATGAAGTCGTTAAGAGTAATGGTTTTATCAAGAACGAGGATGAACCTTGTGTTTACAGAAAGGTTAGTGGGAGTAATGTCGTCTTCCTAGTGCTCTATGTAGATGACATATTGCTAATAGGAAATGACATCCCCACATTAAAAATAACGAAAGAGTGGCTTTCAGAAAATTTACCATGAAGGATTTGGGAGAGGCAGCCTTTATACTCGGTATAAAGATCTATAGAGATAGATCCAAGAGGCTGCTGGGTTTATCTCAATCCACGTACGTTGACAAGATGCTAAAGAGGTTTAGCATAGAAGGGTCGAAAAGGGGTTTTCTTCCTGTCAGTCATGGGGTACACCTATCAAGGGCTATGTGTCCTAAGTCACAGCCTGAGAAGGATCGCATGAGTGGAATTCCATACGCTTCGGCTATTGGATCCATCATGTATGCCATGATATGTACGAGACCAGATGTCTCATATGCTTTAAGCATTACGAGCAGATACCAGTCAGACCCTGGAGAGGGTCACTGGACGGCAGTCAAAACCATCCTTAAATACTTAAGAAGAACTAAGGATGCGTTTCTGGTCTATGGTGGGGTTAATGAGTTAACAGTGAAAGGGTTCACTGATGCCAGCTTTCAGAGTGACAAAGATGACTGCAAGTCACAGTCAGGATTCGTATTCACCTTAAATGGTGGGGCAGTGTCTGGAAAAGTTCCAAGCAGGAGAAAACAGCAGATTCAACGACAGAGGATGAATACATAGCTGCTTCAGAAGCAGCTAAGGAGGCAGTGTGGATCAAGAAGTTCGTAAATGAACTAAGGGTGGTTCCAAGCGTGGATGAGCCCATACAGTTGCTTTGCGACAACACAGGAGCCATTGCGCAGTCAAAGGAACCTAGGTCTCATCAAAGATCTAAACACGTGCTCCGCAGATATCATTTGATTAGAGAAATCATTGATAGGAATGATGTAAAAATGGATTATGTTCCCACAGACGATAACCTGGCCGATTCTCTGACAAAGGCTGTTTATCAGAGAAAACATGATAGTCATTATGAGGCTTTGGGCATACAACTTAGGTCTGATTGGCTCTAGGCCAAGTGGGAGCTTGTTAGCATATGGGTGTCCTAGAGACAATCTTTTGATTAAATAAAGGACACTAGATGTAGAACTTTGTTTGTCGCAAATAAATGAAAGCACTATTTATTCAGTTTCATATTGTGTCTCGATATTACTGTTAATATTATATGAACGAACTGGATAAACCCCTTGGAATAGAACAGGTATCTCTTGAGTATCTGTGATGAGATCACGATCATGAGGATTCAAGGATATTGCATGTTTATTCCTAATTATATGTTCCTAGTCTAGAGACACTGAGTTTGGGGATCAGTGATCTCGAGTAAAGACTAGTACGACTTATCTACTTGTATATGGATACAAGGTAAAGACCTCATGAGCTGCAGATATGGAGATATCTTAGCTAAAGTCGTGGGTGGACCTATAAGAGTATAGCTCGCACTGAACAGACCCAAAAAGAGACTCTATGAGGAAATCTCACAGATAGTGTCATTAGAGTAATCTCTTTATGTTTGGGTATGTCTTTCCTTAGACCAGAAGTTATTACCTAGACTGTGTTCTTGAAGGCATGTTTTGATTGTATACCTCGTCTTCCTGAAACATGGAGACTCATAGGTATACTGTTGGGCGTGTCCTTAAAGGGCACAGGGCTAGGGTAATAAGCTGAAGGAATTCGTCAAATCTCTGTGAGAGATTAGGTTATCTGTAAACCGGAGAAATCGGGATGACATTTACAGGGACTCGGAATCTATGCATAGTAAAAGAGATCATGAGATGATCTGCCTTTAGAGTCAGTAAATTGAAGATTCCCTATTTCGAATAAAGCTTACCCTAAACCGCAGGGGTTGATACATTTCCTTACCCTAGGTTAATGGGAAGATAATCGAGACAAAGGGAAATATATACGGCAACCAAATATGTGCAATAGGTTGATCAAGTCATTAATCTGACTAGTTCTGGGGCAACAAAGCATTGCTAGTGCTCTGTGTTGTCATTAATTGGGTTGTGGGCTTGTTGGGCCCAAGCCCAGTTATGTCAGAAGCTAAGTTGGACCTAATGGGTCACACACTAACACCTTGTAGTCATGATGGACTAGCTTTAAAGGTATTGGGCGTAATAATGTTGTTAGCCCAAGAAGCTGTTTGGAAGCCCACCTAAATGGGTGGGTGGTGCATGGATTTTAGTAATGGGCTTGGATAGTCCAAGCCATTACTAATTAATTTAATTAGTTAAATTAATAATCAAATATTTGAATTTCGAATTTTGAATTGGAAATTTGAATTTTGAAATTTGAATTTAGAATTTGAATTTCGAAATTTGAATTTTGAATTTGAAATTTGAAATTTGAAATTTGAATTTTAAATTTGGATTTGGATTTGAATTTTGAAATTCGAATTTTGAATTTGAAATTTGAAATTTTGAATTTTGAATTTGAATGTTTGAACGTTTGAACGTTTGAATTCAAGTGTTTGAATTCGAATTTGAATTGGTTTTGAAAAGTTGTTTCATAACAAAAGGATAAGACAGGATCTTATTGGAGCATATTCCTTGGATCAAGAAGCATCTTTGGAGGCACTTCCTTGGCTGTTTGGTGCGCAAGTTTTAGGTGATAAGAATGTCATCTTATCACTTAAAACAAACCTCCATTCAGATTTGGTGGTTGAGGGAATCAGTGGGTGAGTTGATTCAAATTTTGAATGCAACTACTCAATATATTTGGACCCCTTGTAGGGCTGAATTATGCGCATGAGAAGTATATACTATATGATAGTTTATGAATTTAAGTTTAAATTATTTTGAACTTAATTTCATGTGGATAAGATTGAAGGTTGTTGGCAAAGTTAGTTTTGCAACAGCTCCACCTTATCTCACTGTTCTATGCGCAAATTTCAAAGAAGTTTGAAAGTTTGTTTTTCATTTTGAATGATTTAAATCCCTCCTCCTCTCCAAGTGTGCGCATATAACATGACTTGTTCCTCACCTTAGGGTTTTGTGAAAACTTAGCCAACTCTCCTCCTTCTATGCACCATTCTGTAGGGTAGCTCACTACACCTTTCCAAACAGAATACCTAGTCTCCACCTTCACCACTTGTGCGCATAGCAAGCCTCACTGTGGTGTTCATCTGGTGGCTTTCAAGAAAGGGTTCTTGCATCAATGATGAACGGTGGTGTGGATCACCATTAGAGGGTTTGAACCCTTCAAGCCTGACATCTGATCTCCCTGACTGATCAGGCCAAAAACAAGGTAACATCATGCTGTCTTAAAGCATGAACCTATGTGTGCATGTATGTTCCGCAGTAAAATTTTTGTTTTACACCTTACATGCATCGGCCTTCAAAGGCCAGTTTACTTTCATGGTCTGAACAGATTTAGACGGTACCCTATTTAGAAGGTATGCCGCTGTGTCTAAGGCATATCCCCAAAACGATTTTGGAAGTTGAGTCTCACTCATCATAGACCTAACCATGTCTAACAAGGTCCTGTTTCTCCTTTCGGAGACACCGTTTTGGTGTGGTGTGTAAGGAGCGGTAAATTGTGAGAGAATTCCATTTTCTCTCAGATAACCCTGAAACTCGTGGCTCAAATATTCACCACCACGATCTGATCGTAATGTCTTAATCATCTTGCCACGCTGTTTCTCCACTTCATTCCTAAACTCTTTGAACTTTTCAAAAGCTTCAGATTTATATCTCATTAGGTATATATACCCAAATCTTGATTTGTCATCTGTAAAGGTAATGAAATAAGAATATCCACCTCTAGCCTCAATAGATATTGGGCCACATACATCAGTATGAATGAGTTCTAATAACTCACTAGCCCTATGACTCTCAAGCCCTTTGGGCTTTTGTCGAATCATTTTCCCAGCTAGACAAGATTCACACTGTCCATAGGATTCCAAATCCATGGAGTCCAGGTATCCATCTCTATGCATCCTAGACAATCTTGTTTCATTTATGTGCCCTAGTCTACAGTGCCAAAGAAGCAGTACCGTAAACCATATCATTCAAAATGATAGAAAAAGTACCATCCCTAATACTGAAAGTATAACCATCTTGTTCTAAACAAGAAATTGAAATAATGTTTCTAGAAATATGCGGAACATAAAGACAATTATTCAAATGCAATAAAAGGCCCGTAGGCAAAATAAGGTCAGCATCTCCAACTGAATGAGCAGCAACCCTTGCTCCATTACCAACGCGGAGATCCACCTCGTTTCTATCCAATCTCCTTGGGCTCCTAAGTACCTGCAACATATTGCAGATATGAGAACCACATCCGGTATCCAATACCCATGAGGATGGATTAGCATAAGAATAATTTATCTCAATCATGAAAATACCTGAGGCAGAAGCATCACCATGCTTCTTGTCCTTCACATTGTTCAGGTAGTCTGGACAATTCCTCTTCCAGTGGCCTTTCTTGCCACAATGGAAGCACTCAGCATCACCCTTGTCCTTAGGTGCCTTCTTACCCTTCTTCTTGCCCTTCTTCTTCTTGGCTTTTCCTTTGGGCTTTAGGGGGGTCACCTTTTGCAGGCTCCTTACCCTTTCCCTTAGCCTTGCTAGGCCCACCAATCAAAAGAGCCTGTGACCTATCCTTCTTGATAGACACTTCAGCTGTTGTTAACATGCTTAACAACTCAGGAAAGTTCACTTGCATCCCATGCATATTGTAATTCATGATGAATTGACTGAAGGAAGGTGGAAGTGAGGTGAGGACTAAATCATTACTTAGCTCGGCATCCATGATGAAGCCTAGGTTTCCTAGCTTCTCAATCAGCCCGATCATCTTGAGAACATGGATGCCAACAGACATGCTCTCAGTCATCCTACAAGAGAACAGTTCTCTTGAGGCCTCATACCTCTCATGCCTGCCTTTAATATCATACAACTCCTTGGGATGTACGATAATAGAGGGAGCATCCATATGCTCATGCTGCTTTTGCAGTTCAGGCGACATGGATGCCAACATGATGCATACTGCCATCACTTTGTCATCAAATTCCGCAAACCCTTCTTCCCCTTCCCGTGGAGCTACGGGTATTACAGCATCTAAAACGTAGGCAATCTTTTCGGCCCTTAGAACTATTCTTAGGTTCCGATACCAGTCCATAAAATTTGAACCGGTCAGTTTATTCATATCGAGTATTGAACGCAGTGACAGTGGATTAGTCATACTATAAGCTGAAAAGGATGTAAAGATAGTTTTAGTTAATATACGGTTATGTAGTAAAAAGCAAATTATTAAAGACTTGAAATAATTTGCCCCTCCCACTATTTTATCTAAGTCAATGGCCCTTCCTTTTGACTTAGGGTTAATCTACTTTAAATTTTACCTTAGTGGGATTAAGAGTGCGATTATTTATTTTAATCTCCGTCTGAGACCGCAAGATTAATTTAAATAATGGGTTGATCTTTATCAACAGTATCTCATACCCTCTCTTAACATTAGGTTGACAACTCTTTGTCACTTAGTGGTGCATCTCATGCAACCAACCTAGCACCATTACCCTAAGCACATAAGCTCGGCTGTGCCTGCAACTTATGTCTTAGTTAAGCATTAAACCAGCACCCTAAGTGTCTTACACTTCAAACACTACTCTATCCCAACGAAATAGTGGGTCCCAACTGAGTTGTGGAGCACCACTATGTAGAAGAGTTTTGAGTAGCATTGGTGGTGGGAGGTAATCATATGCTTAATTATTTATTCCTTTTAAGGGTTCCTTTTATCTTGGGGTTAATTAGGTCCCATCAAACACATATTGTAAGTTATCATGCTAGTCGTTACCTATGTCAAACATCTATCGGTATACACTAGTCGCTATTGGACAAACATAATAACCATACAAAACGCGGTTTGCCCAATTCATGCATACTAGACGTTCTAATCATACATGCATATAAACAGTTTATATTAAGACAGCCATGGTGCTCGCGCTTTTGTCCCTTTTGCTTCTTTAAGCAACGGCCGCTTGTCGTCTATACGCCACTAGCCTATTTCTCTAATTACAAATAATTAAAGAAACTCCATAACATTTTGGAGGAACAAAATTACAAAATTTAAATTACAAATTGTAACGCCCTCCCTTGTATGCATCCAAGAGAGTCGTTTGCTAAACAGAATTAGAGTCTTTAACGTCACATAAGCTACTAAAACAGTGAGTATTTTTGTGCAGAAACAGTGGCACATTAAGTAATAAAACAGTGAGCATTTTATGCAGAAACAGTGGCATGTGTAGCATTAAAACAGTGAGCATTTTATGCAGAAACAGTGGCACATTATGGACTAAAACAGTGAGCATTTTATGCAGAAGCAGTGGCATGTGAGACACTAAAACAGTGAGTATGGTGTGCAGAAACAGTGGCATCAAAATGGTGATCTTGTCCAACCGAAACAGTGGCATATGCATCCTCAAAACAGTGGCACTTTTATACAAAACAGTGGCATCAAGATGGTGCTCTTGTCAAACCGAAACAGTGGCATATGCATCCTCAAAACAGTGGCACATTCATAGAGAAACAGTGGCATATATATCCTCAAAACAGTGGCATATTCATACAAAAACAGTGGCATTCACTTGAGCATAACCATGAGACTTTCATTCCATTATATCATGCATACAAATCATCATAAAATAGCTCCATCCTTATACTTTCACCATGTTCAATCAAGAATCCAATACAAGACATACTCAAGTGGACATCTCATACACACACATGGTTTCACACAATGTAAAAGGTCTAAGTTCTAGGCTTACCTCTTGAAGCACACACTTCTTGCTCACACACCACACCTTTCTAGTTCTACCAACAACAAGTTCACCCTTCCTAGAGATGGCTTGTGCGCTCAAATGGTGAGGAGAAACAACTTGGACAGCTTCCAATAGTGAGTACCAAGGCTGGATAGTGAGGGGGAAAAGAGAAAGAAAACTCACACTTACTAGGTGTATAGGCCACGGCTTTGAGAGGTGAGGGAAGGTGAGTTAGCAAAGTCTTCTTGCTCCAAGGATGCTTGTATTCTCGGCTAGAGAGTGAGGAGGAGGAGGAGATGTTGGCTGAACTTGTGCAAAGTGAGGGAGAGTCCCTCTTGTGCGCAAACTTAAAGAGAAAGTGAGGAGAAGTTGCAATGATGAAACATTATGGAAAAATCTGGTTTCTTGTGAAGGTGGGACTACACACTTGGTCAAAATAAGCAAAGGTTTGCTTCTTGGTTACTCTATGCACATGCAAGGAGGTGAAAAGGAGGGTTCAGATCTGAATAAGGTGCTGCCAAGTCAGAATTTTTAGCACACTCAACCAAGCCATGCGCACAAGGTGAAGTGGAAGGAGTTGGCAGATTTCTCCTCCACTCAAGCACATGCAATCTGCCCAAAAATCCTTCTTTTGTTGCATGTGGAAGCAAGGGGCAGATTTGGTTCATGATGGACTGCCAAAAGCATGCAGAAATCTGCACATTTCAGGCTCATGATGGAAGGTGTAAGGTGGTTCTCCAAGTCCACAAGCAAGGCAGATTTGTGTCATAGAAAAATCTGATGCAAGTCTTCTCCATGTGCGCCTAAATGAGGAAGAATGCAGCCCAAAATAATGCTAAGGAGTACATGTGTCTTTCATGCAATGAAGTTGAAGTCAAATGGTGCACATGCAAGGTAGTGAGGTGGCAGACATGCATGAGGAAAATTGGAAGATTTTCTAAGTCCCATCTAGTCTCTTTTGCGCATGAAATGAGGAGTGAGGATGCATTAGTCATGTGGGTGTTCCTTGCTACACAAGACAACCTAGTTGGACAAGGCTTAGGGGGATAAGGGTGGACACAACCTTGGGCTGAACTAGCTTGATCCAAAAGCCTCCTTGGGCCATCGGCCTACACATATAATGGATCCAATAAGACAAGTCTAAAGGTGGCAAGTCCACACACTAGCCCACTTCCCAAGTCCAATAAATACTAAAGCCTTATAACACACAATCAAAATTACTCATATGTTTTTAATAAACTTTTCACATGCCTACATATGCACCCTCCTATAATTTTAATTTAAATACTTACCTTAGTCTCATCCAAGGATAAGGCCATATAATTTCGCAAGCCAACCAAACATAAACATGCATCTATATAATATAACACTTATGTATTTTACTAATTATGTGGGATGTTACACTCTCCCCACCAAATAGGAATTTTGTCCGCAAAATAAACTTACTTAAGAGTTAAACAGTTCTGGATAGCGTTTCTGAATGTCGTCCTCGCGCTCCCAAGTGGCTTCAGCTGCCGATCTGTTGTTCCATAATACTTTCACCAAAGGGATTTCTTTAGAACGGAGTCGCTTGACGGATCTTTCAAGAATTTGGAACGGTTGTACTTGATACGTCAGATTTTCCTTTAATTCTACTTCCTCCGGCTGTAACACATGAGATGGATCAGAGAGATACCTCCGTAGCTGCGACACATGAAATACATTGTGAATTCCTGATAGATTGGGTGGTAAAGCCAACCGGTATGCAGACTCTCCAATCCGGTCCATAATCAGATATGGTCCTAAGTACCGTGGACTTAACTTCTTTACTCCCATTCTCCTTCCGAGTCCCGATGTAGGTGTGATTCTCAAAAATACATGGTCTCCGACTTCGAAAGGTAGAGGCTTATGACGCTTGTCGTAATAACTCTTCTGTCTGGCCTGAGCCCTCTGCATATTTTCTCGAATCTTCTTTACTTGTTCGGATGTTTCTTGAATTAAGTCAGGTCCTAACATACTTCGCTCACCCACTTCAGTCCAGCATAAAGGGGATCTGCAATTTCTCCCATACAGAGCTTCGTACGGTGCCATCTGAATACTGGAGTGGTAACTGTTGTTGTAAGAAAATTCAATCAAAGAAAGATAATTATCCCAGCTGCCTCCTAACTCCAAAACACATGCTCGCAACATGTCCTCTAAAGCTTGAATGGTGCGTTCTGTCTGTCCATCGGTCTGCGGATGATAAGCAGTACTCAATCTCAAGTGAGTCCCTAATGCTCTTTGAAAAGATTCCCAGAACTTAGATGTAAACTTGGGATCACGATCACTGACAATACTCGTAGGAACTCCGTAGCTTCACAATCTCCTGCAGGTAAATTCTGGCAAGCCTCTCTGTATTATACGTGGTTCTAACACGCAAGAAATGAGCTGACTTCGTTAAACGATCAACAATCACCCAGATAGAATCATATCCTTCTCGCGTCCGAGGAAGTCCAACTACAAAATCCATCGCAATACTGTCCCACTTCCATTCGGGAATCTCCAAAGGTTGAAGGAGTCCCGAGGGTTTCTGATGTTCGTACTTCACCTTCTGACAAGTTAGGCATCGAGCTACATACTCAGCAATATCACGCTTCATTCCCGGCCACCAAAACGAAGTCTTCAAGTCATGGTACATCTTCGTGGATCCAGGATGAACTGCATACTTACCCTTATGGGCCTCCTGTAAAACTTCTTGCTTCAACTCTTCGTTCGGCACAACTAACCGACCTTGAAATCTCCAAATATCATTCTCATCCTTTACTACCTCTTGGTTACCAACCAAATCATGGACTAACTCTTCATCTTTCTGAGCTTCCTTAATTCTACTGATCAATTCATTCTCTACCTTTATATTTCCCAATCTTATGTTATTCTCTCTCTCGTCTATAGATAAGTTCAAATCTCGAAAGGCCTCAAACAATTTCAGCTCTTCCATCATCAGAGTTGCAGTGTGCAATGTCTTCCTACTCAGGGCGTCAGCTACCACGTTTGCCTTTCCTGGGTGGTATTTAAGTTCAAAATCATAGTCCTTCAGAAATTCCATCCACCGTCGTTGCCGCATATTCAGCTCCTTCTGGTCGAACAAATACTTCAAACTCTTATGATCGCTGAACACGTCAAACTGTGAACCATACAAGTGGTGCCTCCAGATTTTAAGTGTGAACACTATAGCTGCTAACTCCAAATCGTGCGTAGGATAATTTTCTTCGTGAGGCTTAAGTTGTCGAGACGCATAAGCTACCGCCATACGATCCTGCATCAACACGCATCCAAGTCCTTTCAGGGACGCATCACAGTATACTTCGAACTTTCGGGTAGGATCCGGAATCGTGAGTACGGGAGCACTTGTCAACCTGCTCTTCAGTTCCATGAAACATTCTTCACAAGCTTCAGTCCACTCAAAAGGCTTGTCCTTCCGAGTGAGACGGGTAAGAGGTTGCACTATCTGAGAGAAATTCTGGATGAACCTTCGATAATATCCAGCAAGACCTAAGAAACTTCTTACTTCAGTGACCGTCTTGGGTTGTTCCCAATTCATGACAGCTTCAACCTTGCTGGGGTCCACCGCAATACCTTCTGATGAAATGACATGGCCCAGAAACTGGACCTCTTTAAGCCAAAACTCGCACTTTGACCACTTTGCGTACAACTGCTTCTCTTTCAAGATTTGCAAGACAACCCTCAGATGTTCCGCATGCAGCTCTTCATTAGAAGAGTAAATCAGAATGTCATCGATAAACACAATAACAAACTGATCAAGGAACGGGCGGAAGATGCGGTTCATGTAGTCCATGAATACCGCTGGAGCATTTGTAAGTCCGAATGGGATCACCTGATATTCGTAGTGCCCATAACGAGTCCTAAAAGCTGTTTTCGGAATATCCTCCGGTTTGACCCGGATCTGATGGTATCCCGATCGTAAATCTATCTTGGAAAAGACTCTGGCTCCTCTTAGCTGGTCCATCAAATCGTCGATCCTCGGTAGCGGATACTTATTCTTTACCGTTACTTTGTTCAGCTGTCGGTAATCTACACACAGACGTAGACTACCATCCTTCTTCTTAATCAAGATGGCTGGAGCACCCCATGGAGAGGTACTCGGTCTGATGAATTCCTTTGCCAAAAGCTCTTCTATCTGCTTCTTCAACTCTCGCAGTTCCAAAGGCGCCATGCGATACGGGGCAATGGAGATTGGTCCAACTCCAGGAACAAGTTCGATGGAAAATTCTAGTTCCCTATGAGGAGGCAATCGAGGTATTTCATCCGGGAATACCTCCTCGAACTCTCTAACTACAGGTACATTCTGAATTTGAGTGTCAACCGAGGTCTCTGCCTCGATCGACAAAAGATACCCTGCTGCTCCCTTGCGGAGCTCTTTTCTAACTTGTAATAGAGAAATGAGAGAGAAAGGTTGGAAATTACCATCTTTCGCATCCAGAGTGAACACCCGTGCTTGCATAGGCTGTGGATTAGCGTTCCGGGGGCATTCGTAAGCGAAATGCCCTTGCTGGCCACATCTGAAACATGCATTGTTGTTCTTGCGACAAACTCCAAAGTGGTTCTTTCCACACGTAGCACAAACAGTCGCACCCTGTCGTCCAGTTGACGATTGACCAACAGTATTGCTTCTCTTAAAATTTCCGGGTCGCGCCTGTAACTGCGGACCTCTGCCTCGACCCCTACCAGGTGCCGTCCTAAAGAATCTGCCTACTCGGTTTCCTCCGTGGAATTGTGCTGGTTGCTTGTTCAAATCCTTGGCTTCGTTGATGATTCCTTCTGCCTGACGACTCTGATTGATGAGTTCCGGAAGTGTACGATTAGCCGTCGTCAAAATGAGTTTACGGATTTCCGGATGTAGTCCGCTTTCGAACTTCTCCACCTGCCATTCCTTATCATAAATGTTCCGGTCAAAGTTGGCGTATTCGATCAGCTGCCCAAATTTTGCAATATACTCATTAACCGTCATGTTATCCTGCCTGAGTGACAGCAGTTCAGTGTGCTTCATTCTTCTCATTGCCTTAGGAAAATACTTATCCAAAAATACTTGTCTGAATACGGCCCATGTTAGTTCAACGTCCTGAGCTCTCAGCAGAGCCCTCGCACCAGTCCACCATGTTAAAGCTTTTCCCATCAGCTGGTACGATGAGTAATCGGTCTTTTGCGCTTCCGGGCATGCCATGCGTTCGAAAATATGCTCGATCATCTGCAACCACTTCGCTGTAGCCTCAGGGTTGTCTTCACCCTCAAAGGTAGGCGGTTGGAAATTGCGGAAGTCTTTCAACCTCCGCCGGGCAATTTCTTCTGCATTTTCATGCAGTGGGGGTTGGTTCTGATTCTGTTGCCTATGGTCGCGCCATTCTTGGCTCATATTCTGGATAAACGTTGCCAGTCCCCCAATGGTAGTGATAAGATCCTCTTCCGCATCGCCAGACCTTCCCCGAGTTGAACCGCGACCACCTGCCATGATTCTGCGCTCACAATATCATGAAATGAGTTGATCAGGCTCACCGCAAGTTATTTATGGCAACAGTCCCAAGTAGGTACTCGAGTTCAATTCGGACAAGTTGACTATGCATCCGTGTCTTATCACAGAACGGTCTTAACAATCTAACTATCCTAGTTAATATATATTCTAACACTTAAACTATAGCACATTCAGACAGTCAATCAGCAGATAAACACGATCAACAATCAATTCAATCAATCACAAGCAAATCCATGGACCAAACTGCTCTGATACCAATTAGTGTAACGCCCTCCCTTGTATGCATCCAAGAGAGTCGTTTGCTAAACGGAATTAGAGTCTTTAACGTCACATAAGCTACTAAAACAGTGAGTATTTTTGTGCAGAAACAGTGGCACATTAAGTACTAAAACAGTGAGCATTTTATGCAGAAGCAGTGGCATGTGAGACACTAAAACAGTGAGTATGGTGTGCAGAAACAGTGGCATCAAAATGGTGATCTTGTCCAACCGAAACAGTGGCATATGCATCCACAAAACAGTGGCACTTTTATACAAAACAGTGGCATCAAGATGGTGCTCTTGTCAAACCGAAACAGTGGCATATGCATCCTCAAAACAGTGGCACATTCATAGAGAAACAGTGGCATATATATCCTCAAAACAGTGGCATATTCATACAAAAACAGTGGCATTCACTTGAGCATAACCATGAGACTTTCATTCCATTATATCATGCATACAAATCATCATAAAATAGCTCCATCCTTATACTTTCACCATGTTCAATCAAGAATCCAATACAAGACATACTCAAGTGGACATCTCATACACACACATGGTTTCACACAATGTAAAAGGTCTAAGTTCTAGGCTTACCTCTTGAAGCACACACTTCTTGCTCACACACCACACCTTTCTAGTTCTACCAACAACAAGTTCAACCTTCCTAGAGATGGCTTGTGCGCTCAAATGGTGAGGAGAAAAAACTTGGACAACTTCCAATAGTGAGTACCAAGGCTGGACAGTGAGGGGGAAAAGAGAAAGAAAACTCACACTTACTAGGTGTATAGGCCACGGCTTTGAGAGGTGAGGGAAGGTGAGTTAGCAAAGTCTTCTTGCTCCAAGGATGCTTGTATTCTCGGCTAGAGAGTGAGGAGGAGGAGGAGATGTTGGCTGAACTTGTGCAAAGTGAGGGAGAGTCCCTCTTGTGCGCAAACTTAAAGAGAAAGTGAGGAGAAGTTGCAATGATGAAACATTATGGAAAAATCTGGTTTCTTGTGAAGGTGGGACTGCACACTTGGTCAAAATAAGCAAAGGTTTGCTTCTTGGTTACTCTATGCACATGCAAGGAGGTGAAAGGGAGGGTTCAGATCTGAATAAGGTGCTGCCAAGTCAGAATTTTTAGCACACTCAACCAAGCCATGCGCACAAGGTGAAGTGGAAGGAGTTGGCAGATTTCTCCTCCACTCAAGCACATGCAATCTGCCCAAAAATCCTTCTTTTGTTGCATGTGGAAGCAAGGGGCAGATTTGGTTCATGATGGACTGCCAAAAGCATGCAGAAATCTGCACATTTCAGGCTCATGATGGAAGGTGTAAGGTGGTTCTCCAAGTCCACAAGCAAGGCAGATTTGTGTCATAGAAAAATCTGATGCAAGTCTTCTCCATGTGCGCCTAAATGAGGAAGAATGCAGCCCAAAATAATGCTAAGGAGTACATGTGTCTTTCATGCAATGAAGTTGAAGTCAAATGGTGCACATGCAAGGTAGTGAGGTGGCGGACATGCATGAGGAAAATTGGAAGATTTTCTAAGTCCCATCTAGTCTCTTTTGCGCATGAAATGAGGAGTGAGGATGCATTAGTCATGTGGGTGTTCCTTGCTATACAAGACAACCTAGTTGGACAAGGCTTAGGGGGATAAGGGTGGACACAACCTTGGGCTGAACTAGCTTGATCCAAAAGCCTCCTTGGGCCATCGGCCTACACATATAATGGATCCAATAAGACAAGTCTAAAGGTGGCAAGTCCACACACTAGCCCACTTCCCAAGTCCAATAAATACTAAAGCCTTATAACACACAATCAAAATTACTCATATGTTTTTAATAAACTTTTCACATGCCTACATATGCACCCTCCTATAATTTTAATTTAAATACTTACCTTAGTCTCATCCAAGGATAAGGTAATGTTATTTCGCAAGCCAACCAAACATAAACATGCATCTATATAATATAACACTTATGTATTTTACTAATTATGTGGGATGTTACACAAATACACTTGTAAGTTAAAAGGCGCGATTACACATTAATTTAAAATTCAATATTCAAATCCGGGCACCATGACCATCCCCTTCCTGTTTGTACCTGAAAAGTTCAAAACTTGCAATCACAAACATTATATTATCACATAATATTTTCACATGTATTTTGACATTTAACATTTAAACATCAAAATAACATCAAGATTCATAATCTTAAATTTCTCATTGGCCGAATTTAAAAAACAATTTTAATTCAAATTTTGTTAATTCTTTCTTAAAGAAAACAAAATTAAACCATGCATGTAGCCATAAACCCCTTCATGGCCGAATCATATAGGTGACTATATGATAAATTTTTTCACAAAATTTCATGCATATAAACATGACACAATTCATGGAGAAAAATAAGAAATCATTCAAGGTACTCTTAGTACCCTCCATGGCCGAATCTACCCTTTCAAAAAGGGTGTTCCTTTTAAAACTTTCATAAAGAAAAAGAAACTAAACCATGATGCATAATATTTTATGAACATAGAATCAAATTTACATGTTCATAAAAACAAAAACTTTAACACTTTAAAGGATTTGTGATTCAAAATCCATATGCAGAATTTAAACTTTAACCCTTTAAAGATTTTTGACCGTGAAAAACTCCTTTCACAAACAAGGTACCATCACCCGTCGATGGTAAAGCAACCGGGCTTTGATACCACTTGAAAGTAAACTGGCCTTTGAAGGCCGATGCATGTAAGGTGTAAAACAAAAAATTTTACTGCGGAACATACATGCACACATAGGTTCATGCTTTAAGACAGCATGATGTTACCTTGTTTTTGGCCTGATCAGTCAGGGAGATCAGATGTCAGGCTTGAAGGGTTCAAACCCTCTAATGGTGATCCACACCACCGTTCGTCAATGATGCAAGAACCCTTTCTTGAAAGCCACCAAATGAACACCACAGTGAGGCTTGCTATGCGCACAAGTGGTGAAGGTGGAGGCTAGGTATTCTATTTGGAAAGGTGTAGTGAACTACCCTATAGAATGGTGCATAGATGGAGGAGAGTTGGCTAGGTTTTCACAAAACCCTAAGGTGAGGAACAAGTGTTATGCGCACACTTGGAGAGGAGGAGGGATTTAAATCATTCAAAATGAAAACAAAATTTCAAAACCATTTGAAATTTGCGCATGGATTAGGGAGGATAAGGTGGAGCTGTTGCAAAACAAATTTTGCCAACAACCTCCAATCTTATCCACATGAAATTAAGTTCAAAATAATTTAAACTTAAATTCATAAACTATCATATAGTATATACTTTTCATGCGCATAATTCAGCCCTAGAAAGGGTCCAAATATATTGAGTAGTTGCATTCAAAATTTGAATCAACTCACCCACTGATTCCCTCAACCGCCAAATCTGAAAGGAGCTTTGTTTTAAGTGATAAGATGTCATCCTTATCACTTAAACTTGCGCACCAAACAGCCAAGGAAGTGCTCCAAAGATGCTTCTTGATCCAAGGAATATGCTCCAATAAGATCCTGTCTTATCCTTTTGTTATGAAACAACTTTTCAAAACCAATTCAAATTCGAATTCAAACACTTGAATTCAAACGTTCAAACATTCAAATTCAAAATTCAAAATTCAAAATTTCAAATTTCAAATTCAAAATTCGAATTTCGAAATTCAAATCCAAATTCAAATTTCAAAATCCAAATTTCAAATATCAAATTTCAAATTCAAAATTCGAGATTCAAATATTTGATTATTAATTTAACTAATTAAATTAATTAGTAATGGCTTGGACTATCCAAGCCCATTACT
Organism: Gastrolobium villosum; assembly: GCA_032173675.1. Lineage (NCBI taxonomy): Eukaryota > Viridiplantae > Streptophyta > Magnoliopsida > Fabales > Fabaceae > Gastrolobium > Gastrolobium villosum. Next base: position 19,432 of record JAVKPL010010897.1, read on the forward strand.
AAACTCCATGCACCACCCACCCATTTAGGTGGGCTTCCAAACAGCTTCTTGGGCTAACAACCATTATTAGGCCCAATACCTTTAAAGCTAGTCCATCATGACTACAAGGTGTTAGTGTGTGACCCATTAGGTCCAACTTAGCTTCTGACATAACTGGGCTTGGACCCAACAAGCCCACAACCCAATTAATGACAACACAGAGCACTAGCAATGCTTTGTTGCCCCAGAACTAGTCAGATTAATGACTTGATCAACCTATTGCACATATTTGGTTACCGTATGTATTTCCCTTCGTCTCTGTTATCTTCCCATTAACCTAGGGTAAGGAAATGTATCAACCCCTGTGGTTTAGGGTAAGCTTTATTCGAAATAGGGAATCTTCAATTTACTGACTCTAAAGGCAGATCATCTCATGATCTCTTTTACTATGCATAGATTCCCGAGTCCCTGTAAATGTCATCCCGATTTCTCCGGTTTACAGATAACCTAATCTCTCACAGAGATTTGACGAATTCCTTCAGCTTATTACCCTAGCCCTGTGCCCTTTAAGGACACGCCCAACAGTATACCTATGAGTCTCCATGTTTCAGGCAGACGAGGTATACAATCAAAACATGCCTTCAAGAACACAGTCTAGGTAATAACTTCTGGTCTAAGGAAAGACATACCCAAACATAAAGAGATTACTCTAATGACACTATCTGTGAGATTTCCTCATAGAGTCTCTTTTTGGGTCTGTTCAGTGCGAGCTATACTCTTATAGGTCCACCCACGACTTTAGCTAAGATATCTCCATATCTGCAACTCATGAGGTCTTTACCTTGTATCCATATACAAGTAGATAAGTCGTACTAGTCTTTACTCGAGATCACTGATCCCCAGACTCAGTCTCTCTAGACTAGGAACATATAATTAGGAATAGACATGCAATATCCTTGAATCCTCATGATCGTGATCTCATCACAGATACTCAAGAGATACCTGTTCTATTCCAAGGGGTTTATCCAGTTCGTTCATATAATATTAACAGTAATATCGAGACACAATATGAAACTAAATAAATAGTGCTTTCATTTATTTGCGACAAACAAAGTTCTACATCTAGTGTCCTTTATTTAATCAAAAGATTGTCTCTAGAACACCCATATGCTAACAGACTTTAGCTAAGATATCTCCATATCTGCAGCTCATGAGGTCTTTACCTTGTATCCATATACAAGTAGATAAGTCGTACTAGTCTTTACTCGAGATCACTGATCCCCAAACTCAGTGTCTCTAGACTAGGAACATATAATTAGGAATAGACATGCAATATCCTTGAATCCTCATGATCGTGATCTCATCACAGATACTCAAGAGATACCTGTTCTATTCCAAGGGGTTTATCCAGTTCGTTCATATAATATTAACAGTAATATCGAGACACAATATGAAACTGAATAAATAGTGATTTCATTTATTTGCAACAAACAAAGTTCTACATCTAGTGTCCTTTATTTAATCAAAAGATTGTCTCTAGGACACCCATATGCTAACAGCCTGGGCATGGCACCCCTTAAGGCGTTGTACGGTTGGAGGTGTCCCACTTGGCCTAAAGCCAATCAGACCTAAGTCATATGCCCAAAGCCTCATAATGACTATCATGTTTTCTTTGATAAACAGCCTTTGTCAGAGAATTGACCAGGTTATCGTCTGTGGGAACATAATCCATTTTTTCATCATTCCTATCAATGATTTCTCTAATCAGATGATATCTGCGGAGCACGTGTTTAGATCTTTGATGAGATTTAGGTTCCTTTGACTGCACAATGGCTCATGTGTTGTCGCAAAGCAACTGTATGGGCTCATCCACGCTTGGAACCACCCTTAGTTCATTTATGAACTTCTTGATCCACACGGCCTCCTTAGCTGCTTCTGACGCAGCTATGTATTCAGCTTCTGTCGTTGAATCTGTTGTTGTCTCTTGCTTGGAACTCTTCCAAGACACTGCCCCACCATTTAAGGTGAATACGAATCCTGACTGTGACTTGCAGTCATCCTTGTCACTCTGAAAGCTGGCATCAGTGAACCCTTTCACTGTTAACTCATTAACCCCATCATAGACCAGAAACACATCCTTAGTTCTTCTTAAGTACTTAAGGATGGTTTTGACTGCCGTCCAGTGACCCTCACCAGGGTCTGACTGGTATCTGCTCGTAATGCTTAAAGCATATTAGACATCTGGTCTCGTACATATCATGGCATACATGATGGATCCAATAGCCGAAGCGTATGGAATTCCACTCATGCGATCATTCTCAGGCTGTGACTTAGGACACATAGCCCGGCTTGGGCCCAACAAGCCTACAACCAAATTAATGACTTAGTTGTAGGCTTGTTGGGCCCAAGCCGGGCTATGTGTCCTAAGTCACAGCCTGAGAATGATCGCATGAGTGGAATTCCATACGCTTCGGCTATTGGATCCATCATGTATGCCATGATATGTACGAGACCAGATGTCTCATATGCTTTAAGCATTACGAGCAGATACCAGTCGGACCCTGGAGAGGGTCACTGGATGGCAGTCAAAACCATCCTTAAATACTTGAGAAGAACTAAGGATGCGTTTCAGGTCTATGGTGGGGTTAATGAGTTAACAGTGAAAGGGTTTACTGATGCCAGCTTTCAGAGTGACAAGGATGACTGCAAGTCACAGTCAGGATTCGTATTCACCTTAAATAGTGGGGCAGTGTCTTGGAAGAGTTCCAAGCAGGAGACAACAACAGATTCAACTACAGAAGCTGAATACATAGCTGCTTCAGAAGCGGCTAAGGAGGTCGTGTGGATCAAGAAGTTCATAAATGAACTAAGGGTGGTTCCAAGCGTGGATGAGCCCATATAGTTGCTTTGCGACAACACAGGAGCCATTGCGCAGTCAAAGGAACCTAGGTCTCATCAAGGATCTAAACACGTGCTCCGCAGATATCATCTAATTAGAGAAATCATTGATAGGAATGATGTCAAAATGGATTATGTTCCCACAGACGATAACCTGGCCGATTCTCTGACAAAGGCTATTTCTCAGAGAAAACATGATAGTCATTGTGAGGTTTTGGGCATACGACTTAGGTCTAATTGGCTCTAGGCCAAGTGGGAGCTTGTTAGTATATGGGTGTCCTAGAGACAATCTTTTGATTAAATAAAGGACACTAGATGTAGAACTTTGTTTGTCGCAAATAAATAAAAGCACTATTTATCCAGTTTCATATTATGTCTCGATATTATTGTTAATATTATATGAACGAACTGGATAAACCCCTTGGAATAGAACAGGTATCTCTTGAGTATCTGTGATGAGATCATGATCATGAGCATTCAAGGATATCGCATGTCTATTCATAATTATATGTTCCTAGTCTAGAGACACTGAGAATACGGATCAGTGATCTTGGGTAAGACTAGTATGACTTATCTACTTGTATATGGATACAAGGTAAAGACCTCATGAGCTACAGATATGAAGATGTCTTAGCTAAAGTCGTGGTGGACCTATAAGAGTATAGCTCGCACTGAACAGACCCCAAAAGAGACTCTGTGAGGAAATCTCACAGATAGTGTCATTAGAGTAACTCTTTATGTTTGGGTATGTCTTTCCTTAGACCAGAAGTTATTACCTAGACTGTGTTCTTGAAGGCATGTTTTGATTGTGTGCCTCGTCTGCTGAAACATAGAGACTCATAGGTATACTGTTGGGCGTGTCCTGAAAGGGCACAGGGCTAGGGTAATAATCTGAAGGAATTCGTCAAATCTCTGTGAGAGATTAGGTTATTTGTAAACCGGAGAGATCGGGATGACATTTACAGGGACTCGGGAATCTATGCATAGTAAAAGAGATCATGAGATGATCTGCCTTTAGAGTCAGTAAATTGAAGATTCCCTATTTCGAATAAAGCTAACCCTAAACCGCAGGGGTTGACACATTTCCTTACCCTAGGTTAATGGGAAGATGACCGAGACGAAGGGAAATACATACGGTAACCAAATATGTGCAATAGGATGATCAAGTCATTAATCTGACTAGTTCTGGGGCAACAAAGCATTGTTAGTGCTCTGTGTTGTCATTAATTGAGTTGTGGGCTTGTTGGGGCCAAGCCCAGTTATGTCAGAAGCTAAGTTGGACCTAATGGGTCACACACTAACACCTTGTCGTCTTGATGAACTAGCTTTAAAGGTATTGGGCCTAATAATTGTTGTTAGCCCAAGAAGCTGTTTGGAAGCCCACCTAAATGGTGGAGGGCGCATGGAGCATTGTAATGGGCTTGGATAGTCCAAGACATTACTAATTAATTTAATTAGTTAAATTAATTATCAAACATTTGAATTTTGAATTTTGAATTTGAAATTTGAATTTGAAATTTGAATTTTGAAATTTGAATTTTGAATTTGAAATTTGAAATTTGAATTTGGAATTTGAATTTTGAATTTGAAATTTGAATTCTGAATTTTGAAATTGGATTTTGAAATTTAAATTTTGAATTTGAAATTTGAAATTTTGAATTTGAATGTTTGAACATTTGAATTCAAGTGTTTGAATTCGAATTTGAATTGGCTATGAAAAGGTCTTTCATAACAAAAGGATAAGATGAGATCTTATTGGAACAAATCCCTTGTATCAAGAGGAGATCTTTGGAGATCACCAAGGGCTAATTTGGGGCGCATATTGAGTGGATATGAATGTCATTGATATGCGATCTGCATATAGGAAATTACAAGGCAAAAAGAGGAAGAAAATGACTCAATCAATGCAAGAAAAGCAGAGAAAAAGAGTAAAAATATCCAAAGTCTGAATATCAAGGAAGATAAACAAAAGAAGGCAAAAACATATCAAAAGAGACCTAGGTTCCCACGCTCACAGCGCGGGGATGGCGCTCTGAGCGTGGGAAATGAAAATTTGGCAGAAGGTCCCGCGCTGTGAGCGCGAGATCCGCGCCATCAGCGCGGGAGGTGGAGATTTGGCAGAAACTCCCATGCCCTGAGCGCGGGAGTGGCGCTCTGTATTTCTGTAGTCAGGGGCATGATCCCTTTGTAAACAATTGTTACAAGGATTGAATCATTCTATGTATTGAATTTAATATATTTCATCTTTTATCTTGAGCGTATTGATATTATTTCTGTTAGATCTGATCAACCTAATAGGGAATAATATTCTGGGGATCAGGATTCACAATAGGGATATTGGAATACTGATCCTGAAAGGAGATAAAGATGACTCTCCATGCATGTTCTAGGGATAGACTTGTATGGATTGCAGTCATGGGATTTTCAGGCGGGATTACTAAGGGATTAGGGTTCCAATTGAAGTAAAGGGTTAGTTCGCCAAGGGATTGGGATCTAACTAATTATTTCTAAAAGATGATAATTTGTCTGAGTTGTTAATTTCAATAGGTATTATGAATCAATCCGAAGTAAAATTGGGAACAATTGGTGAATGTACCCTGGCTACAGTCTTCTTCATCACTTCTTCTACAAAAACATTTTCTGCATTTATTTTAAGTCTTTTTCAAAAAAAACCCTAAAAACAAGTCTTTACATTTTGAGTTACCATAGTGTGAAAACACCAATTGATTTATCTAACTTAAGAGGACTGGTTATAGTAGTAATTGTTTATCAATCCCTGTGGAGACGATCTTACTTATCACTTTATTACTTGGAACGATCGGTGCACTTGCCGAGATCGCAACAAGTTTTTGGCGCCGTTGCCGGGGATTGTGTTTACAATATTACAAATAACCGTAGATTCTTGAGATTAGATTCTTATTTTATTATTCTTTTATCTTGTTATGTTGTTCAGGTGTTACTGATAATTTTCTTTGATTTTTATGCGAGGTAGACTTCCGCCTAAAGACTTTGTAATAGATTCTGAAATTACAAAGACAGAAAAGCAACTAAGGAAGGCTGCTAGACAGATCATTTGGGAAGATTTGAAGCACACACCTTTACAACCAATTCAAGAGATGGCAGAAAATAACAATGTTGGTCATGGGCGAGGAGGAAATGCCAACAATCAACCTCCAAGACTGTTGAATACAATTTTGACTCCAGTATTCAACAGGGCCAATTCAAGCATAGTCAGGCCAAATGTGGAGGCTAATAATTTTGAACTCAAGCCATCATTAATTTCATTGGTGGAAAGGGTTCAATTTTCTGGAGCTGATGATGAAGATCCACATGAGTTTATAGACAGATTCTTGATGGTCTGTGATACCACCAAACACAATGGGGTATCTACAGATGCTATCAGGCTTCGGTTGTTCCCTTTCGCTGTTAAGGGAAAAGCATTAAGGTGGATCGAAAGACAACCAGCAAACAGCATCCTGACATGGGAGGATCTGTCCAGCAAATTCTTTGATCATTTCTTCTCCATGGAGAAATATAATCAGCTGGTGAATGAAATCACAAACTTTCGCCAGTTGGAAGGAGAATCACTATGTGCAACTTGGAACAGATTCCAAGAATTAAACAGGAAATGTGCACATTACGAAGGAGATGATGATAGAAAAGTGGTGATATTTTTCAATGGAATCACCCCCGAAACAAGGATGATAATAAATAGTGCCGCTGGAGGTTCTATTCGGGAAAGCACATCTGAGCAGGCTATTGAGTTGATCAAAAAGCTTGCAAGAAATGAAAATGAAAGTGTGCTAGTTCCCACACAAAGAGCAGTGAAAAAATCCACAGATAATGATGTAATATCATTATCTAAGAAGTTTGACAGCTTGAGTGAAAAATTTGACAAATTTCAAGTGTCAAAAGTTCAAACAACTCCACCGATTTGTGACCAATGTCAAGAAAGTCATGAATCCAATGAGTGCCCAAATCCATCATCCGAAGATTCACTTCAACAATTACAGGTGAATGGGATATGGTACGATCAACGTCCTCAACAACAAAATTTCCAGCGAAATCAAAATTTCCCTGGAGGTAACAATAATTTCCAACGGAGGACTCAAGGATCAGGTATGGATTTCAAAACTAGCAATAATTATACTCAATCTTCTCAGACTCAGCAAAAAGAGCCAGCCGAGTGGGAGAAAGCTTTCGCTCAAATGGCTAAGGCTTCCAATGATATGGCTCAGCACACCAATGCTTTCATGGAAGAAACCAGAGCCAACAATAAAAATACAAATGCTTCCATTAAAAACCTGGAGAATCAGATAGGCCAGCTGGCCAAACAATTTTCAGAAAGAATTCCAGGTACCTTCCCAAGTAACACAGTCAACAATCCAAAGGATGACTGTATGGCTGTTACAACAAGAAGTGGTAGGATACTAACAGTTCCAACAAAAACACCTGTGGAGCTGGAAAAAGAGAAAGAGGAGCAAGAAAAGGAAGCCATGGAACCAGAGATTGAGGTAATTGTAAAAGAAAAAGAAAAAGAGCAGGTTGCAGAACAACCAGTGGTGGCAAAAGAAAAGCATGAATTAAGCCACGAGTATGTTATGTCTAAGGCACCCTATCCAGAAAGATTCAAGAAGGGAGCCTACAACAAACATTATGATAGATTCTTGGACATTTTCAAGAAACTACATATCAATATTCCTTTTGCAGAAGCCCTAGCCAATATGCCAGGGTATGCAAAATTCATGAAGGATCTTTTATCTAGGAAACAAAAATTGCAGGAATGTCAAACTGTAACACTCACTGAAGAGTGTAGTGCTTTTATCCAGCAGAAAATTCCAGATAAACTGAGTGATCCAGGAAGTTTTAATATTCCTATTGCTATTGGTGATATTGGCATTGGGAAAGCTTTATGTGATCTCGGGGCTAGCATTAATCTAATGCCCTTATCAGTCTACAAATCATTGGGGATTGAGGAATTGAAACCCACTGAGGTATCACTCCAATTGGCTGACAGATCCGTAAGGAAACCCAATGGGATCATAGAAGATATTCTTGTCAAAGTTGATAAGTTTATCTTCCCTGCAGATTTTGTGGTATTGGATATGGGAGAAGGGAGTGAGAAGCCCATGTTATTAGGAAGACCCTTTTTGGCTACATCCCGAGCCCTAATTGATGTTGAACAAGGGATGATTAAACTAAGAATGAACGATGAGGAAATTATCTACAATGTTTCAGAAGCTATGAAGAGACCAGCTGATAATAATGATTGTTTCCAAGTTGAATCTGTTCAACATAAGAAAGAACGGCCTCAAGAGCTTGATTATGAGTTGAAGGCTCGTGATTATGTACCTTTTGAAAAAGAAGGACTTACTGTAGAGGTTCTGAAAGAGAAAGCGGAAGACATAGAGGTTGGTGCCCCTAAAGTTGAGTTGAAGCCATTACCAGACACTTTGAAATATGTGTTTTTGGGAGATGGTAATACTTATCCGGTAATAATCAACAAGGCTCTATCGGAAGGCCAAGAAAAAGAGCTGGTGGAAGTTTTAAAAGCTCATAAAACCGCAATAGGATGGTCTATTGCTGATTTAAAGGGCATAAATCCTTCCTTTTGTACACATAAGATCCTCCTGGAAAATGATATCAAACCTGTGAGGCAACCACAAAGGAGATTGAACCCAACAATGAAAGAGGTGGTAAGGAAGGAAGTTGTAAAACTTCTTGATGCAGGAATGATTTACCCAATTTCTGATGCTGCATGGGTAAGTCCAGTTCAAACAGTGCCAAAGAAAGGTGGGGTCACAGTAATTACCAATGCAAAACATGAGTTGATCCCAACCAGAACCATCACGGGTTGGAGAATGTGTGTTGATTACAGGAGGTTGAACACAGCTACACGGAAGGATCATTTTCCACTACCCTTTATTGATCAAATGCTAGAAAGATTGGCGGGCCATTCTTATTATTGCTTCTTGGATGGGTATTCAGGCTACAACCAAATACCTGTAGCTCCTGAAGACCAGGAAAAGACAGCTTTTACTTGCCCATTTGGAGTCTTTGCATACAGAAGAATGCCATTCGGCCTTTGCAATGCACCTGCCACATTCCAAAGGTGCATGCTGTCCATCTTTTCAGATATGGTGGAGAAAGGTCTAGAGGTATTTATGGATGATTTCTCTGTTTTTGGCTCTAATTTTGATTTTTGTTTGAACAATTTATCCAAAGTTTTGAAAAGATGTAATGAGACAAATCTGGTTTTGAATTGGGAAAAGTGCCATTTTATGGTAACTGAAGGTATAGTGCTGGGACACAAAATTTCTAATGCAGGGATTGAAGTGGATAAAGCAAAATTAATGTTGATTGAACAACTTCCCATCCCTGTAAATATAAATGCTGTTAGGAGTTTCCTAGGACATGCAGGTTTTTACAGGCGATTCATCAAGGATTTCTCCAAGATTGCTAAACCATTAAGCCAACTCTTGGTGAAAGATTCTGAATTTTTGTTTGATTATGCTTGTTTTAAGGCCTTCCATGTGTTAAAAGAAAAGCTTACTACAACTCCAGTACTTACAGCTCCCGATTGGAACCTTCCATTTGAACTCATGTGTGATGCCAGTGCATATGCAATTGGTGCAGTCCTTGGTCAGCGTAAGGAAAAGTTATTACATGTCATTTACTATGCTAGCAAAGTTTTGAATGATGCTCAGATTAATTATGCAACAACTGAGAAAGAAATGTTAGCAGTAGTTTATGCATTGGACAAATTTAGACCTTACTTGTTAGGATCTAAAATTGTTGTTTTTACTGACCATTCTGCTATTAAGTTTTTGATGACTAAGCAGGACGCAAAACCACGGTTGTTAAGGTGGATGTTACTTTTTCAAGAATTTGATTTGGAAATTCGGGACAAAATTGGAGTGGAAAATAAAGTGGCTGATCATCTCTCTAGAATCCAGGCAAAAGAACTACAAGATAGTTCAGAAAAAGAAATCAATGATTATTTCCCTGATGAGAAGGTGATGGCAGTCTTTGTTCCTCCATGGTTCGCAGATTTTGCCAACTATAAAGTGGTAAGAGAGTTGCCTCCCAACCTTACAAGGCAACAACAAAAGAAATTTCTGCGAGAGGTGAGGCGTTATTTCTGGGAGGATCCACATCTATATTTCCAATGTGCTGATGGGATCCTTCGCAGATGTGTTCCGGAGTTTGAAGTGGGCCAGATTTTGTGGCATTGCCATTCTTCTAATTATGGAGGACATTTTGGGGGCAATAGAACCGCACAAAAAGTTTTGCAAAGCGGTTACTACTGGCCAACACTTTTTAAGGACGCAAGAGATTGCGTAGAAAAATGTGACAAATGTCAAAGGACAGGAAATCTCTCACGAAAGGATGAGATGCCCTTGAATAATATTTTAGAAGTGGAATTATTTGATGTTTGGGGCATTGATTTTATGGGTCCATTTCCATCCTCTTATTCTAACCAATATATCCTTGTGGCTGTGGATTATGTATCTAAGTGGGTAGAAGCTGTTGCTCTTCCCACTAATGATGCTAAGGTTGTAGTAAATTTTCTAAGGAAAAATATTTTTACAAGGTTTGGAGTACCTCGAGCTATCATTAGTGATGGGGGTACTCATTTTTGTAACAGACATTTTGAGGGTTTGTTGGATAAATATGGAGTGAGACACAGGATAGCCACACCATATCATCCTCAAACTAGTGGGCAAGTGGAAGTCTCCAATAGAGAGATAAAAAGAATCCTAGAAAAGACAGTAGCGATTTCTAGGAAAGATTGGGCCAAAAAGCTTGATGATGCACTTTGGGCATACAGGACTGCATTCAAAACTCCAATAGGCATGTCACCTTATCAGTTGGTATATGGCAAACCTTGCCATTTACCAGTGGAGTTAGAACACAAAGCTTGTGGGCCACAAGGTTCTTAAATTTTGAATTATCAGGAGCCCAAAAGAAGAGAATATTACAGCTAAATGAGCTAGATGAGTTCAGAAGAACTGCTTATGAGAGTGCACAAATTTATAAAGAAAAGACAAAGCAGTGGCATGATAGCAGGATCAAGCATAAAGAGTTTACACCTGGTCAACAGGTATTGCTGTACAATTCTAGATTGAAATTGTTTCCAGGAAAACTTAAATCTCGTTGGTCTGGTCCTTTTATAGTGAAGAATGTATTTCCATATGGCACCATTGAAATCTCTCCCCTGAATGATGAGAGATCTTTTAAAGTAAATGGAAATCGGCTAAAAATTTACTTTGGGGAACCTGTGAATAGAGAGATAATTTCTGTCTCTTTGACTTCACCCGATTAAACATGGTTCCAGTCAGGCTCGTGACATTAAACAAGCGCTTACTGGAGGCAACCAGTGGATATTTTACTTATTTTTTTTAAAAAAAAAAAAAGGGTTAGTCCACGCTGATAGCGCGGTTCCCACGCTAGCAGCGTGGACCAGCATAAATTGGCAGAGAGTACCGCGCTTAAGGCGCGAGATCCGCGCCAGAAGCGCGGAAGATAAAAAAATGCCAGAGAGTACCGCGCTCACAGCGCGGGGATGGCGCTGTGAGTGCGGGAAGCGCGACCAATTTTTTTAAAAAGGGGAAACCCTAGTTTTTTTCCCCTCATTTCCCATCTCTCTCTCTCAGCCGCCACCCTCTCCTCCCCTCCTCCCCTCTTCTTCTTCCTTCCCCTCTTACTTTTCTTCTACTTCTTCTTCCTTCCATATTCCCTTTCCCCCTATTTTCTCTCATTCCCTTCATCCCCACCTACTCCCTATTCGTTTTTCATCCCCATATTTTGTTTCCCCATTTTCATCCCCTCATCTCCCTCAACCATTGAAGGGTTAGGGTTAGGGTTCTCAGCACTTAAGCATTCATCACTACGTGATTGATTTTTCTTTTCAAATGGCAGGAGACAAGGTAAGTGTACACTCTTTTGTTTTTAAATTTGAATATTGTTTGTTGATACTATGATGTTGATGGATGTTGGACAAATGCATGCTCAATGTTTGATAAAATGCATATGAAAACAGAGATGAATAGATGCTGGCCCCCATATGTTAACTGTAATAGAAATGCATGCTAGGTATTTTTCCCAAAAAAAAAACAAAATGATTGTACATATGACACTGTTGCAATCCCATTTTTCGTATTCATCCCATGATTGTAATTACTGTCATATTGGTTTGCATGATTACTGGTATGTAATATAATGGCATGATGGGGCTGAGTACAATGTTATACTACAATATGCATGAGATAAATCTGGGAATTGTTATTGATTGTCTCCAATTGTGGATTTTAATGCTGTATATCTTTGTATGGTATCTGTATTGGAAATTTTCTGAATGCAGCAAAAGAAGGTAGGCAAAAAGCCCGCAGGTGCGACTGGCACCAAGAGACAAAGAGCCCCTGCTCTGGTTGATTTTGATGGTAACCGGTTTCTGTCTCCGGAAGCCCAAGACCGGTACCACAACTGGTTTTTAAGAAAGAAAATCATACCGGAACGAAGAATCAGCAGTCTCCTGGCGGATGACTGTCCAGTAGTCCTGACAATTGAAAGAAGGAAATGGAACAAATTGATACAACTTCCACAGGCAATGCTTGCGCGAATTCTGTGCCAATGCTGATAAGGACACAGTAGACAGGACAAGAAAGAGCTGGGTCAGGGGGAAGGAAGTCTCTTTTACAGCCTTCCAAATTGAGAGGTTGCTGAACACCTCATGGGAAGCAACCCAATCCTGTTTTTTCACTGACACCTTCAACAGGATGCAGCCGGTTGACGGGTTTTATAGGGAAGAAATGCCGGCTTTGGCTACCACTATTCGGGAAGGCATCACTCAACCAAATTCTGCATGGAAGGCCAAACAAGGCCAGCCAGCCGTGCCAGAAAAATTGGATAGGCTAGATCTCAATGAAGAGGCAATTTTCTGGCACTCATTCATCAATTCCACCATCATGGCTTCTACTAATCTAAGTGATGTCAATGTGGAAAGGGCAGTACTGCTGTATATTCTGCTGGGAGATTACAACCTCCATATTGGGGCTATTCTGTCTGATAGAATAGCCCACATGATTACTCATGGCAGGTTAGACTTTAGTCTGGCTCACTGCTCTCTCATTGAGCAGCTTTGCATAAAAGCAGGAGTAGATATACCAGATGATGAGCCCAGAGATGTAAAGACCAAGGCAGATTTAACACAGCGTCTGTATAATGAAATGCAGAAGGAGTCCAGAAGGCAAGCAATATGGAAAGCATCTGGCGGTGCTGTTCCACCACCTGCCCCAGTACCAGCACAATCTACATCTACTGACTCTCAGTTGCTCCAACAGTTACTGGTTCAGAACAACTACATGATGAGCATGTTGGAGCGACTGTGCTTGGATAGGGGAATTGACACAGCTGGATTAATGGGTCAAGTTCCACCTGGTACACAAGCAGGTCCATCTATGCCTTCCAATACTGCAGATGATGACATCCTTGGTGATTTTGAAGCTGATGAATTTATGGATGACTTTTGACCTTATTCCTCCACTGCCATTTACTGCATTTTGTTTTAAATTTCTTGGAACAATTTAGTTTTACATCTTTTTAAAAGGTTGAACAGAGTTAAGGTTGCTGGCACTTTATATTGGGTTATATTTTCTTGCGTATTTTGCTTTGGATATTAACAATTATGTGTGTACTACATCTGGCAGCTTAAGCTATATCTTAGATTAGTTTGTTGCTGTGGACAACAACATTCAAATCTGGGAATTATCGCATACATGCTGAATGCAAGATTGCAAGGTTGATGAATGTGGTGGAACTACACCATACACCATGAAAAAGAAGTCTTGTATTGAAAAAGAAAAAATTCTCAGGTTCAATTATGCTTGATTAAATTCTGGATACATAAACTGCTAGCATGATATTGTATAGGCAAATTTTGTCAACTAGTATGTCTGAATTGCTAAAGTTTGAATGGTTAATAAATGCCTAAATGATTATTTTGGAAATCTAGTTTAACATCATAGCTAGTGAGTTTTTGGGCCCAAACACTTAATTTATTTTGAGAGACCTCACTGTGATAGCATTCTAGAACTTGCTTTGTTTCTCTGAAATACATGCATTGATTGAAATGATAAAGGCAGAATTTTATTCTGTAGCCATGGCCAAATAAACCACCTATGTGAATTCTTCCAGTGTTAACCCCTTTGTGCCTGAACCTTTTTGTTCATAACTCCTGTTGATTGCTTAGACATATTCCTATTGTCTTACCTTAAATGAGATTGAATCCCTGATGTTTTGAAATAAAACAAAGAAATTGAGGTAAGCTCCACAGAGGTCAAGATAAAGAAAGGTGACTGAATTGTGCCTTTAAAAAAAGGGAAAAAGAAAAAGGTGAATATAAAGAAAATATGGCTGAAGGAATTAAATTCCCGAAATTCTGTGGGAACATTAGTGGAGCAAAACAAATGAGTTGAATGTGTTAAAAATGAAAAACTATCAAATTTTCAATCTCATTGTTACTTGAGCTACTATCCATAAAATTCTACCCTTTAGCCTGGCCAAGTTACAACCTGTGATGTCCTTTTGATTAATTTTGCATGTATTAATGTTCCTCATCTTTAGGAACTTGAGAATATGAGCAAGTTTATGATAATGTTGTTACTGTGATAGCTTGAGTAATTGTCATTTCCCCAAACACTTAAGTATTGAGCGTTATTTGATTATCTGGGTGAGGGATGTGCAAACTAGATTCTAATCTTTTCATGAAAGGCATTATTAAAAATTCTTCGCATTGATTCAAGCATACTTAGTATGATGATCTGTTGGCTGTACAGTGTTATGTTGGATTAATCTGTTTCCTGGATTTAGTCTTGTACATTGCTAGGGACAGCAAAGTTCAAATCTGGGAATTATTTGATATGCGATCAGCATATAGGAAATTACAAAGCAAAAAGAGGAAGAAAATGACTCAATCAATGCAAGAAAGGCAGAGAAAAAGAGTAAAAACATCCAAAGTCTGAATATCAAGGAAGATAAACAAAAGAAGGCAAAAACATATCAAAAGAGACCTAGGTTCCCACGCTCACAGCGCGGGAATGGCGCTCCGAGCGTGGGAGATGAAAATTTGGCAGAAGGTCCCACGCTGAGAGCGCGAGATCCGCGCCATCAGCGCAGGAGGTGGAAATTTGGCAGGAACTCCCACGCCCTGAGCGCGGGAGTGACGCTCTGAGCGTGGGAGGCGCGAAAATATGAAGATTTAAATGTTGCAAATTAGGTCAAAGTCTCTTATAAAAAGAGACTCAACCTTTGAAGAAGAGACATCTCTGAATACACATCACAAAACCTAGAGGAGGCGTTCTTCGTGTTCGTCACTCCGTTCTTGTACTTTTCTTTTATTTTCTTTTCAGTTCATGTTGAAATCAGATCAGTGATCATGATGTTGATTGGCTAGATCTATTTCTGTAGTCAGGGGCATGATCCCTTTGTGAATAATTGTTACAAAGATTGAATCATTTTATGTATTGAATTTAATATATTTCATCTTTTATCTTGAGCATATTGATATTATTTCTGTTAGATCTGATCAACCTAATAGGGAATGATATTCTGGGGATCAGGATTCACAATAGGGATATTGGAATACTGATCCTGAATGGAGATAAAGATGACTCTCCATGCATGTTCTAGGGATAGACTTGTTTGGATTGCAGTCGTGGGATTTATCTACATAATGCTTATTTTCAGGCGGGATTACTAAGGGATTAGGGTTCCAACTGAAGTAAAGGGTTAGATCGCCAAGGGATTGGGATCTAACTAATTATTTCTAAAAAGATGATAATTTGTCTGAGTTGTTAATTTCGATAGGTATTATGAATCAATCCGAAGTAAAATTGGGAACAATTGGTAAATGTACCCTGGCTACAGTCTTCTTCATCACTTCTTCTACAAAAATATTTCTTCATTTATTTTAAATCTTTTTCAGAAAAACCTAAAAACAAGTCTTTACATTTTGAGTTACCATAGTGTGGAAATACCAATTGATTTATCTAACTTAAGAGGACTGGTTATAGTAGTAATTGTTTATCAATCCCTGTGGAGACGATCTTACTTATCACTTTATTATTTGGAACGATTGGTGCACTTGCCGAGATCGCAATACCCGCACCGCTAATTAAGGTAATTAGTGAATTAATTATGATAATTAAGAAATGATTCCATAATTGACCTTAATAATTATTATTTGGGTTAAATAATTATAATAAGTGAGTAGAAATGATGAAAGTCGTTTTTTGGAAGAAAAGCGCAGTTACCGGTTCTGCTACCCGGTATAAATGCGTACCGGAAAAGTATCCCAGAAAATTATAAGAAGTGCATGATAATTATTAGAATATTATGTAGGACTTATAAAACGAGTTTCAAGTCAAAATGATGAAATCTGATGCCAGAACTGATACTGGCTATGGAAAAGCGTGTACCGAAAAGGTGCTCCGAAAAATAAAATAAAAATATGAAAAATCTTAGAAAAATGAGTAGGTCTAGATTCCAAAGTTTGGGATCAAGATTTTTTGCTTTGCTATTAAGGCTAATACTGCGCGTTATGACCAATTGCCTTTAAATACTCACTCTTAGGCACAAAACCCTAGGCTGCATTATTCTCCTACAAGGGTTTTGGGTGGCTGAAATGGTGGTTACTGTTTCATTGATTCTCCTTCACCATTTCTTGGGTCTTGAACCATTTTCCTCCATGATTCTTCCTTCTTCTTCTTGCAAACACATAGTAGGGTGGGTTGTGAGGGTGTGAAGTGGTGCTGGCTGTACACTCAGCCACTGTTGGGTGGATCCTTGAGTGTTGGTTTGGAGAGTTGTGTGTTGTGGGCTTTGTTCTTGCTATTGTGGGGTACAAGGAGGAACCTTTGGTGCCAAGAACCAACTTTTGGTGTAGCATTTTCGTGTCCTTGGGAATGCTGGACTTTGGAGCTGCAATTGGAGCTCCAATGGCACTGTGAGTTGTTGATTAAGCTTTGGGGTAAGTCACCTTAACTTGATCTTGTGTTTTTATGGCCTAAAGGTGGTATCTTGGTATGTTAAGGGGTTTAACAAGTAACCAACACATAAGTGAACTTGTGTATGCTTAAAAATGGATCCTTGGTCGTGTACAAGTGTTAAAAGTTGGACCTTTGGACTGGATATTCACAAAATGTAGAAACTGCATTCTGTCGTGAGATATCCGGATATATGTCGAGCAGATATCCGGATATGGGATATGGATATCCGGATATGGTATATCCGGATATGGTCAGTATGATATCCGGATATTGCATATCCGGATATGTCCCTTGTAATATCCGGATATCTTGGGATTTCGAAGAACAGTAGCTGTGTTGTGTGAACAGTAAGCTATTGGGGGTTTGCGGACCCTAGATTAATGAAGTTGAACTTATGTAATTAAGGAACTAAGTCAGAATCACATGATTAAGGGCTTATGGCTTTGTTGGAAGCCTTAAGACGTGAAACGTAAAGGAAAGGCGTAGTCTTTAAGTTGTATGCTTGTAATGCATAATTAATGATATATTATTGGTCCATAACATATTGTGAGACTGCTGTGTTTGGACTTGAGAGTGGTTGGACTCTTGGCTTGGATTGATTGCTTGCAAGATAAGCTTTCGTGTCCTCAATTTAGCCATGTTGTGGTTCCACCATGTCCAATGGGGATATGGTTATATGCATGCTGTGTTACATGCTTTTGATATTTGGAAATGCTGTTGAGCTGTTATATGCAATGTGCCTTTATGATATGCATGTGGTGTCCACCTTTACGGTAAGCCTGAGTATGTAGTACATACGATAAGGTGAGGCTGTGGGTGAGGTGCAAGCGGTGTTCCTTGTACTCATGTGGGTTTAGACGTATTCCTACATTTCTCTGGCCAGTAGATTGTATAAACACACATGGCACGAATATCTGTTGCACTGCATAGTTTTGGAACTAATATTGAAAATATTGCTTTCGAACTTATATTGCACATGTAAGTGAGCTTGGGGTGGAAGATCCTTGAGGACCCCTTGTCTTACTGAGATTTCTTGTTTTTAGATCTCACCCCACGTTTGGGGATGCTTATTTCAGGTTCAGGTAATGTTGAGGGCTCAGGTGGCAGGAGGCCAGAGTTGAGTTAGACTTATCTGTGTTATGCTGACATGTTGAATGCTGGTTATTTGATTGTTGTTTATGTTTTCAGTTATGATTATGTTGAGACTATTATTGGGCATCGTTGCCTTATTTGGTGAGCATGGGGTTTGTCCATGCCACATAGACTTGTTATTGTCTTCTTAGTTAAGTTGTATTAAAGTATCAGGATTGATGGTTCATGCTATGTGTTGTAGTCCTGTGACTTTAGATACTCACATTACATTTATATATGAGGTATTCAGTTAGTTGTCTTGCAATTTACATACAGGCAGTATTTTATGTAATTGATTAAGTAATCAAATGGGCTAAGGTTAATGACGTCATAATTGAATTAAAGAAAAAATTATTCCGCAAGTTTAATTAAGCATGACTTAATACGATAGTATGTTAACAATCCGGGTTAACACGAGCTGTTACAGTTGGCAGCCTCAGGAGTAGTGGCGAACCTAGTAGTTTTCATTACGAGGGGCGAATGATGAATAATGAATACAAATCTAATCACTCTATTAATAAGAGGGTAAATGATGATTTTTTCAATTCTTGCTAGTG
The DNA here is from genome assembly GCA_032173675.1 of Gastrolobium villosum. Lineage (NCBI taxonomy): Eukaryota > Viridiplantae > Streptophyta > Magnoliopsida > Fabales > Fabaceae > Gastrolobium > Gastrolobium villosum. The sequence goes on from JAVKPL010010897.1 coordinate 38,045, forward strand.
CTTCATATAATTCTAGTTTTTTCTAGATCAGCTACTAATTCCACTTACTACACCTCTTTTTCTCCTTTAAGCTAACCTTCCAAAGTTAAGGTGGTCCTAGCTCGTGATTATACACATCAATGAACTCGCGTAATCAATGTTAAATGAATGTACTTAGAACACCCCCAATTTTAAGTTTAATTTAAATGAGTAAACACTTACAACTTCCTCAACTCAAAAAATAAAATAAAAAAGGTTCCCATCATCAAAATTGAGATAAATTATTAGTGCTGGAGTGGTACATAATCCTTTTTTTTTTTTTGAAAGATAGTGGTACATAATCCTTACACTCAACTTGAGAAACCTTGTATTTAAAGGACTAGTACATTACACATTTATTCATTAAGATTTAGGTATAAGTGGAGCTTTATGCCTGCTGGAATTGAACTTAATATGGCGCATAACTCAGACCAAGACGCTTGATATACTGATCCTGATATATTCCAATATCAATGCATAGATAATTGCAACCTTTGCATACACATGGACAATAAACAAGCTTATAACTATCCTCATACTTCTTAATCTTAAACGAATTGCTAATGGTTTGCCAAGCCGGGTTGCCCAAAATATAATAGCCCAATATAATTAATTAGCAAAATACATGTGATTAGATAATTAAGCATGTAATAGGGAGTAAAAATAAGTAAATTCCCTTATAAAATTAATTGGGGTCACTTTTGAGGTAAAAAGTGTACTCTGTGAAAATTAAGGGGTATAAATGGGTGTAGACAAAAGTACCCAAAATATAAAAATGGAAGTAGAAATATTCCTAGAAAAATATTCCAGACTGTTGGGCAAAGTTTGGTAATTAGTGGAATTAAATAGATAGATGAACCGATACCCACTTAACCTAAGTTAAGTGGCAAGCCACTTAAGAACCCTTATTCCCCAACCCCAACCCGTGCGCAGAAAGAGAGAGGAGAAAAGAAGAAGAAAAGAGAAGAAGAAGAAGGAAGGAAGAAGAAAAGAAAGGGGAAACCCTAGAGGGAGAAATCCTCAACCATTTTGAGTGATTCAAAAGTCTAAACCACTCCAAATCTTCCCATCTTTCACAATCTTAGCTTGGGTCTTGGTGGGGAGTGTTGTGGTTTGAGATATTTCCTTCCAAAGTTTTGACCCATTGGAGAAGTTGTGAGATTTGAGAATTGCTACTTCCATGGAAGCTTGAGGAGTAACCAATCCTTGATTGTGCAACCATTGGTGGTAAGATTCTACTCTTTGAACTCTATTTTCATGAGAAATGCATGATTGGGGAAGATGATAAATAGTGTTTAGGGTTTATGATCATGTGAGTAAATGGGCTATGTTCTAGGAAGATTGAGGCCTAGAGTATGTTGAGAAAAATGCTAGGAATGACATTTAATCGGTGAAAATGAGTTTAAATAGTCGTATGATTTTGTTAGAAAAATTACAAGATTATGCATTTGACTATTGTTTGGCTTATTTGTGTAATCAATGGTTTGGTTTGTGTTGATTGTTGATATTGTCCATGTGATGCTTAGGATTGAGGCATTTGGACCAACCGTGAGTAACCAACCGTTGGAGCAAGCTATGGAGCTCGGTTAGCTCCTTGAAGTTAATGTTGTGTTGTGAAGATTGGTGAAGAACAAAGGTTTAGTTGGAAGCTTTGAGGTAAGCCTTCGGACCTTGGGTGTAATTCCCTTTATTGTTCCACCAAGCCCTGAACGGGTCATGGTGTGTTGTTGTATATAAATGCAATGAAATAGAGTAATGCTTCGTTATATGTATTTGTATGCTTTGGTGTGACATAGGATGGTGTTTCCCTGTGTTGGTATGTAGCATGACGATGCGTAAATCATACTTGGTAGTTTAGCTGGCTAGTAGGACTATTTGCATCTGAGTATCCTTAGGACAGCTCGAGAGCTCGAGGGATTTCTCCTGGAGATGTTGTTTACACTTGCATGGATATGTATTTACTGCATTATTATTATTGTCATTGCTATTACACTGTTATTGAACTATGGGGTGGAGAGATGCTCCAAGGGCCCCTGGTTTACTGGATATATTCGTATATCTCACCCCGTGTTGTTGGGGACCCCCTTTCAGGCAAGGATGCTGCAGGAGCCTCTGATGGCAAGTGGCCATACTTGAAGTAAATGGACATAGGAAGACTTAGGGTCATTTGATTAAGCATGCTATTTTGTAGTTCATATGTACAAGATTGTAAATGAAAGTCATTGTTATATGCATGCTATGTTTAATTGGTTGGAGTTAGCCTATGCTCATCCCCTTTGGTATCTCTTTTGTTGATGGGAGCCAAGGAGTTGATCATAGTGTTTTGTAGCTAAGTCCCATGATTTGTAATTGAAACTTGTAATCATGATGTAATGTTGTAATTATTGGATATTTGTATATATGATGAAATGATATGCATGCTTCTCTTAGTGTATGAGTATCTAGAGAGACTAGAATTCATGTATTGAAAGGATTATATGATGTAAATTAGGTGAAAGAAGACCTTTAGATTGGAAAACCAATTTAAAACAAAGATACCCTGTCTTGTTATCCAATTTTCGTATCCTATACGATAGATTTGGACCCTTGTGTCTTGATGGAAGTTGTAGATATGTTTCTTAGCTTTCCATAGAGACCAAGATTGTGTAATTTGGATAAGTATAACTCAAGTTATGGTTAAAACACCACAGGTAGGTCAAACTGCCCTATTTTGGGTGCTTGCTCCTGACTGCCCCCGCTCGGAGCGTGAGATTCACGCTATGAGCGTCAACCTTCTGACTGCCCACGCTATGAGCGTGAGATCCACGCTATGAGCGTGGGGTCCTGGGGAATTCAGCATTTCCTTTCTTAGAAATCTCATAACTTGGGCTACGGTGCTCCGATTTGAGCACGGTTTGAACCCACGCGTAACTAATGAAAAATCCTATAATATAATGGGCAAATAGAGACCATAATAAATGAAATGAAAGTATGGTATTAAGCTTTAATTATTTTATTCCGCAATGTATTATGGTTATGGTCACGCAATTGGGTAATTTTAGTTCGGCTTGTTTTAAAAGAAAAATTTAACCGGATTTTAATTGCACCAATGTGATTGTAACTGCGCTTAATATCATAAGTTAATGTTAACAAACCAGTTCTAGAACGGGGTGTTACACAAAACACTGACAGTGGTTATAAACCACTGTCCGGTTGATTAATCATAGTCATCAAGCTTCCACATTGTGGATAAAGGACAAGTTGTTTCCGTAGAGAAATAGATGTTAAGATCGGTGGAAACACAAACAACATTTTTCTTAGGGCTAACAGGCACAATTGTTAACGGAAGGCCTTCGTAACCACCAACGACATAACACCAATCCCATATAACAATTGGTAAAAAAAAAATCATCACTAGATAAATTATTATTTGTGTACTAAAAATAATTATTTTTTAATTATTAATTTTGTTTGACTAACTTAATGTAAGTAGATTATTTATTACCTTTATGTCATCATACAACCTAAACATAATAATTATTATCACTACATTATGTACTAACTAAATAACACTACACTAAATATAACTTGGGCTTATCATTTCTGAAGCTGTTTGAGATAATTTTATCTCTGGTTACTAAATTATAACCGTACAAAGATGGATCAACGATAATAAAGGAAGAGAGAGAAAAAGAGAATCATAACCATTCAAAGATGAATCAATTAATATAAAAAATAAGGGTTTACCATCTATCATTTAACATGATTACAAAAAATTTCCTACACACATAATATTTTGTGGGACTCGCAAAAAAAAAAGAAAAAACTCCGGCACATAAAACAAATCTTTATAACATAACACAATCACTTTTCCTATAACATAACTCTTATAAAACCCAAAAAATAAATAAACAAAATCACATAATTTAGGGTGACCGAATTCTCATATAAGTTAAACTATTTTAACGTCACTATTTACTTCCATGACACAACCTACGTACTAAACCTAAATAATATTTAATATCATATTATTTAAATAGTAAATAAAATAAAATAAGTAAGTTAATGAGAACTTACTTAAGATAGAACTCTTATAGAGAAAAGATGAATACAGAATGGGATTTACATCTATCATTTAATATGATCACAACAATTTTCCTACACACACAATATTTTATGAGACACAAGCAAAAAAAAAAAAATTCTATAACATAACATAATCATTTTTCCTATAACATAATTCTTATAAAACCCATAGAGAATTTGTACAGATTGAAAATTTAAAGAGAGTCAAGGATATTTATATGCAGAAGTTTCGCACGAAATACATGTGACTATGTGAGGCTGTTCCCTAACATTTTTTACGTGAGACTTCCATATTAATAACAATTCGAATATTAAATTCATTTCAAATAAGTAATTAAAATTGATTTAACTCAAAAAAAAAGTAGTGTATTAAAAAGATGCAGGAATAGTACCACATGTATTTCATATGCTTAATTATATTATATTTATAAAAGATATTATACTTACAAACTCTTTTCTCTTATAACCTCTTATCACTACTTTTATTATCATTTTATCAATAAATCATCGATTACAAAACAATATTAAATGAGAGAAATTAATTTAATTTTGATCAAACGGTAATAAAAATGATTACATGAGCTTATAATGGAGAAGAGATTGTAACTATGATCTCCATCTATTTTTATTAATATATTTTGAAACTAATTAATTTAGTAATTTTTTACTTAAATACCATTGTCAAATGTCAATGCGGAACTCTGTCTAATTATTTTACAAATATTATAAATGATATATTATTTTTTATAATTTTTATCACAAAAAGTTAGAGAGAGATTATATTTACAACATTTTTTGGGTTACAACCAAATCTTACTCATTCATTTTTACCAATCTGATTGATATCATTTATTGGAAATTAAAAATTAATTAATAAATATGATTCAATAAATTATAACCATCAACAATTATGATTTAGTTGTAAGAAGTTATAAGTGAAAAGAAATTATAAATATAATTTTTATTAAAAAATTAAAATGAAAAATGAAAAACATTCATTATTATAATATGATCTGCATATGGGAAATATTTAATATGTTCCAGGATCACTGAATTTTGGTGCTCCCTCTCACAATATTAATTTTTTTTTTTTACCCCTATTAATTTCTCATTTTTCCTATTTTACCCTCCTATTTACACTAAGAGACCACCTAAAAATGATGATCCTGACTCACTTTAAATAACCTGCTGTATATGGTCAGTCATGTATAGGTAGGATGGCGTTGCACATGATTAGATATCATATTTTAAACAGTGCCATTAATAGTTACAATAAATATGTATTAGATTCTGAGAATGATTCCTATGCATCATCAAATATTTAAACCATGTCCTCTGAATTATTCTTATTTTTATGAAGTGATAAATTAATACCTCATCTATTAATTACTAGCTCAGAATTGCATGACAGCAAATGCGGTACCGGTTAAAACATTTCGACAAAAAAATTGAAAATATTTTGATCCATCCTTTTCTTTTTCTTTTTAAAATACAAAACCACTTGAATATTTTTAAATTTTACAAAATTGGTAGTAGTAATATTTACGTAATCCATGGCAACAACCAATAACATGTAGATGGAAAAAAAAAAATCTCACATAATTACTTACAAGTTTTCTTTATGACTACTAAATTAGAATTCATTAGTTCAAAGTCTTCTTTAATGTTATAAAAGGGTGAAAACTTCAATTTCAGTATCTCAAATAAAATTATGCAGCAATAAATTGAGTTGAAAAACTTTATAGAACTTAAAATATGCTTGATAATAGATGACAACGAAGATGCACAATTCAAACTGAATACTTTCAACCGTCGTTTTTTCATAGTTGATATAAACAGCACTAATAATAAAATAGGTAGGAAATATCTTGATCCAACTTATAACCAATTCTAGTGGTTTTCTATGTTGAGCACATATGAACTAAAATAAAATAGGGTTTTATTAATGTGATGTTAAAGGAGATAGTTATCTCATGTCATAGAGATAATTTGTGAGCTCCACCACTTGAGAAAATAAAGGAAAAGAAAAGAAAAAGGTGGCACAGTTATCGAAGAGTGTGTAGAAGAGAAAATCTATATCATGTAACATGAGAATGGTTTTTCCCAATAAAATAAAAGTGTAAAAGATTTTTTAAAGTGCCCAAAATGATATCGTTTTGGGATGGAAATCAAAATATTTTTATAATTCTAATATATTGCAAGGTTATATTAGTCTTTATAATTATAATTTTTTAATTTTATAACTCAAAATGATGTCATTTTGAGTTCACCGGAGATAACTTTATTTCCGATGACGAGGAGAGATATTTTTCCCAAAATAAAAATCATGATAATATTAAAAATTAAACACTAACAAGTAACAACAACAAAAATATTAAAAATTAAACACTAACAAGTAACAACAACAAAAATAAAATAAAACATAATTAACATTTGGGACCCACATCCAAACCTCTATATCTCTCTTTCCCCATGTTCTCTCTCTAGATTATAGCTATCTATAATCTGTCCGTCCCATCTTTCTCTCTCTCTATCGGTCTCAGATTATTTGTCTGCTAGTTTCCTAGAGGCAAGAAGGTCCTCTTTAACCGCACAAAAATACTACAAAAGCCAAAAGATGTTAATATATTGAGCAAAAGCACACTGTACTTCTGTTACAATCTTCGTTTTCTATGAAAATTCTTACATGGGTTGTGTTCATCTCTTAGTTTTCATCATTGGTTATGTGAAAATTGAGATGGGTTCTTGTTTTTGATCCTCTGGCTTAGAAGATAAAAGAAAAAAAAAGCTTTTTTTTTAGGTGAACCTATTTGGGTATTCTCAGTGACAAGGTGCAGATTGTACTACAACAGGTGAGGCTTGTTTCAGCTAACACAGGCTTTTTCTTTTTCCCATTTAATGGGGTTTGGTTACATGGATCAAATTTGCATTTCTGGGTTTCAAGTTTGAGATTTTATAATGGATATTTGAAAGTTCAAACTAGTTCTCAATCTTAATTTAAGTTCTGTTATGTTTTTCTTTGTATGCTTGGCAAAGCTTGAACCTTTTTGTTCTTAGTTCTGCTTAAGTTTTTCAACAGTCTAAGGCTGGATCAGTATAAGGGTATAGATTTTGTGTTGATTTTTGAAATTGGGTTGGTCTTTTTATTTTTTTCCAAAAATGGCATGGTCCCCTCGGTTAAATCTTCAATTTTGCTTTACTTTTCCGGATTTTATTGGTAGGTTGAATCTGTGGTTGCAATAGGCATGGATTTCAAGTGAGTTCAAATTTGAAGCCTGGTGGTTTTGTTGTCAAAATTTTCTGTTGTGTTTTTCTTAAAGGGTAGATGAATTGAGGAAAAGGGATATATAATACTGCATAGCTGTTATTAGTTGGAAGTTATTGAACTGAGCTCAAAATGGCTTCAAGAGTAGAGACCGATGAAGATGATGATAACAAAGGTAGTATGTGGGTTTTGGATCAGAAGCTTGACCAGCCTATGGATGAAGAGGCAGGAAGGCTCAGAAATATGTACAGAGAAAAAGTATGATGCAGCATTGCAACTTAGTTTAACATTCTTTCTCTTTCACTTTGTTGATTTTTTTTAGTATTTTATTTTATTGAGGAAACAAAATGGAATTTTGAATAAATTCAAAGGTATCCTTCGGCCGTAACCGAAGACTAATCCCTATCGAGCACTGGCGGACCCTTTTGGGTGGCTCTCCCAAATCCTTTTTTTCCATTCCTAGGGCTCGAACTCGAGACCTCTGGTTAAGGGGCCTAGGCGCCTTACCACCTGTGTCAAAAGGAGTTTGGTAAACAAAATGGAATTTATTACTTCTAATTTGCATTCGGAGTTTGGTAAACAAAATGGAATTTATTACTTCTAATTTGCATTCTTAATTTATGCAGGAATCAATACTTGTAATGATGATTTTGTCAATCCAGAATTAAAAAGTTTAATTAATGTATCTATCTTCCAATGTCTCTCCCTATTCCAAAGGATGCCTGAAACTTTCATTTAGGAATCTATAATTTTGATTTAGCCCTTCTTTTTTATTTCAGCACTTAATGCATAATGTTAGTTGCTGACATGACAAGGACTTCATCTGAACACAATTTGAATGAAAAAATAGTGCTTTCCTTAGAATCAAGAAAGACCCTCTGTGGATTGAAATAATACCACTAATCTCATTTCAAAAACAGATACTTAAAGCAATTTTAGTACATATCTAAATGTCGATTTGACTAAGAGATCCAGATCTTTCTGTTATACAGATGCAATAGTAAGCTATTATGTAAGCTAATGAGATTTGGTATATGATTCCTTGTTGATGTAGTTTTGATTTGTTCAGAAATTTTCTGCATTGTTGCTTCTACGGCTTGCATATCAGAGTCTTGGTGTGGTTTATGGAGATTTGGGCACTTCACCCTTGTATGTTTTCTACAATACATTTCCTAATGGAGTGGAAGATAAGGAGGATGTAATTGGAGCTCTTTCTTTGATCATCTACTCTCTTACTTTGGTGCCGCTCCTCAAATATGTTTTTGTTGTATTAAGAGCAAATGACAATGGCCAAGGTATAAGATTGTTTTATTGATTTCTGGTGTTTAAGATATTTAGCGATTGTACTTTAGGAAATAGTTAGTACTATATTGTAACTTTACAAAGTGACAATTGGCACCATTTCTTCATTTTTAATGATATTTTTCTGTCCATAAGGGCCTGTTTGAATATTGTTTCTAAAAATAGTTCTTTGGTTTTCAAAACAAAAAAATTTGTCTGATAATGCCTGTTTTGTAAAAATAAAAATAAAAATTGTAACTGCCTTTTTGTTTTTAGAATCAAATTTAGAGAATAAGTTTGAGTTGTTTTCATTTTGCTTTTTGACTTTTAACTTTTATCTTTCAAAACAAAAAAAAAACACAGAAAACACCTGTTTCGATAACTATTCTAAAAAAAATCACTCCCCGTTGAACCTGACCAGCGAGTGTAGGGTGGAGGTAATCCTTGTACGCAACCTTGCATAATTGCAAAGAGGCTGTTTCCTGAATTCGAACCCATGACTTTTGGTCATGAAAGAACAGCTTTACCACTGTTCCTGTTCGCCCCCTTCATTTCCATAACTATTCTACAAAACATAATAACAAAAAAATCCAGAACACAATCAAACAGACCCTAAAGATTCCCCTTGCCTACATTCTGTGTAGAAAATATTTGCATCTTATATGATAATGTTTGACAGATACAAATCTGAAAAGAGATGGATATCTTAATACCAAAAAATTTCCCCTTCCTTTATGCCTTTCCTGGGCTATATGCAGAACTTTGTTATTCATTGTTACAATTTCTTACAGCCAGGTATAACAAACATATAGTCTGGTATAGAATGAATTACATCTGAGTTTTCACCAATTTTCTTTTTAATTAATAAACTATCTATATTCCTTTCATAACTTAAGTAAAATACATTAGTTTTTCATATATGTCATATTAGATAGATATTCCAGTTTCACACTGCTGATCTGCAACGATGTTTTACAGAACTAACATTTGTGGAGCAGGTGGAACGTTTGCACTTTATTCCTTGCTTTGCCGACATGCAAAGATTAAAACCATTCCCAACCAGCATCGAACTGATGAAGAGCTAACAACATATAGCCGGTCTACCTTCCATGAAAGATCATTTGCTGCAAAAACCAAAAGATGGTTAGAGGAACAAGAATCTAGGAAGAGTGCCATTCTTATTCTCGTCCTTGTTGGCACCTGCATGGTTATTGGAGATGGGATTCTTACTCCAGCTATATCTGGTATGCCTTCTCCCTGAAGCTGATCCTCTTGTTCCTTTTTTTTTTTTTTTAAATATTTCTATAAATGTTAACTTACCTGCTGTTTACCAAAGTAAGTACATATGCTTCAATATGTTACGTATGCACATTTGTGCAGATTTACCAAACTCTTAAAGGAAATCACTAAATCATTTTCTCGGATGATAAAGGAGCACAATGATGTGGATACAACTCATTGATAGGATTTTGAATAGCTTTGTATATTACTTGGTACTAAACTCAGAAGCACCGATACTCCTTAACAAAATTTTTAACGTATTAGATACGCGTATCGGAAACGTATCGGACACATATTGTTTGGTAATCGACATCCTGTATCAGCGAGAACGTATCGAAAACGCCGTATCGGTGCTTCATTACAAAGCTGTGTTTAAAATTCTTGGGTCTTTGCCCCTTATTGTGCCAAAAAAAGACGTGTTTAAAATTGAAGCTTGGGAAGGAATACATGATCTTAGTACACTAGTTGGAAAACTTGTCTTCTTTCTTACTTGGTTCATTACTTATTTTCTAAGGAGCGTGACTTTCGTTTCTATAGATGTATTGCTGATTGTTACTAGTTCAGTTACCACCTAAGAGTTCTCCCCATATATTGGTGATGTGCACTGTATACTCTGCTCCAGTCATCACTATGGAGAAGTAAAATATGTCATCTTTTAAGTTTTATCTGATTCTCACTCCATATGTATTTTAGTAAGATCATGAAAAAACCTAAATTGGTCTTTGATATGGATACAATCCACTAAAAACCGTAGGGCTGTGGTATTTATCTTCTCTTAAAAGTTCTCTGCTGCAGCAGATAAATCAGCCATTGTTGATGTTCCTATTTGATTAAAAGGTGGGATGGGTCATTTGATTGTGGGATTTTCTAAGCTTAAGCATTATTGTGTATTTTACACTGTTTTCTGCATTGTTTGATATACTAATATGAGCTTGATTTCATTATACTGAGGTTGATGAAATGAGTCAGAAGTAAAAAACAAAAACGAGAAATTGATGCAAGGTGTGGTTTGGAGCTTGATAAACCTTGCGGTTGTATTTCTCCTTAATATATGTATGCCATTAGCATCTGTTGATTTTTGAGAAGTGTGAGCTTTCTAGCTTTGTTATGATACTTTTCTTTTTCACAGCAGGTGTACATGCTTAAGTTGTGCCCTGTGGTTCTTGTTTATAGCATTATTACTTATTAAAGAAAATATGATAGAAAACTTGAGTCTGGATGGTTCAGAGAATTTAATTATTTCTTGAGTTCTTTTTTCTTTTTCCATTTATATGTTATGCATGTTGTATTGCAAAGGATCCAGACTACATGTTTTCACTGCAATTAGTTTTTTTTCCCCCTTGAGTATTATCTTTAAACTTTAGTACATTTGTAGTTATTTCAAGAGATTCATAACCACATCTGTTGTTGTAGTTTTATCAGCTGCTGGTGGCATCAAGGTAAATCAGCCTGGTATGAGCAGTGGTATGGTCCTATTCCTGTAACAAGACATTTTTCTTCTATTTCTACCGCTATGCATGGCAATACTTAATTGTTTTCAACTAATTTTAAGTTCATAGGTCTTGAAAATCTTCTTTTTGTTTGGGCTACAGGTACAGTAGTGCTGGTTGCTGTTGTAATATTAGTTGGGTTTTTCAGCATGCAACATTATGGCACAGATAAAGTTAGTTGGCTATTTGCTCCAATTGTCCTCCTTTGGTTTCTTCTAATTGGAGGTATAGGTATATTTAACATCCGGAAGTATGGAAGCAGTGTTCTAAAAGCCTTTTCTCCCGTGTATGTATATCGCTATTTTAGAAGAGGAAGAAAAACAGGCTGGACTTCCCTTGGAGGTATCATGCTCAGCATAACAGGTAAAATTTAATTCTTTGTTGCTGTTGGTTTCCTTCTTGTATTTTAGAATCATTAACATATGAAGGGAATAGTTATTATTTTGTACTTGATAACTTGTGATGTTTTTTATCAGGGACAGAGGCTCTTTTTGCTGACCTAGCTCATTTTCCCGTCTCCGCTGTACAACTTGCATTTACTCTACTTGTGTTTCCTTGCCTTCTTTTAGCCTATTCTGGACAAGCTGCATACCTTATGAATAACTTGAGTCATTCACAAGATGTTTTTTATCGTTCTATTCCAGGTTAGTTAAACTTTTCACTCTATATTTGAAATTTCCATTTGTGACGTACCTGTAGTAGTTAATGGATGCTTCGCTCTTGCTGAATTTATGTTAAATAATTTATGATAATTTTCTCTGTATATTTTGCAATGCATTTATTTCTTGTTCTTTTTCCAATTGTTGGCACCATGGGATGACTTGATTAGAAGTCATTGTGTTAGGGTTCAGATTGATAAAGATGGGACTTGGAAAGTGTATGTTCGCGGAAATAAATGCAGTTAAAGAGGTTAAGATTGTTAGACAGGGTTGTTAGTGAAATGCCAATTCTGTTTGGTGGTTCCATGGTTGGGTAGGTGGTTAAGTAGGGGGAAACCTGTACAGAGAAAGCATTCAGAGAGATTGTTAGCAGAATGGAGTCTTGGAACTCAGTTGAGAAGGGGCGACCCGAGCAAAGGAGTATTCTCCTTGTTCATTCATTCTCCAATAACAGATACATCATTCTTTACTGAATTCTCCATTCTTTTGTCTTCTACATTAAGCTCTAGAACCCTAACACATTTGCAATATATTCTATGAACATCAATGTTAAAATAATCTTCCTTGCATTTTCTTATTGTAACAAATTTAATAAGTTCTTCACAACTTGAATGAATTGAAGCTGATACTGCACATCCCTAAATGATAAGGTCAAACCTTAGTTAACCATTACATAGAAAGCTTTCAGTGGCGGGCCGTGTTTATTTTTAAATTTCTCCTTTCTGGTTCAAACAATTTTCATTTCTAAAATCTTATTTAACGGTGAATTCTTGGATTTCCACATTGGTTGGATGAACAACTAATGTGGAGTTTATAAGGCCTTGGGCACTCCCACCCTTTGAGCTAGCTTTTGGGGTGGTGTATCCCAAGGTTCTTTACATGGTATCAGAGTCTCGCCGTCCCCCACTTTCTCTTGTGGAATTTTTTAGCACAGGTAGGCTGGGCCTGTTACATTATCCACTCTTCAAGCCCAATGGGCTCTTGTGTGAGGGGGTGTGTTGAGATATATAGTCCCACATTGGTTGGATGAACAACTAATGTGGAGTTTATAAGGCCTTGGGCACTCCCACCCTTTGAGCTAGCTTTTGGGGTGGTGTATCCCAAGGTTCTTTACAAAACCTATTACAAAAATTGTCTATTTGTCTGTTAGAATGATGCATATTTGTTTCTTCATGTAGTAATTGTTTATCTTTTAGAAGTTGATTATCCTTAGTTCTGCAGATAGAATATATTGGCCAGTATTTGTTGTTGCAACTGCGGCGGCCATAGTTGCAAGTCAGGCCACAGTAACTGCAACTTTTTCCATTATTAAGCAAGCCCTTGCTCATGGATGTTTCCCTAGAGTTAAAGTTGTGTATACATCAAAGAAATTCCTTGGCCAGATATATATTCCAGATATTAATTGGATCCTTATGGTTCTTTGCATTGCCGTTACTGCTGGGTTCAAAAATCAAAACCAGATTGGAAATGCATATGGTAAATTTTTCCCTTGTTGAATGTTATGATGAATATTTTTATGCTATTGAACACATTTGCTTGATGTACATTTTTAATGTCAGGCATGAGAAGTACACATTTGTGATGCAAAATAGTTTTCAATATCAATATCACTTTTATCCCAAACTAGTTGGGGTGATGCAAAATAGTCTTATTGTCAAAATATCACGTGGAGTGTGAAATGATCTCATGTCATAGGAGATAATTGCAACCCCAAAATGATATCGTTTTGGGGTTTGGGAAAAAAATGTAAGGCATTTTGGGAAAATTCATGTTGCAAGATAGAAGCAAAATTCTCAAAACGCCCTATATATATGTTTTAATGTTTCTCCTGGACACACATGCGAGTGGGTGGATATCAATTTTTCTCTTTCTCCTCACATGGTCTCATCCACTACCATGTGTGTGTAGAAGAAACATTAAACCCATATATATATATATATATGGGAAAGCATTTTCTCATGTTGCATAAGAATTCAACTCTCATGTTAGTGACCCTTCGATTTGCGTGCAAAGCTTTTCTTTTCTTTTTCTTTTTCTAATAAATATGGGACCCACCATTGGTTGTGTCACAACATGAGAATTGAATTCTCATGCAACATGAGAAAATCAAATCCCTATATATATATATGCTTTTATTGTTTCGGGTAAAACCTAGTTTTGGAGAACCTTGTTGCCCAAAGTTCCTACAACTTATGCTACGAACACCGAGCCACAGGGCAATGCATAACTAACTGGCTAGACTTCTATAGCAAAAGGCATGATGGTAGACTCAAAGTCTTATTTCAATGTTAAGACTAAAGAGAATTAAAGCAACAAAATATTTTCCTACAATCATATATAGGCTCTTCAAACATCAACGCCTCTAAGCAAATGCTTCAAATAGTCCTATTAAGGGTCCTTCCCTAATTCTTACATCTAAATGTTTAAGTAGATTTGCATTTCGTGTGTCAATACAATATGCAGTTTAAGGAACTTTTAAATGCTTGTGGACATGTTTAATGCTGCACCTATGTTTTACAATGTCATTTTGCAGCCTTTCTTTAAGTGAAGTGTATTCAATTGTTTAGTTTATCATTGTCATGACAGGTACTGCAGTTGTGATAGTCATGCTGGTTACAACATTCCTTATGATTTTAATCATGATTTTAGTGTGGCGCTGCCATTGGATTCTTGTCCTCATCTTCACTGGCTTATCATTGATTGTGGAATGCACATACTTCTCCTCAGTACTCTTCAAAGTTGATCAGGGTGGTTGGGTTCCCCTTGTAATTGCTGGAGCATTTCTTGTTATTATGTCTGTTTGGCATTATGGTACAGTGAAACGCTATGAGTTTGAAATGCATAGTAAGGTCTCAATGGCATGGGTTCTTGGACTTGGCCCGAGTTTAGGACTCGTTCGCGTCCCTGGAATCGGACTAGTCTACACAGAACTTGCAAGTGGAGTGCCCCCCATCTTTTCTCATTTCATCACCAACCTACCAGCCATCCATTCTGTTGTTGTTTTCGTTTGTGTGAAATACCTTCCTGTCTACACAGTCCCAGAAGAAGAGAGGTTCCTTGTCAAGAGGATTGGACCTAAGAATTTCCACATCTTTCGGTGCGTGTCACGGTATGGCTATAAAGACCTGCATAAGAAAGATGATGATTTTGAGAAAAAACTCTTTGATAACCTCTTCATGTTCGTTCGGCTCGAGTCTATGATGGAAGGATGTTCAGATTCAGATGAATACAGTTTATATGGACAGCAAACGGAGCGGTCAAGAGATGGCCTGTTGAATAACAATGGAAACACAGCTTCTTCCAATGTGGAATTAACAATTTCCTCAGTAGATTCAATAGTACCAGCTATATCACCACCACATGTGAATATCACTGTCAGATCCTCCGGTCAAGTAAGCAGCCAGACCGAGGTTGACGAACTCGAGTTTTTGAATAACTGCAGGGATGCCGGGGTGGTTCACATACTAGGAAACACTGTTGTGAGGGCAAGGAGGGATTCAAGATTCTACAAGAAAATAGCTGTTGATTATATTTATGCATTTCTTAGGAAGATATGCAGGGAAAATAGTGTGATCTTCAATGTTCCTCATGAGAGTCTCTTAAATGTTGGTCAGATTTTCTATGTATAGCTATAGCCTCCCCATCCTTTTGTGATTGCCATTTAGTGCAAAATTGAGGTAAGTGTAGTATATGAACAACAAAATGTTTCAATTCGAGGGAATTGACTTCAAAACAGCACAATAGGTTGTCCAAATCATCTTTCTGTTAAAACTAGGTTGTCCTACTCTTTTCCATTTCAAGTTGCCTAAGTAGTTTGGATAGGAGATATTAATATTTTGGTAAATTACACTTAACCCACCTATATAGTTAGGGGTTTGTTCACTTTTCCTAATTTTGGTGCCTCATTGGATTTAGTGAACACATCCCATATCAAAGGTTGAGAAAGATGAACAAACTTCAAAATCTAGGAAGATTTGGTGGAATTTGCAAAACTATTCCATGCATAATAACATGAGTTTAATATTTTCCATGTTGTAAGAGATAAATTTTATTTTCTACGTATACATAAAAGTATATGGGGCTCAGTCAGGAGAAGAGAGAGAAAGAAAAAATATGGGTATACATATTTTTATGCGTGTTTAGGAGATAAATTTATCTATTATAACATAATAAACGATAAATCCTAATAACATATAGGGTAAGTAAAGTTAATGGGGAAACCCCAAAATTGACCTTTATTTTTCGTTGTGTGGAATCAAAGTTATTTGCTTCTTGTGATGGGATCGTGAAGTGCATTCTCAGTTTTCTGTTTTTTTTTTTTTTTTGGTAAATTCTGTTTTCTTTTTTTAGTTTAAGGCATTGATTACCCAAAGGAATAATTCAGCGTGCATTAGGGTACGTGGACATCACAAATGATTTGTGCGTGAAAAATAAATTGAAATATCGCAGAGCCATTCAATTTTCAGTAGTGATAATAACTGCACACTTTTTCATTTACAAACGAGGAAGGATATTCTTACTACTAAAATTCTCTACTACTAATTTATTACCTATCTAATCACCATTAGATCAACATTTTATCTTTTTTCAAAAAAAATTTAATATTCTTTCTCTTTGATTCAATGGTGATTAGATAGGTAGTAAGTTACTAGTAGAAAATTTTGGTAGTAAGAATATCCTCCCTCTTTGCAAATATATCCAAGTTATACATAATAAAAATGGGTCTATCACTATCAATATCAAGTGGTTAGGAGTTTGTTTCTTTTAACGAGAGATCTTGAATTCGAGTCTTGGAAATGGAAAAAAAAAAAAAAAATGATCTTAAAGAAGCTGCCCTCTATAATGGATCCAACATTACTCAGAATCCGACTAGTGGGAAAATCGAAAAATCGGTGAATATATCTTCTCCCGCAAATTCAAACCATGACCTGAAGATTCAAATTTGAAAATGATTGAGCACATCATTTAAATTCACTATAATGGCTTACATGATCGCAAACTTTTCAAAAAAAATTATACATCATGAAATTGGCCAAGCATTCCGAAGCCTAAAAGAGAAATGGCTTACTAGGGAATGCACTAAATAAAATAAAAATCGAAGTAGCTATGTCTATGACAATGACTCAATGAGTTATAGTATGGTTGTAGAATTGAGCATGGGGTGACTCTACGGAGTAATAACAAATAGAGAATTCCAAAACAGATTGGAATGTGGCCCACAAGTTAGCATGGTCCTAAACGTAAGAGAATTTATTGTGGTTCGGGACCACCATTTTTTAGGTGATCCCTTAGTGTAAATGAAAGGATAAAATTGAAAAAGAAGAAAAATAGCATAGATAAAAAGAGAAAGAAGAAATTAGTATTGTGAAAAAAACACTAAATTATTGGGTGGTCCTAAAGCATAAAAAATATTTCCCGCAAGTCAACTCGTGACTTGGATGGGGTTTAAAAGCCCAGTGGTTAATTTCTTTTTGTTTTTTTACTTTTTCTTTTTGAGTTATAAAAGAGGTTTAAGACGTGGTACAGGCTAAAGCTGAAGGAAAGCAGCTTCTACTTAATTTAATCTTGAAATTTCTAGTTCCTAAAGAAACTTTGTGAAACATGAATTTTAAGGCTAGTGAGCATTCTAGTTATTTTAATGAATAAAGGAAATATGTAATCTTTGGCCATTTTTTAATGAGTTTAATTTTGATCACTTATCAATTTGTTAATGCAAAGATTTTCTATATTATCATTTAACCATATTTTAACATACTATGAACTTAACTTCTTATCTAATAATAATAATTATTTTTATAATTAAAATTTTAATGGTATAATAAAATTAATTAAATAAAAGTTTTTACTAAATCAAAACTATTATTCAAAATGAAATTAAATATAAGGTAAAGTTGTACAGCTTCCTGTACATTTTTTTTTTTTGTAAATGAGTTTAGAAAATGATCAGTTGTTTTTGTTTAGAAGTTAAGAAATGCCATAAGATTGAATTGTTAGAATTATTTTAAAAATACCAGACAATATGAAATCAAAGTTGGGATTGTGTGTGACTTGTTGGATCATCACAAAGACGAAAGAAAGAAGGGACTACATGCCAGATCTTCCTCTCTATCACCTATTTCGATAAATGCAGTCTCAACAATGCGAGCATGATGACTCATGGGCTTAATCCTAATATAAATAGGCTAGAGAGAGGACCTAGCTAATAATCCAGAGAAGAGTTTGTGTCCACTAGTCCACCCATCATCGAAAATCAGGGTCACACTAAAGCCTACACTACTGCCTAACTAGACCCAATAACAACAGATGCCAGAAGCCCAATTCAATGTGATCACAATGAGCTTGTTACAATAATAATATTAAAATATCCATTAATGCGATTAATTTTAAATACAAAATTAATTAATTAATATTGCCCATAAAATAAAATTTCTAACATGAATGTTAACTTATCATAACCAATAATTGAATATGAAAATGTATACGTAGATTATTAAATTAGTCCTTAAAAAATAGCAGAGTAAATTAGTAGTTAGGAAATATTAAACTGTCGCATATATAGTCCTTTAATTTATTTATTTTTGTAACAAAAAATTTACCTTAAAGATAAAATTTGCACCATCATTATTTTTAAAGTCCAATTTGAAGTGAAATAAAAAAAAATATTGGAGAACTTCTAAATAGATTAAATTCCTTAATTTTAAGGTCTAATTTGCTTTCAATAAAATCTTTTATGTCCTAATATAATCATTTAATAAAAGTTGAAGTCAAATAATTTATAAATCAATTCCCGTTGGTGTATTGCTCAATGTTATGTGTGCCGTTCATTCATTTGAGTGTAGTGTCTGACCACAAGTACCATAAAGGCATTCACGTTGAGGAAATAGACAAAGATTGCCCAGTTTACTTTGTAGTGATAATTGTAAGAAGATGTCCTCTACCACTCACATCTTTCAACTCAAGGATGCCAGATGAACCAGTTGCTTCGCCTTAGACTGATACAGATTCATGGGGATAAATTTTTGCATAAAATTAACTTACGGGAAAAATGTGAATCATTTTAAAGATGTAAAGTTGTGTTATTTTAAGTGAGAGAAAAAAATAGATAAAATAGGAGAGAGTTGACAAAAAAACATAAAGGTGTGGATTCCACCTATTTGTGAGAGTAAAATGATATAGTTGTGTCATTTAAAAGGACAAACACTTTTCTCTTAACTTAATTACATGTATTATTTCACTTTTAAAAAACAAAGGGAAAAATGTATGTCATTTTAAATGATGTAAAATTGTGTCATTTTAATATAGAGAAAGAGATAGATAAAGAGGATAGAGAGTTGACAAAAAAAAATAAAAGGTGTGAGCTCTTTATGAGAGTGAAAGGATGTAAGTTGTGTCGTTTAAAAGAATAAATATTTTTCCCAAAAACAAATTAGATGCATTAGATTTAGGGAAATGATTCTATGTTGTTGCATGAAAAATTTCTTTTTTCGTATACAACCATCGAACTTTGTGTTTTGTTTTTTTTGTTTTTTTTTTCAATTTGTGGGCCCACTTATATGTCTCGATAGAAAAAAAATGGTATCTTCTGTCAGATAAGAAAATGTAATCCTTAGATTTTGTACAAAAATTTATCTTCAAAAGCTTTGGCAAACACTAGTCTCCATTAGAGGTGTTAACGGATCGAGTCGGGTTGGGCTTTAATCTTAAAAGGTTAAGTCTGTATTTAATTGTGTTAGTTTGACCTAACATGTTACCTGTTGTAAATATAATTATCAGCTTATGTTATGTCTTATTTACAAAAAATAAAATCTTGGTTTAGCTTATTAAGAAAAATAAGTCAATAAAAATTTATTCAAACAAGATATACGATCAACAACATCGATAATTTCATAAAAATTCATAAATTTAACATATATCCAAACAATATAATATAAAAAAAATCATTTAAAAAGTCCGTTTGACTAATAAAATGGAGTGAAATGGATTGAGAAGAGAGAAAAGACTATTATGAGTAATATAAAAAATATAAAATAAATATAAAAATTAGTATATTAGACCAGTCGGAGGCTTTAAAGTCAGGCTTTTGAATTGGAGCCTAATACTTTTTATTAAACGAGTTTTTTATGTAAATTCAAACCTGATTCCAACGATCAGTTTTAGATATATAAACTCAAACATTCACAAATCGAGCCAAATACCCTTAAAGGCGTTTGGTAGAGCAGAAACTTTTTGTTTTACTCGGCACGATTTCTAATAATATGGTGAAAAAATGAATTTATTGATAATGTTATCAAAAAATTATTTAGTAGGCCAAAATATTCTTAAAAAGGTTATGTTAATTTTCTTGATGTTAAATTTGACTATATTAAATTTTTCCTTGCCATAGGAATCATAGAATACCATCCCCTCATGGTATTCTTAGATGATATTTACAAAAAAAAAAAATTTACATGCAAAATAAAATCTCGAGAAAATCATATTCTCAAAAAAAGTTTAAAATCCTCATATCAAACATGGATAAGTAAAATTACCACCCTCAATTTTTCCCAAAATCCTAAAAAAAATCTTCTATCAAATATTCAGGGACAGTGATCATTTTGTCACGTTTGGACAAAAAAATTACCAGACTGCCACGCCAACAGTAAATTTTGCCAAAATGACTTGCGGCATAATTCGCTGCATAGTGTAGCGAATTATGCATGCAAGTAATTCGTTACACAGTGTAGCGAAATATGTCATGTCAGAACCAAAAATGCCACATGTCAAATTTTGAGAAATTCGCTACCCTATGTAGCGAATTTCTCAAAAATTGACATGTGGCATTTTTGGTTCTGTGCATCCTGACGTGACATATTCCACTACACTGTATAGCGAATTACTTGCATACATAATTCGCTACACTGTGTAGCGAATTATGCCGCGTGGCATTTTGGTAAAATTTACTGTTGACGTGACAGTCTGATAATTTTTTTGTCCAAACGTGACACTTTGGTCACTGTCCCAAATATCCCTTTAAAAAACTCCTGGTTTCTTTAGCACCGTTAGCCTCCATGGATATATATATTTTCTCAATCCAAGTATTGATCAGTACCAGTTTTCAAATTAATATTATTGTAGGTATACAGGGGTCAGGGTAATTCCATATTTTAATAATATTGTATTCAAATCATTAACATCATGTTACTTTTTGGCTGCACATGCGTGAATGATATGCTGATCATAAAAGAGGTAACTTTGTCAAAGCCTGACCCGTTATTAATAAAGTATATTTGCTTGTCATTGTAAATTATTGTTATCAAAACTGAATCTAAGACCTAAAATCTACTGTATCATAGTGCTCTGGCTCTATGGATTTTATAAGAGAATTAAAAAAAAAAAAAAAAAATAGGTTAAGGCGATGAGTGGGTCCCATGATAATAGTTTTGCATTAACGAGGCACTGCAGTCAAGTTATTTCTTTTTACATTGACTGGTGACTGACTAGTGGGATGTCATATAGCCCATATGCCATTGTGATGCATGCCAGTGTGCCATTGTATTTTTTATGTCCTCTGTAGAATATTGTTTGTTGCTTCCAAGTTGCATTTGTAGTAATTGAATAAATTCGGACCGTTTAATTTTCTTCGGATAATCATAAATTGATGTAAAAATTATATTTTTAAAAATTGAGATTTTCGGACAAATAAAAATTTCTCCTGTACAAAACGCCTAGAGTTTTATAATTCTTATGTTAAAGGAGAATTGAAATCTTATGTTATAGAGATAAAAATCATGTGGGACTCATGTGTTAGAAAAAATTATATGTAAGACTCATGTCAGCACGGAAATCGAATGATGTGTAGGAAAATTTGAATTCTCATGTTGAATGTTGAATGAGAATTATAAAACACATCCTTTTAATTTGATTTTTTTTTTTTCAAAAGAAGAAATTTTTTTGATGTGAAGGGAAATTCTTTTTTTTTTCTAAAATAGTGAAAAAAAATTCAAATGTAAAAAGAGATGTACCGAACTAAATACATCTAATGCACGAAAGATTTGTATCTAATAATGATATTTTCGTAGTACTTGTTTTTTTTAGTAACACTGTCCAAAAATACAAAACAATGAACAAAACACATAAACATTGATCAAAATATTATTGTTCATCAAGTTTTTTATCCAAATGCGACGCGAATACTGTTATTTCCCAATATGCCACATTAAAAAGTTCTCTAGGCACTGTGGCGAACTCAGTTTGCTGACATGTCATATTTCTGGTGGACACCAAATTTGCTACATAAGGAAGCGAATTTGGTTGCAATACATAAAAATTATGTATTGCAACCAAGTTCGCTATCCAAGTAGCGAACTTGGTACTTGGTATCCATCAGAAACATGACATGTCAGCAAATTGATTTCGTTATAGTGCCCAACAAATTTATCCACGTGACATATTGGAAATAACATTATTCGCATAACTTTTGGATTAAAAACTTGGTGAATAGTGGTATTTTCATTGGTATTTCCCAAAACACAAACTATATGAGATGACATTACATGAGGAACATAGTGATTATGCTTTACAAAACGAATCGTAAAAATTGTATTATATTTAATGGAGAATGATCCGTTTACAAATTTCTTTTATAATTATACTATGTACTAGAATATAGTGTAATCTAGTATTCTCCCGGGAGTACATAGTGTAGTTTATAAATAAAAAATTTATAAATATAATCCTCTCCATATTTAATTATTAAAATAATATAAATATTGGACAAAATACAATAAAGGAAAACATACATTATTAATTTGTTTCTACTAAACTAGGTTATAAACCATGGGATTTACATCTATCATTTAACATGACTACAATAATTTTTCTACACACACAATATTTTGTGGGACCCGCAATTTTTAAAGCAAAAAAAAAACTCCTGCACGCAAAACGAATCTCTATAACATAACACAATCACTTTTCCTACGACATAACTCTTATAAGATCCATAAACTATTGCCCCCATTATGACAAGAAATTTTTTATTTTTTTATTTAATAATCTCTATTGGTTCATTATCTTAATTTTATTTTTCATAAAATAAAACACAGCATAAAAAGCAGTCTATCAGTAAACTATTTATAGTTTCTACTGTATTATTTTCATAAATCCATCTAAATACAACGGAACGTCAAATTATTATCAGTGCAGGGATGTAACGTTAGCAGTCACCAGAGTCTGCTGTCCATAAGATGCAAAACACACATTTTGAGGATGACATGTAATGTATGAGTAAAACCTGATTCTTTCACAAAACGTCAGCATGTGCAGCAGAGCAAACTCCAAAATTGCAACGACTCGCTATATTCTACAAATAAGTAAAGTCATGTGAGATCAAATATGATTTTTATGTATCCAAAAAAAATATATATATGATTTTTATTTTATGAAAGAATTAAAAAAGTAATAAAATTAAGGGTAAAATGTGTATCATTTTAAAATATGTAAAGTTGTATCATTTTAAAAGAGAAAAAGAGATAGATCAAGGAGGAGAAAGAGTTGACAAAAAAAATAAATGTGTGGGTCCTATTTCTTTGTGAAAGTAAAAAGATATAAGTTGTGTCATTTAAAAGGATAAACATTTTTCCCTAAAATTAATACACTAATATATATATATATATATATATATATATATATATATATATATATATATATATATATATATGGGAAATCATTGTCTTATTTTACATGAGATAACTATCTCATCTTGTTCTCACATAAAAAATTGTGCCACAATTTATTTTTTCTTTTTTTAATGGATGGTGGGTCTCACCACATCATGTATCTATGGTAGGAAATAGTTATCTCCATGAGAAAAATAGAACCATATATATATATATATATATATATATATATATATATATATATATATATATATATATATATATATATATATATATAGAGGTAGGATGTTTTGACACCATTGTCAAATTTGAAATTTGACACCTTATCTCAGAGCCGTTAGATCAAAAAATATCAATGGTGTCACATGCTTACAAATCAGAATCATTAATCTTTTTTGGTCTAGCGGCTCTCAGATGAGGTGTCAAATTTCAAATTTAACACCGGTGTCAAAGGATCTTACCTCATATATATATATATATATATATATATATATATATATATATATATATATATCAGAGTATAGTTGTATATATGATAATCAAATTTTGTCAAAAATAACAATAAATTATATACATAGTTAAACAATAAATTATATTTTCTCATATTGTTAAACAATAAAAAAAAACCTTAATATATAAATCTATAATTAATTCTTAATATAACTTGTTAATCTTACAACTTACCATGATATGTATTCATAAAATAAAATTTCTGTTTATTTTTTTAATATAATAATTTTCAGAAGTATAAATATAAACTTATATACATAATTCTACATATTAAGAGCATGCACGGTAATCATTTTATTTTCTGATCCAATTTTTGGAAAAAAGTATTTTTCTTGTGCCCGAGATTAAAAAGCTAAAAAATGTTGCTGTGCTTTTTCTTCCTTAAACTGATTTTATCAAATATAATGTTTAATTAAAATTATTTTTCTTATCTAGATTAAAAATATAAAAGAATATTTTAAAAAATGTTATCATACTCAGCAGTTGAATCAGGATCGATCAGTTGACTCGGTGACTAGCAGAGCGTATCAAACTATTTTCTTTCTTAAATCGGTTTCTAAAAATTGAACACAATATTATACTTTTGACGTGAATCAAACTCAGCCTATGGGAGTGAATAGTGTTATCATTTATCATTCAGATATATATATATATTTTTTTTGGTGAAATCATTCGGATATCTTTAGTTATTAATCAAAATACACTTCATAATATATTTATTATATCACGTAGGATATTTTGATACCGGTGTCAAATTTGAAGTTTGACAA
Source organism: Gastrolobium villosum (assembly GCA_032173675.1). Classification (NCBI taxonomy): domain Eukaryota; kingdom Viridiplantae; phylum Streptophyta; class Magnoliopsida; order Fabales; family Fabaceae; genus Gastrolobium; species Gastrolobium villosum. The sequence goes on from JAVKPL010010897.1 coordinate 63,041, forward strand.
AGGTGTCGAATTTGAAGTTTGACACCTCATCTGAGAGTCGTTAGATCAAAAAAGATCAACGGCTCTGATTTGTAAGCATGTGACACCATTGATCTTTTCTGCTCTTACGGCTCTCAGATGAGGTGTCAAACTTCAAATTTGACACCGGTGTCAAAAGATCCTCACTCTTATTATATAATTAATTATAAATTTAGTGACACACTGTTTCAACTAAGTCAATAATTAGATCGAGTTTTAAAATTAGTATTAATACATCATAATAACATTTTTACTGTGTAAAATAACAATTTTATATAACTTCCTTATTCTGTAAAATTAATTTAGTTTAATTAAAAATACAATTTTAAACGTTTCATTAAAATTAATAATAATATAATGGTATAGGATATTATAACCACCAAATAATGTTATTATCAATGTTACTATCATAAACTAATCGTTGATTTCCGCTAATCAACGATTATTATTATCACAAATCAAACTCATTAATTAATTATTAATTCGCAATAATGATAACCATTGATTGACGGAAATTAACAGTTAAGATGTGGTAGTAATATTGATAGTAAGATTATTTGGTTGTTACAATATCCTACCAAAAAAATAGTAATAGTTTATAAAATTGAGAGAAATTATACTTACTACCTAATTTTCTTACTATCTCTTATTACCAAATCTTAACAATTGATTTCCATCAATCTAACGATTGTAATTTATGGGATCATATTTATAAATTAATTATTATTTTACAATAAATTATAACCGTTAAATTGACGGAAATTAACGATTAAGATTCGGTAGTAAGAGGTAGTAAGAAAATTAGGTAATAAATATAACTTTTCTATATAAAATTCACGTTGAAGATAATAAATATATTATAAATGACAAAAGCTATAAAAAAAAAAAAAACAATAATAACAATCGAATTAACCGGGAGAAAAAAATACATGCCGGTCTTTGCTCTGCCATCGCAGCAGAGGTACATCATTACTCATTATCGAATCAAATTTTATTATTTATTTGTTTTGTCATAAAATCAAATGCAGCTATAATTTCATGATCGAGTACATATTGTAAATTCATACTAATTATTGTGATCACGTGGCTGATGCAGATTGCAGTCAAAGCAACTTATATATAATTATATATTTCTGCTAGCCTACTAGTGTTCACCTTATTACTTTTTTGTAATTTTATTTCAGATCTTCTGTAAGATTTGCATTAATCCATGTGCCTTTATATATATATATATATATATATATAACAAAGGGGGTTAATTTTCTTCTTTTACACGAGAATACTTTCTCATGTTACACACATAAATATGAGCGGGGTCCACAAAAAGTGAGAAAATAAAAAAATCAAAATGGATCTCACATTTTAATTGTGAATGTAACATGAAAAAAAATTATGTAAAATGAGAAAACTATTTCCCGATAACAAATTATATTTACAATTTTTTCCCCTTATTATCTCTTATAATTAATTTATTATCATCAAATCAAAATTAAACTAACGACTCTTATTTAATATTATTTTATTATTAATTTAATTTTGATTTAAAAATAAAAATAAAAATATAAGAAAAAGAAAATGAGGAAGGTTATAGTTACAATTTTTTTTACAACCATATCTTATCAATGTTGATTTCCGTCAATCAACGGTTATCATTTATTATGAATTAATAATTAATTAATGAGTTTAATTTACTAAAATGATAATCATTGATTAGCGGAAATCAACGGTGATAATATATGGTTGTAAGATGTTATAAAAAAAAGATTGTAAGTATAACCTTACTCTTAAATCGTAAAATTAACTTCCTTCTCATTTTATAAATATACGATGGGAGATATTTTTCTTATGTTGTAGGAAAATAGTTACCTCATGTTGTAGAAATAAAATTACAAGTGAGATCCATATGTAAGAGGAGAGAGAAAAAAGAGTTGTGAGACCCAACCCTTTTACATGTGTGTAGAAAAATTATTTAACTTATGTAAAATGAGATAAACATAACTCATGTATGATTCATGCCATCCTTTTGGCGCATCATGTGATGGATAGTACATTCCTCTTTTATAAATATACTAGTTCCACTTACCATCCAAGAATGCATGTAAGAGAGAATCAACTTCGCTCTTATTCACACTCACTTCCCTTGCTCTATTAAATTCATTTCTCTGCTCTCAAAAGAAGAACACGAGCACCACCACCGTCATGAAGAAGCAACATGAATCTGCCACCATTCCCACCTCCGCTATTGCCACCGTGCCAGCCAAAGCTGAGGCTGCCACCACCTCAACATGTCAGTGTTGTTGTATGGTGACAAAACTGATGAGAAAACTCAAGAGACGTAGTCGTAGTAGCCGCACACTGCGACCCTCTAGTGCAAGTAGACAAGGTTCTTTCCAATGTCGCTATGATCCATTGAGCTATTCCTTGAACTTTGATACCTCTGGATGTGGGAGCTTATTGGATGAGGATTACTATAAGTTCTATGCTTTTACTTCAAGGTTTGTGGCAAATCCAAGAACTTCATGTCCCATTGTTCAAGTAGAAGGGAACTCTCATTAATTAGGTCAAAAACCACTAGGATGATCTTTTTCTTGATCAATATTCTTCTCTTTCCCTTTTTCCCAGGAAAAAAAATTGTGGGTTTCCCTTCTTCTTTTTTATCACAGTTGAGCTTTCAATTCATGCACTACAAAAGATGGGTATCATTCACAAATTTTCACAGTTGAGGAATCTAATGTCTAAGAGCTTGTTCATATATATTGAAGCACCAGTTGTAGTTAGTTTTGTTTGATTAGTACTAGGATGCAACTAATTAACGTTATTTAATTAGTTACTTGCATAACTTAAAATTCACTATAGTAGTCTCTTGAAAAATCTCATTTTCCGTAAGGATGGGCATGTTACTTCTTTGCAGTTTGGAACATGTTTATGAAATGTTCATAGATGGTCAAAAAAGGAAGAAAGAAAAATAAGAGTAAAAATTTCTAAAGAACCGATTCAACTCAAAAGAGTAAGTTGTTGGGTGAGAATATATTAATTATGGTTTTATATATCTCAACACATCCTCTCACATGAGAACCCACTGGGCTTGAAGGACTGACAATGCACAAGCCCACCTAAACAAAGAAGGTTGGGTGAGACTATATTAATGGTTTTATATATCTCAACAAAATTAAACACCAAACTTAGGACCTTGTAAGCTTATTTTAAATTCGCAAACAGTTGGTTATTAATTAATATTGGCTTAGGGACATAGGATAAAAAAAAAGTTAAGCATTTAGCGGGTAGTAGGTACTGTATTTGATTCCCATGTATTTTAAAAAAAAGTTAAAGCATTTAAATAATCGAATATAATGTTTATGTCGGAGGTTAAATTCTTCGTCAAGTCACAACTTGTCTTTCCCCTTCTATTGAGATGTTATACTCTCTTAGTATAATAATCGAAAGAAATTTTTTTTTTCCATGAAAATTTAAATGAGTTTAGGCATCAGTGTCTCACTTGGGTTAGAGAAGACCCCTCTAATCTATTGAAAGATTTTTGGGAAGAATTATATATCACTCACCAATAAATAAAATTTTTAAATACTTAATGTAAATATCTCATTTGAAGTGTCAAGTATAACAAAATATTAAAATTTGTTAATAAAATTAAATTGTAAAAAATTAATTCAACCTAGAAGTTAAAGTTGATAGATGAGGTTATATTAATGATTTTATATATTTCTTTTTTTGAAGAGCGATTTTATATATTTCTAATACGCTCTTTCACGTTAGAATTTATTGGGCTTGAAAGGTGGACAATACACATGTCCACTTACCTATGTTAAAAAATTGCATAAAAGAAAATATGAATGGTGAGGATCAAACTTCTGACGCTAAAACTCTGATATCATAGAAAGAATCAATTCAACTCAAAAATTCAAATTTATAAACGAGGTTACATTATATATCATAATAAAGGAAGTCATCACTGTCTAGCATGGCGATGTTCTTCGAGGTTGAATGTCTGTACTGAATGAATATGTGATTATAAAAGTTAATTATATAGTATAGTTTTTTTATTTTAAAACGAGAGTGTGAGAAGGTGCGATATAGAGGTTGTGTTTCTTGAAATGTGGGAAACCATGTGCAGGTCAGCTACTTTCTCCGAGCACATATATGTTAATAAGGAAATTATGAGACAAAATTCCGCAACTAATGGTCAACAAATTTAGCACCAACACACACATGGTTTTGTAAGAACGGTCAACAAGTTTAACATCAAGAGCACATGGTTTAAGCTATACTCACCAATTTGTGTGTCTATTTCATTTTTTAATATCTTAATGATTCCTTGCACAAAGATATAGGTGACAGCAAAAATCCATGTGTTTACAAACAATTGATCTAAAATTATATATATTCTGAAGTTATATATTATTAAGGTTTACCAACTTTATGTCATGAAGTTATTTTTGAGTATATGAAAGGGTTTCATAATCTTAATCCTCACGCTGTTAGTAATTAAGTTCCTTCCTTAGAGCCTTGCAGTGGATGAGCATTATGCTTAGTCACATAACCTTTATGTTTTATTGAACTCTTCTTTTTGATGTCTTGGCATGCTTCCGAAACTAGTAAGATTAGAAGTAGCTAGCACGTGTAAATGCAACAACACGAAAATGCACACAAAAGATTAAAACTTACAACGACATATAAAATTAAAGCATATTGGACGGAAATATATAATTAAATTCAAGATTAAAATCAAAGGGACAAGAATCTGAACCCAAAGATACCCTTGTGAAAACAATTCCCCCTCCCCACTCTTAAAAATGTAGAGAAAAAAAATGAAAGATCTTGCTGACCCAATGTTGTCGAGTTCTCCAAATTTATAGAATAAGAACGTCACAACAGACAATTACATTTGTTCACAAACAGAAAAACACGTCCGTTACGCAAGACATGTCATTTTCCCAACTTCTTATAACCATTATGAATTTAAATAATTCTAACAGTATCTTTTTATTCTTTGCACCACTTTTTTCATCTTTTAAAGATTAATAGTCGCGATTTATATATTGCTCGTAATGTCAGAAATAAGTGACAATAATAAATTGTCTGACAATGAGTTCTCCATACATGATAATTTTGATAATCTAATTATCAAAATGTCTCATTTTTTGAAATTATTTCTCAATCTGCCATGACAAAATCTCACTTTTAGACACAACAGGACTTATCTTGCTATTGGACCCAATTTGTATATATCTTGTTGTGTCTGATAGCGAGACTTATCATCCTACGCTTCGTGGTAATTAAAGTCGTGGTCGTCTGTCCTTCACCCCTATATAAGCCTTCATTTCTTTACAATTTCTCCTTTACTCCCTCAACTTTGCAATATTCTCCTTTCTCTACAACTTCTTCATAGGATTCTCTCTCAAGTACTATACCAAGTTTGTAATCCTTCTCTATTTAATTTTTTTAGTGTAGCATATTAATTGTAGGAAGTATAGTGTAATGTAGTATCGCATATATATTATGTTCTAGACCCATCTTACGGGCTCATAGTTCTCAACAACCTAACAACAAGTGATAACTAAAGAGATAAGGATAAGCACATTATTTGTAATTTACAGGTCCTATGATTTTCCTGTATTCAAATGCGTCACTATTCTATGTTTGAAGGAACTACTTTTTCTATTACTTCTTTCACATGCTATATTTGATATGAAATACAAAGGACCTATTTATAGGCCAAAATACAAAAGCTTAAAGACTCCAAACAACACAACTCTTCATAACTAAAAGACACAACTCTTCACCAAACTCTAAGCATAATAATTGTCCACTAACAAATTCCTAAGGACATATCCCTTCACCATAAAACTCTTCATTTTCTATTTTCTTTAATTAAATAAAGTTTAAACCAACAAAACTCCCCCTTAAACTTTAATATCTCTACCCTCCTTCATTCCCATCTTCTTCTTGCAATTCTCAAACAACAACGTCGGCAGGGGCTTTGTGAAAATATCTCCAACTTGATCTTGGCTTGCAACATGAGTGAGCTCCACCTTTCCTTCTTTGACTTGTTCTCGGATGAAATGGAACCTGACATCAATATGCTTACTTCTTTCATGGTTGACCGGGTTCTTTGCTAACTCGATCGCAGATTTGTTGTCAACTCGGATTTCAGTTGAACCGACTTGCTCTTGCTCCAACTTGCTCAATAAATTTCTCAGCCAAATTGCATAACAAACACACCAGGAAGCAGCAGCGTACTCGGCTTCGCATGTAGATAAAGTCACAATAGGTTCTTTCTTTGACACCCACGTGAATGCCGTGTTTCCCATGAAAAATACATAGTCAGCCGTGCTTTTCCTGTCATCAACATCTCCGCACCAATCACTATCCGAATATCCTGTCAGTTTGTACTTATCCGACTTCGAGTAATGAAGTCCTTGCGAGATTGTTCCTTGAACATATCTTAAAATTCTCTTTGCCGCCTTCCAATGAGTATAGCTCGGCTCTTCCATAAATCGGCTTATTATTCCAACACTCAGACACAGATCCAGTCTCGTACACGTCAAGTACCTCAGACTTCCAACTAGACTCTGATAAACACTCGGATCTACCTTTTCACCTCCATCATATCTTGAAATTTTAACACCGGGGTCCATAGGGGTTGAAACCGGGTTGCAATTACTCATTTTAAACTTCTCTAAAATTCCTTTTGCATAGGCTTCCTGAGAAACGAAAATCCCAGATTTGTCTTGTCTGACCTCCAAACCAAGATAGTATCTCATCAGACCGAGATCTGTCATCCCGAACTTCTTCGTCATTTTATTCTTGAAATCTTGAATCATCCCTTCATCATTACCCAAGAAAATCAGATCATCAACATATAGAGCAACAAGTAGAATTTTACCTCCCTTTTTCTTCACGTAGAGTGCATGTTCTTACGGACATTGTTCAAGTCCATCTTTCTTGAAGTAATTATCAATTCTTGTGTTCCAGGCTCTTGGGGCCTGCTTCAACCCATACAAAGCTTTCTTCAGTCTCAACACTTTTCTTTCTTGTCCTGCTTTCATGAATCCAGGAGGTTGTTCCAGATACACCTCCTCTTCGAGTACTCCATATAAGAATGCCGACTTCACTTCCATCTGATAGATCGGCCATCCGAACTGGGTTGCTTGAGAAATTAACAGCCTGATAGTCTCCATTCTTGCTACGGGTGCGAACACCTCGTCATAGTCAATGCCGACCTTCTGCCTATACCCTTTTGCCACCAGCTGGGCTTTATATCTTTCGATCTCCCCCTTGGCATTCACTTTCTTTTTGCACACCCATTTCACACCAATGGGCCGACTTCCTTTGGGCAGCTCAGCTAACTCCCACGTCTTGTTCTTTTCTATTGCTTTAATTTCCTCCTCCATGGCTGATTGCCATTTCACATTTCGAATTGCTTCTTCAAAACTCACTTCCTCAGAGTCTGCTAACAAACATACCAGATGTGCTTCACTGGTGGAATCATACAGATCTTGTAGACTCCTCATTCTTGGTTGTCTCAACTCTTCTTCACCATCAGAAACTTCAGGGTTTGCAAGGATATGGGTCGAAGGTTGTCCGACCTCAATTGATCTATTTCCGGGTTCCACATTGTCCCGGATGGACTATTCGAGTCCCAAGCATCTTCTTCATTCACTTTCACATCTCGGCTAACCAGCACCTTTTTACTGATGGGATCCAACAACTTGTATCCCTTTGTCTTCTCATCATAACCAATAAACACAAACTTCTTACTCTTATCTTCTAGTTTTGTCCTCAACTGATCCGGTATGTGTGCATAAGCAACACTCCCAAAGACTCTAAAGTGACCCACTGAGGGCTTCAATCCGCTCCATGCTTCTTTCGGAGTCTTGTTATTCAAATTTGAATGTGCACATCTGTTCTGCACATACACTGCACATTGTACGGCTTCTCCCCAGAACTCTTTTGGCATGTTTTTCGTCTTTAACATAGATCGGACCATATCCAGGATAGTCCGATTCTTTCTTTTAGCTACTCCATTCTGCTGGGGCGAGTACGGTGCGGTCAGGAACCGCCTTATCCCATGTTCTTCACAGTACTTCTTGAAAGCTGTTGACACGTACTCCCCACCTCGGTCTGAACGGACCGACTTGATGTACCTCCCAGTACCATTTTCTATCATCACTTTAAAGCTCCTAAATGCCTCTGGCACCTCGGATTTTTCCTTCAAAAAATACACCCAAGTCTTTTGACTAAAATCATCAATAAACGTTACAAAATACTTCTTACCACTGAATGACCCTGGAGTAATGGGTCCACACAGGTCGGTATGAATTAATTCCAGAGGCTGCCTAGCTCGGTATCTCGTCATCCTTTGGAATGGGCTCCTCACATGTTTTCCCAATACGCAATCCTCACAAAATTTTCTTTCAGAGTTAATCTTTGGCAGTCCCACCACCATGTTCTTCTTCATCATCTCGGTCAGACCACCATAATGAAGGTGTCCAAACCGTCGATGCCACAGCGACATTTTATCCTCCACCTCGGCTTGCAGACAGCCGACCTTCATGCTCCTCATGCTCAGCTTGTACATACTATTTTTCTCCATCTGAACTCGGGCTATCAGACGCCCTTGTTTGTCTTTCAACAGCAGAACTCGGTCTGTCATTAGAACCGAGTAGCCTTTCTCCATCAATTGTCCAATGCTCAGAATATTGCTTTTGAGCTCAGGCACGTAATACACGTCCCGAATTGTACCAATTCGTCCATCTCTTTGCAAGAAACAGATCGTACCTCGGCCTTTCACATTAATTTTGGACGCGTCTCCAAAAGAGACATGTCCAGCTTACACCGTTCTCAACTCCTTGAACAAATGTTTGTAACCACACATGTGATTACTGGCACCAGTATCCAGGTACCACTCCGACTCAACCTTCGAGCTAGTTTCACCATGTGCTAACAGCAGAACTCCATCTTTTATTTCTCCTTCTGCAGTGAGGTTTGAAGCCTCGTCAACTATTCTTTCATCTCGGCAATCCTTAGCGAAGTGCCCAACTCGCCACAGTTATAACACTTGTCCGAGTTGCAATCTCTTGAATAATGTCCATACTTCCCACATTTGTAACATTCCACGTTTGATTGGTTTGTCCATCGGCCTCTTCCACCCCGACCACGTCCTCTACCTCTCCAGTTTTGCTGACTCGTCTCAGCTCTTTCTTCATGTTTCACCTCCTGACCTCGGCCACGACCTCCTCGGCCATTTCCACGTCTACCTCGTCCACGACCTCTACCTCGGACATTCTGAGAGTAGAGTGCCTTTTCATCCTTGATATTTGCTTTTGATTGAAGTGCTTGCTCCAGTGTCTCTTCCTTCTTCCTTTTCTTGCGTTGTTCATGCGCCTCAAGAGAACCTGCTAGCTCTTCAACAGAGAGCGTAGCCAAGTCCTTAGACTCCTCAATTGCACATACCACGTTCTTGAAGTCGTCTGTCAATGACCTCAGAATTTTTTCAACGACTCTGGAGTCGGTCAACACCTCTCCATTTCGTTTCAACTGGTTCACCACGGTTTGGACCTGGGTGATAAAGTCCGACACTCCTTCGGTTTCCTTCATCTTCATCCCCTCCAACTCTCTTCTTAGAGTTTGAAGTCGGACCTGCTTCACACGGTCCGTGCCTTTGTAAGCTGTCTCCAATATATCCCAAGCTTCCTATGCCGTCGTCGCACCTCCAATCTTTTCAAGACCACCGCTTTCTTCAACGGCTTGAAACATCATAAATAGTGTCGTTGCATCCTTTGATCTCGACGCACTCAATTGCTTGAGTTGATTTGCTGAATATCCTTCCGTTGTATCAGGTTCTACGAACCCATTTTGCACCAACCCCCAACTGTCATAGGCTCGTAGAAGTGCCTTCATTTGGATGCTCCAGTTTTCATAGTTCACCTTTGTCAGGCGGGGCACTGGCAGACTATTACTCATATCTTCCATTGGCTCAAGCTCTGATACCAATTTGTAATTTACAGGTCCTATAATTTTCCTGTATTCAAATGCATCACTCTTCTATGTTTGAAGGAACTACTCTTTCTATTACTTCTTTCACAGGCTATATTTGATATGAAATACAAAGGACCTATTTATAGGCCAAAATACAAAAGCTTAAAGACTCCAAACAACACAACTCTTCATAACTAAAAGACACAATTCTTCACCAAACTCTAAGCATAATAATTGTCCACTAACAAATTCCTAAGGACATATCCCTTCACCACAAAACTCTTCATTTTCTATTTTCTTTAATTAAATAAAGTTTAAACCAACATTATTGACTATCACTAAGGGATAATGGATAAACAACTTATCATATCTCCTAACAATCCAACTTTGATCAGGATTCTATACCTACAAGTAACCCACATATAAATAAGGGGTTAAGCCTACCAGGTAGATACTTTATGCTCTCTACCTCTTTAGCTATACTGTACACATTCCCCACACTCTGCCTACGTTGTTATTGCTCGTGCACAATGATCTGTTACCTCTTGTGGTGTCTCTTCTATAGACTCTCATTGAGCATACTTATCCCAAATATATCTACCAATTCTTGTTTGGACATTCTCGATTCGCTCGAATCGATGAAATTGTATTTTTAGCATAATATACCTGACATTAATAGGTTGTTGTGCATGCTAGATCAATGTAATTCTTATCATTAGCATGTAAGTGCGATCAGGAAAAGAAACAACGATAACTTGACCACCTCTCTATGGTGTTGGTTGAATGATTCTCGGACTTAAAACTTGGTCAAAGAAGGGTCATGTTTTATAACTCAATGGGTTGGTACTTTTTGTTAATTAATTACAAAAACTTGCCACAAAATCTTTCCGTAAACATTGTCTATAGCCATCTCATCATGAGCGTCTTGACCATTTCACAAAAAGTATGAAATTAATATGTTGTGTATGTGCTTCACAGGTTAGTCATCATATGACCATTCATGTGTCCTTCAACATTGTATGCAATACTTTATTTCTCATTGGGGATGCAGTCAATCCATGCAGCAATCTATGGGCTAACTTGTAAAAAAAAAATTCATACCAATTAATATCAAAATCAATCCTTGAAGTGCTATAGCCTATAAACAATATAAATGTTACACATAGGAATTTATGATTGAAATTACTTGCACTGTTAATGTATCCATACCTAACTTCATCAATTATTTCTACAACATCATATTATTGATTTTTTATTGAAAATACTTGCAATTTTTCATATGCAAAATACATGATATGCCTAAAGAGGTTGCAAACCAATATATTAACCTCAAATATCATACTCGCATATCGATAAAAAGTAAGACATACATTTTCTTCATGTGAGGTGCATACATTTTCTTTATTTATTTTCAAAATTTGAAATAAATTTTAAAAAAAAAATTATCATTTATTTCAAAATATGTTAATTTCGTTTATCAAGTGTTAATTTCGTTTATCAAGTGTTAATTTCGTTTATCTCATATTATCATAATTCACATAATTCATATATTGGGAAATAATAATTTATTTCAAAATAAAGTTAATTTCGTTATTTTTTTTAAATGTATTTCAAATTTTGAAAATAAATAAAAATGTTCATATTATAACCTAAAATATTTTCATACAAAATTTCTAAGACTACTTAGGAATTAAGATAAATATAACCTATGATTCTCTAAGGATTTAGATTACATATAAGGATTACACCCAAATTTCATATAAAAAAGACAACTTACAGATTACCAAAAAAAAAAGAGATAACGTACAAATACCTAGGGATTATGATTATCTGGTCTACGTATGTTCTACCTTCTAGAAGAAAAGCAATTTGTAACCCAAAGGAAGATAATAATAAAATAAAAATAAAATAAATAAAAATAAAAATTTGAAATAAGGAGAGAGTAGAGGAGAAATGTTGAGGATTGGACGTGAATTGGTTTGGTTAGACTAGACCTCTATTTATAGTTGGAGTTCTAGGCTCATATATGGGTTTCATACAATTTTTTTTTTATTCTTAATTTCTTATGGCTCAGAATATCACTGACTCATTATTGACTCATCATATCTAATCAGATTACCAATCAATTATAATTGCATTAATGTATAAATGATCAATCAATTATTAATTCAAATAATCATAATTATCATTAGTCCTAATATATATATATATATATATATTAATTTATTGTTATTATAAATTACTATTATTTTTCCTGAGACATTACAATTACTACCACTAATACATTCACATAAATCAATCAGATGCATAAACTAAATAATGCAAATAAGTTCAATGAATGTTGACATCCACCAACATCTCCTAGTGATGGAACCTGGGGCTTATTGTGACATTTGTCGAGATGACAGACATACATGATTCAACATCAAAATCACCATTCACATCAGTATTCAATGAGTCATTATCCAAAAGTACATTTTTTTTTTAACTTCATCCTCATCATTGCTTGTGCACCAAGTAGGATCTTATTTGTCTTCCTCAACTATCATTTGGCTTAAAATTGCTGGAGATGGAGGTGGAAAGGAGGAGATATACCTCTCTTCATTGTCAAAATACAAGTTCCTATTTTATTTATTGACTAGATTAGAGGCGACAAAGGCACACCCAAAGAGTTTTCACCTGAGTCTACTTACGCATACAAGTCAATGAATCTTCTTAGTGACTAACTAAGAAATGTATTTGCCACTCACGTCACATCATCGTCGTCAGCAACTTCTATTCCAAGCCATTGTTAATCACTAGAATTATGTTTAGTCATCAAGCGAGAAACAATTAGACTGCCTCTTGTGGATTGTCTTCTTCAAAATATTATAGCTACAACAAGAACTGAGCACACTTGAATCATATTAAAAAATAAGACCTTCGAGATCGTAATATTTTCTACCACTGCGATACACAACAATCATTAATGATTCATGATTGGAACTCATTTTTGGAATTGTGTGGGGTAAAACAGTGACTAAGATTATAAGAAAATTATACTATACGGGTAAAGGTATATAGGTAGGGGTGGCAATTTATGACACGACCCGTCAACCCAACCCGGACCCGACACGAAATTTTCGTGTTCGGGTCAACCCGTTTAATAAATGGGTCGTGTTCGGGTTGAAGAAAAATAACACGAAAAAATTCGTGTCGGGTTACAGGTCAACCCGTGAACCTGCTGACCCGCAATTTCATAGGGTTGTTATGGTCATTTTATCTCATGGTATAAAAACTAAATATTAGGGTTCTTTTTTCACTCTTCGCGGCGCAACGCATCGGCTGGTACTTCTCTCTCTGCGAACCTTATTCCACCTCCACCAAATAGGTATGAATAAATTGTTCAACGTCTTTGATTTATTATAGTCGTTGCCCATCTCTATCTTTGCTTTCTAGGTCTTCGCTGCCCATCTCTCTCTTTGCTTTATTAAATTGTTCAGCTCCTTTTACTTCGTCTTTCCCATATATGCGCTGGAGTCCTATGTAGCTAAAAAGGAATCTGTAAAGGAGGGAGGAAGGGACAAATTGATTAAAAACAATGAAGATATCAAACAAAATAATTGAAGAAGACAAATTGCGTAACCTTTCCAAGTGTGTTCTGATTGATACATGAACTAGTTATAGTTTGCATCAAATTTCTTTTTAAAAAAAATAAAAAAATAATATCTCACAATAATTTGTTACACAGTAAGTCAGTAACCACGGTATGTTGTTATTTTTCTTATTAGTTACTTGGGTTTTATTTTTTATATAAATTTCTTATTTATATTATTGTCATCATTTATACATGTAGATGGATTTTGAATCACAAATAGCACTGAAATGATGGAGCAGGAGGTTGATGCTCGAGATGCAAATGTTGAGGGCGCTGATAGAGATGGGGAGGGTGGGGTGGGGTGGGGTCGTGTTGGGTCGGGTCGTGTCGGGTCGTGTTGGGTCGTGTAAAAAACAGGTTATGTTCAAATTCGGGTTGTATCGTGTCAACCCGTTTAATCAACAGGTCGTGTTCGGGTTGAGATTTGTAACACGAATTGTTAATCGTGTCGTGTTCGGGTTGAGCCTATTCGTGTTCATGTCAGACTCAGGTTGACCCGAACCCGACCCATGAACACGAATTGCCACCCCTATATATAGGTGACAATTAATAAGTTATCAACTGGACGAACACCATTGTGCCACGTGCCAACATTATATAAGTCCAATTGGGTGGGGTAGCAAATTTAGGGTGTTAGGTAAAAAGGACGACCACAAATTTGTCACGAGGCACATTGTCCACGTCTCACTTTCTACACAATAGAACTTCTTACCGTTGGACTAGGTCTTGTTGTGTTTGATAACGGAACTTGGATGCTGCCATGTGGCAAAAAGTGTCATGTTAGATCCAATAGCACCACTATGGCCATGGCAAATTGAAAAATAATTTTAAAAACATGATAGTTTAATATTTAGATTTTCAAAATGTGACAAATGCTTTGTTTTCCTTCTTCATACTATCTCCTTAGGTGCCCAAAATTCAAATCGTATTCACATCCTATGCTATTACATTGTTTTTTATATTTAGTTAATTGTCTTTCTTTATGGAAGTTAAATCTATTTTTTTGGGTTAATAAAGAAGTGTTAGCTTAAGTGTTTTGTATTATACAATAAAATTCCGGTGGCCTCATTTTTATTTTTTCAGTATCGACCTGGCAATTAAGATTTGGAATTATGGTATAGGTACATAGAATTGAACCAGACCAATGCACACAATGGACTATATCAATTTAAAATTAAAAAAAAATAAAAGTGTGTCAAATAATTTTTAACAATGGTTAACTCCATAAGTTGGTTTAACAATAAACAAGCATGTAATGTACGGGTAAGCAGAGTGTCATATGTTTAAAGTTTACCTAAGTTAATTACTTGAAGTTTAAGAAGAAAAACAATAATAACAATAGTCAACATTTTTGCATATCAAAATGATATTATGAGTTATACCAAAAAAAAATTAAATTAAATTAAATTATGAGAACTAGAATTTTCTTCAATTTGATTAATCATTTCCTCTCTCATTTATTTTGAAAATCTTTTGAACTTTAGATTAATCTGTGCTCAAAACTCAACCACTAACCAGATTAAGAATAGTGGAACAGTGACCAAAATGTCACTGTTCACCAAGTTTTTTACCTAAATGCCACGCAAACAGTATTATTTCTCAATCTGCCACGGAGGCAAGTTCGCTACCCGGTGTAGCGAACTCGGTTTGCTAACGTATCACGTTTCTAGTGGACACCAAATTCGCTACACGGGGTAGCGAACTTAATTTTAACCAAGCTCGCTACCCAATTTAACAAACTTCATATCTTTTTCTTAACTTTGTACTTGTTATCCACTAGAAATGTGACACACCAGCAAACCGAGTTCGCTACACGGGATAATGAACTTGCCCCGTGGCAAATTGAGAAATAACATTATTCACATGATATTTAGGTAAAAAACTTGGTGAACAGTGACATTTTATTCGGTGTTACGAGAATAGTTGGAGTCACCGAAAAAAAAAGCACCAAAGTGATAGGTCGTCAGAGCTTATATGCACATTTCCCATTAAAGAGTCACTTTAGAACATAATTAGTCATTGGAAAAGTCATAAATGGCTCTTTAATTTTAAATTGGGAGTCAGAAGACAGATATGGGATTTTGATCTGAACCGAATGAAATTATTTCACTTTCTCCGTTATCTAATACACCATGACAATGAAATTATTTCATTGTTATTATTTTCATAAAGGTATATGTTTCAAAGCACATACTCTAGGCATTACAAAAAAAATTTGCACAAGCTTTTGGTGGTTAAGGATGCAAAGCGTCAACACTAGACCAATTTTAACAGGGTCAACTTTTTAAATTTAAATTAACAATTAGATCAGAACCAAATTAATATTTTGATAAAGTATATAAATTTAAATATTACGTATGAATAAGTCATAAAATTTAGAAAATATAAAATTAAAATTAAGTTATATTTTTATTTTTTTATGTTGAAAATTTATATTGATATAAAAATATAAGTGTGGTGTATTATGTAAAATATATTAATTTAAGTTTATAACTCATCATTAAATTTCGAAAAAATTATAAGTTTTAAAATATTATAATTTGACTAATTAAGTCAAAATATAAGCCAAACTCAATATGAATAATTAAGATCATCTCACAAACAAGATATAATAAGATTCAATCTCGTGAACATGAATATTGTACACCATTATGAAATGAAACTTAACTAACAATAAAAAAATGTTGTAAGAAAAATATTACTAATATTTCTCAATATAAAAAGGAAAACTTGTTAGAGACCCATTCAGTTCAATTCAATTACACGAGTCACAAACATTTTCAGCTATTCTGTATCATTAAAACTGGGAAGGTTATACTTACAAATTTTTTGTTTACAAACTACACTAAGTATGATCAGTCATACTTCAATCAAAAGTATATGACTGATTATATTTAGTGTAATTTATAAAAAAAAGTTATAAACAGATCATTCCCCTAATTTTAAATACGGAATACATTATTATTTATTTATTTAGAGATATTTCAATCGGTTCATCTCTTCGCGACTATTTTGATTCGGAGCGGGTCCAAAAATTAAGACTTTAAATCCCTCCTAAAAGTTTTAAATAAATAATACATTATTATTTATTAAATTCTAAAAAACAACACTTTTGGAGTTAAAATCACTCGAAGTTGGCATGACCTCCAAATGCCCGTGGTTGGATACAACATGTACCATGTCACTGTAGTACTAACGTTGTTTCCATCGTACTTTCAGAGTTCATACTTCATACTAATTAACAAGGAGAATGGATTGTAAAAAGGGATTATTATATGTTGTTCCAATTGCAAAAAATGTCACGCCAGACAAAAGGGGCAACAAACAATACCCAGCAAGCAACATTATATTTCATTTTACTTGGAGAAAAAAAAAAACTTTACATGTTCTCAACAATCCTATATTTGCTAGTTCACTCCCTGTCATACCTACAAAAATTCTAGCGCATTGATGAAAAGGCTTCAGCAGCAACAAAGAATAAGGTCTCATTTTTACCTGAGACACTACTACAGTTATGTTTCCTGATCTCTCACAGCATGATCTGAGACAGTTCCCTCAGATGACACCTCGCCTTCATCCGGCCGTTCAACCCGGGAGGGATCAGACTGAGTCTTGCTGGAATCTCCACTGTCAGGGATTTCTGCTTTTTGCTGTTGAGGTGAACACCGAATTTTTGGTGAGATCTGCCTAGGTTTCTTGTTTCTGAAGGTACCTTTTGAGTCTTTGAATTTGGCTCTGCCAACCGGCCTTGGCAATGGAAGCTTGCTCTCAAGAAAGCTTGGAGTACCAGAAACCGATGGAAGATGCGGGCCAGGAGCAACACATGATGCAACCAACTGGAGCACTTCAGGCGAAGGAGACAGTCTTGGCTTTTTCGATTGGTGCAGTGACGAATGTGATGGGTCTGCCACTTTTAAATTTAGATGATTGAGGTCAGATTCAATCTGCTGAGGTCCTAGAGTTCCTGTCTGAGAAAGTAGAGGAAATGATGGGCCCAAAGGAGTTGAACTTGAAGCACCATTATCAACATGGTGGCTGCTGTGTAAGTTCCTGCTGGTTCCAGCAAAATCTGGAAGACCCTGGTCGAAATTATGTGATTTTCTCTTCTTTCTCTTCTTGAGACTACATCTGGGGTCCTTTGGTAGGGAGAGAGGTGGTCCAGGAATCACAAATGGAGGAATTGCAGGCTTATCCTCTCCGTATAACATGCGAACTGATTGAGCAATGGCTGATACTGTGGGTGGCAGTTCAGGATCAGGAGGTTTGGCAGGGGAACTCACAGTCACAACTTCTCGTAACCAGTGGGGAAGCTTGTCTTTTGAAGTACTATTTCCAGCTACTTCCTCCACTTTTGAGTGCAAAAAATCAGGTCTAATGGGGTTGGATAACAATCCTGAGCTACTAGATTCACCATTTACTACATTAATGCGATTATCACGCATATCATTGGGCGATCCATCTAGAAGTACCGGCAACTTTCCACGATTGGTGTTTCCTTCGTCATCCTCCTTTTGTTGTATATCAATGCTGCCTGAGCAATTCAAGCCTAAAGAACCCAAGCTACTGGTTCCAAAAGAATTGAGCAGAAATGGTCTCTCAGTCAGTGCATTGGATGAAGTCCCTGGTCTATCAGATGTTTCAGCAGAAGCATCTTCAGGAAATTTTGCTCTGCTTTTATCATAACTCCAAGATGGAAGAGCTGCAAAGTGATGATCATTTTGCAAACTAGCACGATCCAATGTTCTGAAATGGGGTAGACTGGATGCAGAATCACCTATCCCTAATTTCATCTCAGTCAGATGGTTTTGAAATTTTGGTGGCAAAAGAAATTTGCTCCCATGCAAGGCCCTTTCCATCATTCCATCAGAGATTGGAAAATGTGCAGATTTAGCAGCCTTTGTCATCTTGGATGATCTTTGCACAGGAAAAGATGGCCCCTGAAAGATCTTTATTTGTTCCTCTTCCCACCTCACTGATAAATCTTCAGATGTTTTATACTTTGAAAACTTTAACTTGGGATCTCTGAGCATAGTATCCCAATTACCCCTGCCATGCCTACGAACACCAATCCAGAGGGAATCAAGTTCGTCTTCAGACCACCCATCTGATTTTGACTTCTTTTTCAATAAATTACTTGATCCAGATCCAGATCCAGTTCTCATCATTATGTTTTCAAGCACCTTCCTATGGTTTTCTGGGAAAGATGAGAATGTGGTTGGCCTTTGTCCCAAACCCAAGGTGGGGGGGAGCGCATCCTTGTCTTGCTGATTATATCTGAATAAATCTTCAGGGGGAATTTTGAAAGTAGGTAATGCTGGCATTGTTGGAAGGTCTTGCATAGATCCATTCAAAGCTTCAAATCTGCCTCCTAATGACAAATTAGGCAAGAGGTCCAGATGTGAATTTGGCATGCTCTTAGATGTAACAGGAAATCTGCCCAGCAACCTTTCATCAAATGGCAGGTTTGGCAGGGCCATCTTCTCCTGAAAAGCAGAGAATCTAGCACCTGAATTTTCAAATGCATCAGATTCATTTCCATGCACAGATGGTGGAAACTGCAAAAAAAAAAAAAAAAAGGATGAATCTATTATTACACATGCATAAAGCCAACCACAATTGACAATAAAATCCACATGGCATTAAGAGAGCATACTGGAACAAATGGGAGACTGTTATCGGGGATGCTATATTTGAGACTTTGCTGTAAATTTTCTGTTGATGCATCTGACAGTCTGGTATTTGTTGCCGTTTCCTTACTTCTGACCTCAGCATCCATGGATGTTCCAGAGCAAGGGGCAAGACTGAATGGAAACTCTTGTCTGGTTCCATGTCTATTTTGTCTCCAATTCAACTTTGAAATGTTTCTTTCTGATGATTCTATTTGGTTAGCATTAGGAGCACAAAGTCCCAGAACAGGCAACAAACCAGTGGTAGGCATAGAGTTTGTCATGTTCAGCCCCCCCTTATTATGGTGATTTTGATGAAAAAAGTCGGGTAGAGAATGGCCTTGATTATTGACAGAAACATCAAAGGGACTGCTCAATTTATGTTGTGGAAGCTTGATCCTTGATAAGGTGTCAATGTTGCTATTTTGAGCTTCTGAAAGTTGAGTAAATTTGCTGTCCTCTAAGTTGATAGAAGGCCCCTCTTTAACTGAATGCATTGATCCAGATCCAAGACCTCCACCCTTAGCATTGGCTGGAGAATGCGTGAGCGACTCGGTACCTGGAGGTCTAACTGCATTCCTCCGAGAAAGTCGTTCCTTCTGCCGAGCACGGAGTTTAGCACTGTTGACCAATAGATAGTGTAAATAATCAGCATTGAGGGACCATTTAATCATAAAGCTAAACACCATTGGATATACAGCACCAGCCAGAGGACATGGTATCTCGGTCCGTGTGTTTGAAAATTACCAACTAGAGTGAATAATTCAAAACTCAATCATCAGTACTAAAGGAGGAGTACCAATATACCATGTATGGCTTAATGTTTGAATGTTCAAACTACCATGACCACTTAATCGACAGCATGCAGGACTTAAGAGCTCTAGGTAAATCATTTTCAAAAGTTAAAATTACAGTATCAGAGGTTTCTATTTACATATGCATTATTTTTTCTATAAAAGAAACTACCTAATAGAGAAAAGAGAGGAGGAAATCACTGACAATGTACCAGAACCTCAAAGAAAAACACACTCCTTAATACAAAATGATTTCCAATCCCCCTGCATACTGTCAAAAGAAACCCCCTTGAAAGAAGCCTAAGCAGACCACCAAAAAGAATCCATAAAAACAAACTAACAGTACTAAGGACACTCATCTCTTATAACCTCAAAATAACTGTAAAGTAATGTAGAAATTTAGAAAAATAAAACATACAATTTTTCCTTCAGGGCCCGTCCTGCTGGTGTATATTCACGCTCAGGCTCTGGTTCTGGCTCTTTTTCCTCATCACCGCCACTCTGGTTGAACAAGTACACCAAGAGAAAACATTAAAAAAAAGAAAGAAAAAGAAAAAAAAAAACAGAAAGACAGAAAGACAGAATTTCTACCAGGAAGAATCAAAATGTAGAGAAACTAAAAATAACAAAGCTAAGGAGGTAAAACAGATGACCAAATCTCAAATTTCAATACTGGCATAATCAAGCAAGCAACCCTCAAATTGTGAACAGGGGCCTATTTATAAACTCTCACACAAACTAACATAATACTAAGCTGGAAATAAATTGGGACAGCGACACCCCTGTCCAAATAAAGAAAGAAAGTTCTAATTTGCAAGATCAAAATTCCCATATCAAATGGAACACTACCATCCAAATAGCTATGCATCTTTTTGTCAGGAGAGTCACATGCTTACACTGAAGAAACCAATTCCACACTAGCTATAAACTTGAAGGTCCAGACATGTTTTAGAAAGTCATGAACAATGTTAGCAACTGGCGATTCCAATCGGTAATCACAAAGCTAATTTTTGAATCATAAATCGTATCGAACGTAAGATCCATAAACACAATAAGAAAACTTGAAATATACCATATAAATGATGTATAATCCTTAATGTAATAATTTTAAACTAGAAATTAACTAAACGACTAAACCATAAGTCTCAAAAATTAAATTGCAAGTCATAACAAAGTCACATTAAGTGACTGCATAAGGCCTATGTTTCAAAAACCAAAACAGAAAACAGCTATGTAACTCAGAAGGCATAAAAATAGCAAAACCCTATAGACCCAAAACTAATATCTGATGAGAAAATTTTGTGATTTGGAAAATCCCAAAATAATTCTTCTAAAAGCATTTGATCGTTGAGAAAGCTGGAAGCCTAAAACCCAACTTAACAAATCCTAAATTTTATTAGCTTATTTATCTGATAAAGGCATATTTGAGGATATTTTGAGATTTTATGGATAACAAACCCTTATCATCATCTCCCGCCAGTGGTATTCAGAACCAAATACATAATTAGAAAATCTAAAGCTTATTAACACTTGGGCTTTACTTACAAGCATAAAGGAAGCAAATTACCTCACTCAATGTTTCACTTGTGTGTGGAGCATATGCTTCCCTATAAGAAACAGCTTTCCTCTGCCGCTTCCCCCGACCAAGAACTGCTTCCTCCTCACTTTGATATTTCTCCCACCTACAAACCAGATTAAATGCACAAGAAAATTTAAGCCAAGACATAATAGTCACAGCACTTAATAGCTTTATGTTGTCAAAATGCAACCCACTTGTAACACCCCCAAATTTCTAACAATTTATAATAGCATAAATAAATTCAATAATTTTATAAATAACAACGGAAGTTCAAATTAATCAAATTTGGGGAAATGTTACCACCGCACCTGTATAGGGACAAGTGCAAGGCTCTTTATTACATTCAAGTAAAACCAAAGACTAAAGTTTAAATAAAGGAAATATGTCTTATTCACATCGAATCAAATATCATTCATAATCTTTATTAAGTTTATTTAGTGGAGTAGTGGGAAGAGAACCATGGTAGACCCGGGAAACCCTGCCAGTCTACCCTGTGACCCGAGAAACCCTGCCAGTCACAAACAAATCACATTGGCCATAATCAATTCACATCTTCCTAGAGTCCCGGATATCCTGCCAAACACATCTTCCCAAAGTTGCTACTAATATCCCGGGAAACCCTGCCAGATACCACTTTGAGAAGAACGGATATTCTCTGTTCACATCGTATAAATATATCGGAGGCATAAAGCCCAAAGGTTGTGTTCATCACTTTGGGAGGTACCATCCCAAAGCTATCTTCCCACTGTTATTTATTACAATCACACACAATCAATTCAATCTTGTCACAATCTTTATAATTGGTAAGTTTTCTCAAGTATTTTTCATAATTTCCAAATCCATCATAATTTTCAAATCCAGTACCCAAAATATCATAATGTTCTTTTTCAACATCTACCAGAGTAAAACCCAAATCCAATCATCATATCAAAATTTTCCAAAGCAAAATTCAAATATTCACATCTAATAAGTTTAATAGGAAACATAACTATAGTGCCCTAAGCATCGAGATTACATCAAAAATTCATATAAAGCTAACCCTTGACTCTCTAGGGATTAGGATTACATATAATAAATTCTATATGACTCTAGAGATTAGGATTGCATCATAACAAATTCTATATGACTCTAGAGATTAGGATTACACATAATAAAAGTTTCATACACAACAAATCTACAACACCTAGAAATTAGGATTACCCAATAAAAGTCTCATACACAACAAATCTACAACCACCTAGAAATTAGGATAACCTTTTGGAAGAAAAGTGATTGGTGGAAGAAAAATGGTTGGTAACCAAATGAAAATAAAATTTGAAGTAAGAAAGGAGAGAGAAGAGGAGAAGAGAAATGGAGAAATGTTGAGAATTGGAGAGTGGTTTGGTTTGGTTAGGTTGACCCCTATTTATAGCTGAAATTTTAAAACCGATACATTAATAACGGTCATCACATTTATTCCGATTACAAAAACTGCAGGTAAAATTTTAAATATTATTAATATATTAATGGTTACAAAATTAATAATAACAATTATCGTCATAACCAACCATAACTGCTGAGCGTTATAACTACAATTACCACTAATTAAGGTTACACCTTTAAAATCAAATTATGACACACTATCAGCAATCAATGCCTATAATCCCATACATAAGGGTACATACTACTACTATTATTAATATTATTATAAATTACTATTCATTTTCTGGGATATTACACCACTCCTAGGCCTTCTGCCTTCATTTGACCACTTAAGCTTGTATACAAGAAAGCAACTTTTACTAATAGAGAAAATTAAATACAGAACAGGAGGATCAGGAAAACTCCTCAGAATGTAAAAGTAGGAAAGTGAAAAAAAGAAAAAATACATCACCTCAAAAAATGTACCTTGTTAGAATATTTGTTATATATATTAGATAGTTCCACATCGTATATAATTGTTCAGTATATATCAGATAGTCCCACATAGAGTAAACTTATCTCTTTAGGTTTTACGAGTCTCTATATATAGAGAGCTCTTGTTTTGTAATTATTCATTCAATATATATATTTCATATATTCTTTACATTTAACTTGGCACCAGAGCTGTTCTTTTGTTCTGGGAACCCTAGCTTCCGCCTAGGAGTCATCTTTTCTTTGTCGTGCGTCCTTCCGGCAAGCCATCAAGGACTGTAAGTCCCCTCCAAGCACCTTCTGCACGCGTCCACACCTCCAACGGTCACCAGAACCGTCGTCAGCCACCGTCAGCCACTGTTCAGGCCGATGGAGCACTTTTCCGGCAAGTTTTCAGTTCGGACACCACGCGATCAACACCCTCTCCTTCCGGCGACCAGTTCTGCTGCGGTCCGGCCATCATCGGAGTTTGCACGCGCTCTCACGTGCCGCCTGTCTCCTCTGCGCGTGGGCTTCACGCGCCACCATCTGCCGGCGCGTGAGCACTGTTCCGGCTGCTTTTTCCGACCGGTCTTGGACAGAACAGCTCGCCTTCTCCCCTTTCTGGATCTGTGCTTGGTTCTTTGTGGGTCTCACTTTAGACGCGTGATTCTCCTTGATTGGATATCGTTTGCCTTCGTTTACGGCTTTTATACATGGCAGCAGCGTCCCCTAATCTCTCGGAGGTTAACTCTCCTTGTCCTCCTGTCAAAACTTCCTCAGGAATCATATCTACTAATATTGGGCCCATTACATCTTCCAAACTGAAGGATTCTAACAACTACAAGAATTGGGCCACCTCTCTTGCTGCAAATATAGCTCAGTCAGACAATGCATCATTTGTTTCAGTTTCTCCTCAGTCTCAGCCCTCCACTCCATATACTGGTAATCCCGTTGCTTGTGTTTCTCGATCTACATCACTTGGCACTTGGGTATTTGACTCAGGTGCTACCGATCATCTCTGTGGTAATAAGGAACTCTTTATATCTCTTACTTATTCTGATCATTTACCTTCATTTATCCTTGCTGATGGAACCAAAGCTCCAGTTCGTGGGATTGGACAAGCTCGTCCGACCTCTACCTTGGCCTTGACATCTGTTTATTACATTCCAGTCATCCCTTATAACTTAATTTCTATTAGTAAATTGATCCAATCCCTTACTTGCACCATTACTTTTTCTAACCATTCTGTTGTTGTGCAGGATCCGGGTACGGGGAAGATGATTGGAGTGGGTCGTGAGTCACGGGGGCTTTACTATCTAGAGGTGCCTCGTCCTTCAGTGGCATGCTCTCTCACAGAATCTCCACAACTTATCCACAGTCGACTCGGTCATCCAAGTCTTTCAAAGTTGCAGAAAATGGTTCCTCTTTTATCCGGTCTTCAGTCTTTAGATTGTGTGTCATGTCAACAAGGGAAGCATACACGCTCCTCTTTTGTTAGTCGAGTCAATAAACGAGCTGATGTCCCTTTCTCTCTTGTTCATTCAGATATCTAGGGTCCAAGTCGTACCTTGTCTGTTTTAGATTTTCGGTATTTCGTTACCTTCATTGATGATTTTTCCAGTTGCACTTGGGTTTATTTAATGAAAAACCGTTCTGAGTTGTTTTCTATTTATCAAAAATTCTCTGCTGAAATTCATACTCAATTTGGTGCCTCTATTCGTATTTTACGTAGTGATAATGCTAAGGAATATGTTTCTGTGGACTTTTCTAATTTCTTAGCCAAATAGGGTACTTTACACCAAACTACTTGTCCTCACACTCCACAACAAAATGGAGTAGCTGAACGTAAGAATAGACATCTCATTGAGACTGCACGGACTCTTCTTATTCACATGCATGTTCCTCTTCACTTTTGGGCCGATGCAGTCCTTGTCTCTTGTTTTCTCATCAACCGTATGCCTTCATTTGTGCTTAATAATGACATTTTTATAACTTATTGCTTCCAGATGTTTCTCTCTATCCTCTATCCCTACATGTCTTTGGTTGTACCTTTTTTGTTCATAATCTCACCCCTGGTAAGGACAAGTTAACATCTAAAGCCTTTAAGTGTATTTTTCTTGGCTATTCTCGTCTTCAAAAGGGTTATCGTTGTTATTCTCCCGATCTTCAACGTTACATAGTTTCCGCTGATGTCACTTTTCTTGATCAACAACCCTTTCATTCTATCCCATCTCAGTTGTCACAGGTTGATCATATTCTTCCTGTCCCTTTTCTTGACTTGTCTTTGCCAGCTGCAAGTGCTTCTATTCCAAATGAGCAACCTATTGCTTCTATACCTGAGGACCGTCCACTTCTCACCTATCAGCGTCGCAAAACTGTGCCTCCTGTCGACTCATCGCCCACTGCAGTTGATTCTTCCCCTCCGGATCCTTCACCAGAGGCTCTTCCTATTGCTCAAAGAAAAGGTACACGTACTACTCGTAATCCTTATCCTCTTTATACCTTTTTGAGCTATGACCGTCTTTCTCCTCCTCATTTCACCTTTGTTTCTAGTCTTTCTTCTATTTCTATTCCTAAAACCACATGTGAAGCACTTTCTCATCTAGGGTGGTGCCAAGCGCTGCTAGATGAGATGACCGCACTTCATACCAATGGCACTTGGGACCTTGTTTCTGCTCCCCCAGAGAAGTCTATAATGGGTTGTCGCTGGGTTTTTTACTGTGAAAGTTGGACCTGATGGCCATATTGATCGTCTCAAGGCACGTTTAGTTGCAAAAGGTTTTACTCAAATCTTTGGTCTTGATTATAGCGACACATTCTCTCCTGTTGCTAAGATGGCATCGGTTCGCTTATTTCTTACCCTTGCTGCTGTTCGCCACTGACCACTCCTACAACTTGACATCAAAAATGCTTTTCTTCATGGTGATTTACAAGAAATTTACATGGAGCAACCACCTGGTTTTGTTGCTCAGGGGAGTCTGGGAAGGTGAGTCGTCTTCGCAAATCATTATATGGTCTCAAACAGTCTCCTCGGGCATGGTTCAGTCGTTTCAGTTCTGCTGTTCAGGCGTTTGGCTTAATCCGGAGTAGAGCTGACCATTCCGTATTTTATAGGATCACATCTCCTAACAAATGCATCTATTTGTTAGTCTAGGTTGATGACATCATTCTCACCGGAAGTGATCAAGAAGGAATTCATCAGTTAAAACAGCATTTATTCAGTCAATTTCAAACAAAAGATCTTGGGAAGCTGCGTTACTTCTTGGGAATTGAGGTGGCGCAATCTAGAAAGGGCATTTCTATCTGTCAAAGGAAATATGCCTTGGATATTCTAAAAGAAACTGGAATGTTGGGATGTAAACCAGTTGATACACCCATGGATCCCAATGTCAAGTTGTTGCCCGGACAGGGGGAGCCATTATCTGATCCTGGATGTTATCGAAGGTTGATTGGGAAACTCAATTATCTCGCTGTAACCAGACTGGACATTTCTTTTGCTGTTAGTGTCGCTAGTCAGTTTCTTGATTCTCCATGTGATTCTCATTGGGATGTTGCTGTTAGAATTCTTCATTACATCAAAGGAGCACCAGGGAAAGGTTTATTATATTCAGATCAGGGAAATACAGAAATTTGTGGTTATTCAGATGCTGATTGGGTAGGATCACCCTCGGATAGGCGCTCTACTTCAGGCTATTGTGTTTTCTTTGAAGGAAACCTGATTTCTTGGAAAAGTAAGAAACAAACTGTTGTTGCCCAATCTAGTGCAGAGACCGAATATCGTGCAATGGGAGTTGCTACTTGTGAGCTAATCTGATTGAAGCAGTTAATTCGGGAGCTCCATCTTTGTGAACAGAAACAACCCATGACTCTCATCTGTGACAATCAAGCTGCACTACATATATCCTCTAATCCAGTATTTCATGAGAGAACCAAACATATAGAGATCGATTGTCACTTCATTCGAGAAAAGATTCAGTCAGGAGAAATCAAAACGGCATTTGTCAATTCCAGTAATCAACTCGCGGATGTCTTCACTAAAGCTCTTAGGGGACCTCGGGTTGAATATATTTGTGGCAAGCTGGGTGCTTACAATATATATGCTCCAGCTTGAGGGGGAGTGTTAGAATATTTGTTATATATATTAGATAGTCCCACATCGTATATAATTGTTCAGTATATATTAGATAGTCCCACATCGGGTAAACTTAGCTCTTTAGGTTTTACGAGTCTCTATATATAGAGAGCTCTTGTTTTGTAATTATTCATTCAATATATATTTTTCATATATTCTTTACATTTAACTTACCTAATTTCTCGGCATATCTGAAATACAGAAGTCCTTAAAGAAACCGTGAACAGAAACCAAAATAAACAAGACCTAAGCCTTATCCCACTATGTGGGGTTGGCTTAACAGAAACCCACAGACACGAGTAAAACTATCTTTAATAGTTATATCATAAAACTCTTGTTTGCATTTCAGGTCATTTCTGACAAGGAGGGATTGTCCTCATCCACATTTAAGAGTGCTCTTCAGCAACAAAGGACAGCTCTCACCTTATAAGTTTTGAGTTATGTCTCAAAGTTCTTAATGGTTCTTAAAATGATATTTTTATTCTTATTAAATAGGTGTATTACTTATCCAGCCAACAATCATTCACACAAAACTTCAAATTGTTAAAAGTAAAATATGACATAAAAAGAGGATGCAACCAGATAGAAGCTCCTTACCTCACACGCAGTAGTCTGTCCCATTCATTTTCTTCATTGCCAATCACCGCGTTATCCTCTTTCTTCTCAGAATTTTGTGTACCCATATCATCAGTCCCTTGAGGAGGCGATTCACCCACTACATGTTCTTCGGTTGGTTCGTCATTCCACTCAAGGGCCTGGGTAAGTCCGAAAATTTCAATAACGATAAGTAATCTTCATTATAAATAACTCTGCATAAGAGCGCTGAGATACAATTTAAGAAAAAAAATTGAAAAGCGAAACTTAGCCATTCAATTAACAAAGAACCAAATTTATGAGAGAAAGAAACATGTATCATATTAAAAATAAATGGAATGAATATACAGAGTATTAAGCACAAAGGGAACAGAAACATCACCAAGTTCCATGATTAGATTGTACACATGTTAACCACAGATGTAACTTCAAAGGACTACATATAGAACCAAGTACAACCATTGATGATAGAACAGGCAAACTTAAATCATTTTTTAATCATTCAAACTACAAATATGGTTTTACAAAACAAAGATATGTAAGAAAGGGAAAAGAATAAGCTACAAGGGAAAGAGAGATGGGGGGATGGGGAAGGTCCTTGTCTAAACACATACATGCAAAACAGATTCATGTCACAAAATGCACCATATGACTATGTTTATTGGTGAGATTTTAGGTTCAAGCCAAAGATTAAAGAAACAATTATATACTGTATCAAGTAGATGATAGTCAATTACTTCACCTTTACTGAACCCAGCATATCATTCTCAGAATCCCCTTCAGCAATATCAGTGGAACCATCTTGAAGGTTTGACCGATCAAGCAATTTTAAAATTGCATTTTCATCCCAGAGAATCTTGTTGCTGCTATCTGTACACTTATCCTTGTATACGTCTCCCAGACCACCAGTCCTCTTCCGATGTTTATGTTCTATATCTGGTACTGCCTCATCTCTGTTACAATTATTATTTTCACTTATATCTTTCCCATTCAGGCCAGGAGAATCATTGAAGAGTTCTTCAGTTCCCCATTTTATAATATCTTCCACTTCTTTTTGAGATCCAGACTTATTTACAAAAAGCTGATCAAGCATCAGTTTCTTCTTAGCAAGCTGCAAGATGCGCTCTTCAACACTAGCACGAACAACAAGCCGGTATACCAAGAGTCTATTTGATTGTCCAATTCTGTGTGCTCGATTCATCGCTTGGATATCTGCATGAGGGTTGAAATCAGAATCATAGATTATGACAGTGTCAGCAGTTGCCAAGTTTATCCCAAGTCCACAAGAGCGAGTGGATAACAAGAAAACAAATCGACTTTTGTCTTGGTTGAAGCGTGCAATCGCTGCCTGACGATCACCTACAGAAACAGAGCCATCCACTCTCTCAAACGTTTTAGACCCAAATTCTATGGTCAAATAGTCCTCCAGGATGTCAAGAAGCTTGGTCATTTGTGAGAAAATAAGAACTCTGTGCCCTTCCCTATGTAAAATCTTTAGCATAGAATGCAAAAGAGTCAACTTAGCAGAAGCCTTTATTCTCATTTCATGAAGGAACTCAACAGATCCAGAATCAGGCTCAGTTCCAGGTATTAGATATGGATGATTGCAGACCTTTCTCAGTTGCATCACGATGTTCAGCATAGATTGTTGGGCAACCCCTTTCCCAATATTCCGCAATATTTGATAATTCTTTGTAAGCATTGCACGGTAATATTCAGCTTGGATGGATGACAACTCAACAGGAACCATCCTTTCTGTCTTGGGGGGAATATTTTGCATGGCATCCTTTTTAAGTCTACGAAGCATATGAGGAGCAACAAGTTTTTTCAATTCATCAACTTTCTCCGCACTAGTAAGATCATTAAATCTCTCCTCAAATGCAGATAGAGAAGGAAATGAAGCAGGCTGTAAGAAATTAAGCAAGTTGTACATCTCACCAAGGTTGTTCTGGAGTGGGGTACCTGTCAACAGTACACGATGTTGAAAAGAGAATGAATTCAGCAAACTGAAAAGCTTACTTCCTGAATTCTTCAGTCGATGGCCCTCATCAACAACAAGAACTTCCCAAGGAACTCCACGCAAATGAGAAGAATCAGCAAGAACCATTTCATATGTGGTTAAAAGCACATTAAATTTATAGGCTTCTGTTCTCTTATTCAATCCACTTGGATCATTTGCATGCCATTCATACTGGCGAATAATGGCTCTTGCTTTCGCACAGCCATGATATTCTACAACATTCACATCTGGAGCCCATAATGCAAATTCGGCAAGCCAATTAGGCATTGTGGAGAGTGGTACCAAGACCAAGCAAGGAAGTGAAACTTTGAATTCAAAATACAATGATGAAATAAAAGCACAAGCAGATACTGTTTTCCCAAGCCCCATCTCATCAGCAAGTATCACATTTTTGGACTTATACCAGCATTTCCGCAACCAGTTCAGAGCCTCAAGCTGATGGGGAAACAAAGAACCACCTTTTAGCTCCTTAGGTTGTTCCGTCAGATTAAATATATCATTTTGATTGTCATTGCTTTTTCTACTTGAATTTTCCTTCGATGCATCCCTTTCCAGTGTGACGGTTTCAAGCTTATTAAAAAGTGTAATCAGATGAGAAGAATTTTGAAGCACTTGTTCATCTAAACTTTCCCAAGTGCATTCATCATAAGGCAGTCCAGTCCATTTTACAAATGCTTCAGATGTTCCTTGTTTGGAAGTACGAAGGGCAAGCAACCGCTGAGGCTGCTTCCAACGCTCCTCACAAATATCTATTATCGCCATCCCATACTTTGCCTTGTAATTTTCTAGTTTTCTCTTTGCAAGAACTTTTAACTGGGATTCAGAAATCCAACTATTATGAATATGAGACTTTCCTACCCACTTAACAAAAAGTTCATAGGAAACTTTCTCTC
This sequence comes from Gastrolobium villosum, assembly GCA_032173675.1. Lineage (NCBI taxonomy): Eukaryota > Viridiplantae > Streptophyta > Magnoliopsida > Fabales > Fabaceae > Gastrolobium > Gastrolobium villosum. The sequence goes on from JAVKPL010010897.1 coordinate 94,245, forward strand.
CATTTGGACATGCAGATTCAACCACATTAGCATCCTGAACTTTATTATCAACACTGCTAGTCATTCCCTTCTCTACTTCCACTTCTTTTTGTTTTGCTTCCAGAGAGACAGGTATTTCACTATTTTTTGCAAGCTCACTGTTATCCTCACTTCTTAAAGCAACATTGATACTCTCCTCTGTCTCCACCTTGTCATTTGTTTTTTCCAAATGTTCAGCAGATACAGCAGAATCATCCTGATCTTTACCATCCCTGGCACAGGAACCTGAATCATCAGTGGCTTTACTCAATGCATCTATGGGATTTCCTTTCTTACTTTCCTTTGTCATTGATCTTCTGTATACGTGAATTTTTTCCACTCTATTAGTGTTTTTCAATATTCCTTCTTTATCAGAATTTTCAATGACATTTTGAGGATCATAAATAAGATTTTCAACTGATTCAACATCCAAATCATTATCACAAGCAGAATTATCCTCTAGTAGTCTGGTCTGGTTTTCTGATATTACCAAATCGCCAGTAGGTGAGTCATCCACAACGTTCAAAGATAAGTGTCGTAGTGAGTTTGTGTTCTCACCCTGAATTCGACACCCTAGAACCCGATCAACCTGTGAGGCAGATATACAAGTAAAAATAAGTCATGATAGTCACATATGAGAATACCAGGGAAGGCATTTTTGTTAGCAAAGAAATGCAAAACATCTGACAGAAGCTCTTCTAGATGGTTACCTGCAGATGTTCAACAATAGCACTGTTTTCATGCATTAAAGTTTCACCCACATGACTTCCTGCTTTGTCTAGTTCATTTGTTCTGTCTTTCATTACCTGAGGGAACTTCTACATCCAAGCAAAAGCAAATAGTACGTACAGTTAAACACATGCAATAGCATCTCAACAATAATTGTAAATATATTCTAGATCCAAGCTAGTATATCAATATAAATCAAGGATCAGATAGTAGGATTAATATATTTTACCACATTATGCTGCTCCAAAACCTATCAGATTCCTAAATTTAAAACAATGCAGCAAACCTTTCATACTTAGAGAAACAGATATCTTCTTTTTCATCCTATCCTACAGTCTGTAACTATTATAGTGAGTGAGCTGTACTGTTGTAACATACTCCTGATAATATTCAAAATTGCTCTCCTAATAAAAGTGAACGTATTTACGCAGATCATCTCATTCAATAGTTCTCTCCTGTATCCTAGACTGCTAGCTCGTTGTCAGCCTGAACCACTCTTCCTTATTTTCATATTCAAACTTTACTTTCTCCTAATTGAAAGCTTATAGCAGCTTAGGAGATGGAAAGAAGGCATAGAATTGAAATGTAGGTTGCGAATTAGTAAATGAAAAGAAATTTGAAGATTGAAGGCAAGTCATTCCATTTAAGGACGTTACAGTTGCAAAATGCAACACATGAAAGACCTTTCCTGTAGCCCATTTGAGTCATCGTAATTTAAGGCTACAATCATTAGCTTTTTAATATGTAGAGATCATAAATGCATTCTTAATGAATTTCCAAGAGATGTAATTTAGTGCCACCAAAACAGTGATAATTTAAAACAATCATGCTTTAACAATAGCACTATATCATTTAAAATAATCTACCATGGACCGGGATTTATGTCAAGAGTTAAACTACAATTTTTAAGAAAATGTAAACATGAAATTTAAAAAGCAGTCAAAGTTAAATATTTAAATTTAGTAATAAGTATACAAACAATATAGCTCTGTAAATAAAAATGTCAATAATATTATGCCAGTATTTAGTCATTGTAAATATCAAGATGATATCTACACTTAAACTAACAAGTAAAATAAACTATCTATAGCATAACAAAAAAAAAATGAAGAACTTTATCCAGAAGTAAATATATTTAAAAAATGTTTTACGCGTTCTTAAAAGTAAAAATCCAACAAGAAATTAGAGAGAAAAACAAGCACCTCATCTTTCTTCTGGGCATCAGAATTCTTGTTGCCAACATCTTTTGATATAGATGCAGAAATGCTATGGGTTACAGACTTCTGCTTCTTGTGCACTTTATTATTTCCAGGCTTGGACTTTATAGAAGTATTGACAATATTGACAATTTTCTTCCCCTTTTCAGTCCTACGCATCTTTTGACTAGTATTATCATTAACAACTTTCTGCTTCCTTTTTCTCACTTCCTCTCCACCAGCAGCAATAGCAAGAACAAGTGTTTTTCTCAAAGGCATTTTATTACAAGATATATCACACTTCCCCTCTAGCTGTCCATCATTTGCCTCTATATCAGTAATTTTAGAAGGAGAAAAAACTTCCTTAACAGGTGAAGTTGACTTCCTGTCCATAGGGGAGACTGTTGGGGACATGTTCAATTTCTTTTCATCAGCATCCACACATGATGAAGTTCCTTCCATGGAACACCCAAGAGATGGGTCAATTGGCTTGTTGCTAAAAGCTGCATCTAATGGGGAAGATGAAGGTTTCTTTCCAAAGAATTTGACTCCCAAAGATGCAATAGATTTTCCTTTGCTGGAGGACCTTTTCTTAGAAATAAGTTTACTTCCGAAAATTCCAGATACTTTGTTCAGGTTAAGTGAGTTAACTCCACCTTTTGATTTTGCAGTGACAATCTCTGTTCTCGCTCGTTTTGAAATTGAATCCAGGTGGTTTATGGGCTTTAGTTGATCATTTCCTCCAAAGCAGCTTGGACATTGCCACTTCCCCATAGGGATGCGCTTCAGGAGATAAAAACATAAATGATTGAAAACAAAATCAGATAAAAAATAGATCACGAGATCATCATAGCTTTTTAATTGATAAAAAACACAGTATAAAAAACCAGCTCAAATGAACATACCTTAAGAGGAGGACTCAGACACTGTAAATGATAAGTGCGAGGACAGCTATCACAGCACAATAAGTTGCCACCAAGATCACAGACCACGCATTCAAAGTAATACTGGATCAAAAGTTTTATAATATCACAGTTAGAGTAGTCAAGTAGATATAATAAATAAAATCAAAAAAAAATCCATAAATTGGAATCCCAAAAAGTATTACTTATAAATAATCAAAATATTATTAATCGAAAAAATATAGAAGTATGAAAACAAAGGATAAGATGTGCTGCTAAAAAATAAAATACACGAAAAACAAAATAAAAGGAAATTATTGAGATGACAATGACATCCAACTCCAATCCAACGCGACAATAAAGGCTTTATCCAGACCTTAATTCTTCTGATGTGAGGGCTGACAATGGTCGGAAGTAGCTCCAGAGATGGCCAATTGTTAGCACAGTCATTAAAGCCAAGGGGAAAAGGCAATAAAAATGTTAAATCCAAATTAAGACATAACACAGTTGGAATAGGAAAGTACCACTGGTTTCTGCACAGTGGCTGAGAATGGAACTGGCAGCAGGAACTTCCTGGAATTGAGGCATTCCTGGAAAGGGAAGAAGATTAACTATTAGAGACACAGGAATGGTATGAATTGCAGCCAATAGAGAGCACCAGCAGTATGGTTCTTGGTGGGTATAGGTGTTTTCTGCCTCCGCTAAAGATGAGGCAGTTGCAGAGCATATATTGTGGTGTTAATGTTGACATTGAAGGTTCTTCATTCAATGGAAAGGTGATTTGACATCTGGGTATTGGTATCACAATGACAAGAAGGATGGAAATGAGTTTGACATGTTTCTGTTACGCACCAAGGTCGTCCCGTGGTAACCAATTAGTATTTACTAGCTTCCATTAATAAAATAATTAAATTGATAACAATAGTCCTTATTGGTATCAATTTTACTGGCTTTACCTTTTTAGTATTTCAAATCCTTGTATAAAAGGCCGAGTGGCTGAATGGAATAAACAAAAAGAAATTACTTCCTTCCAATTATTCTATCAATTTCTTCTCTCTCCCAATCAATCTGTCATTCTCATCTCTCTCTCCTTTCTCCTCTGTCATTTCTCTGCAATTCTGCCCGCATCTAGAATTATCCTTAACAATTGGTGACTTTATGGACTCTTGCCTCCACCATGCCAGCAATCCATTCTCAAGATTATGAGGCTTAATTGCAAGCAATGCAATAGGCACTTCCGTTGAACAACTACACCAGGATTTTTTGAACTTTCAAGCCCACCAACTTACAACAAAAAATCTCATGTACAAGATAAGCATGATCAGCGCCTCTTTGCCAACCTCTGATAGGAACCACCAACACTACCACCATCACTGACCAATCCAAGCATCGGGCATCCTTGGAAGCATTCCACACAAGCCCACGCCTTTGGATTTTGCACCATCGCAAGGACATACTCTCCACCTCACATTACCACGTTTCTCCCAAAGTGACCATTGGGTTTAGCTTTTCAATGAGGAGCACTATTTTCAATATCAAAACATGCCCCCACAGAGGAAAAACTACAGCTGACTGCAATGCATCTTGATGTGCTTGTGGACACTTGGTACAAAGATTTGGCAATTGATAACCTGTTGCCATACTGGGATGCATTTGTTCAAGCCATTTATCACACAACCTTGGTCCCTCTAAGTATGACAATCCCACCGCACTATTTTCAATATCAAAGCACGCACCCAAAGGATCAACTATTGCTAACTACAGTGCATCTCGATGTGCCTTTGACCACTTGGTACCAAGGTATGGCAGTTGATAACCTCAAGCCCAATTGGAACACATTTGTTCAAGCCATTTATCACCACTTCGATCCCTCCGAGTATGACAACCCCACCGCCCTCCTTGCCTAACTGCCTTAGACTGGCTTCATTCTCAATTACCAAGCCGCCTTCAAGAACCTCACCAGCCAAATCAGTAAACTCTCTTAGAAGCATTTGCATACATGAACCTTTCAGCACGTAAGGCAATTCAAGCCCATCAACTCGTGGACTTGCATGACACGTTTGCATTAGCACAGATGTATGAGACCCAGCTCAGAAAGCCACACCTTAGCAACTGGCCATTCAACTTTTGACCTTAGCAACACCAAGCCTAACATCCTTGCCACCTCCTGGTCTTGTTAATGACTTCCTATGAAACACCTAATGTAACACCCTCAATTATATTTTATATATATATATATATATATATATAAATATATATATATATTAGGGTGTTCACCTAACAGATGAAGAGATGCACGCACGATGCGAAAAGGACTATGATTTAAATGCATCGAAAAGTTCATCCGCGAGCAAAACCTAACCCTTTTATATTTGGAAGGTCTTCTCTGCATGGAGGACAACTCACTATCGCTTGAACGAATCCACCTAACCCATTCACAAGTTACGTCCCGACTTAAGGACAAGTTGCGTCTCCATAGGAGAAGGAATGGTAAGCACCGAGGTCATCACATGATACCAAATTAGCATTTACTACCTTCCATTAAAAATAATTAGATTGATATCAATTAGTCCTGCTTGGTATCAATTAGGATTAGCATTTATTGACTTTACTATTTTAGTATTTCAAATCTTTATTATAAAGGCCAAATGGCTTCATGGAATAAACAAGAATAAATTACTTTGTTCCAATAATTCTCTAAATGTCTTCTCTTTCTCCCAATCAATCTGTCATTATCGTCTCTCTGCTTTCTCCTCCGTCATTTCTGTACAATTTTGCCCCTTCTAGAATTACCCTTAACAGTTTCTCTACAAAATTTGCCAACATGAGCATTTTTAAGATGCATCTCAGCAACTTTGTAGAGTGGAATCTGCGGTGAGAGAATTGGATTGACTCTTGAGCTTGCTTTAAGCTAGGATAGCTTGAACAGAAGAGTGGGTATTGCTGTACACCCACTAAGGAGATGCTTTCATGGCAATGCAAGACAAGTTGCAAGATTCTCAAAAATTTTGAAGCAGTCGGAAGTGCAGTTCTGAATTAAGCACCCCAGTCCCCAGGTCTTAAAAGCATCCTTGATGCATTCGGAGTCATTATCGGAGGGGGCAGCGACTTCAACGTGCTTCTTGCAGTACTCAATGACCTAAATGAGGGTAGATTTGAGAACAAGTAGAAGAACAATCGAAAGGATGAACTAGGGTAGATTTGAGTAGAGGACTAGTTGGGACAGTGATTTCGGAGTTTGGGCTAGTCTATGGGGGTAGCAGTCAAAGAAGATGCCTCACATTACTTATTCACTGGTGAGGAATTTCTGGCCAGATTTCAATAACTGGCTGCAGTCTTCCGGTAGTTGACTAATTTTGGGCTGGCGAACACAATAGTTGGGTCATTCTATCTCCTGTTGTGTGGGCCAGGGATCAATATGTGCAGGAGAAGAGAGAAAGTAGCCAAACACCCATGAGAAGAGAGAAAAACAGGTTCACTTAACAACTGAGGAAACAGAAACTCCAAAACGGCTGCAGGTAGGAGGAAGAATTAGGGTTCTGGTGGCTGGAATCAGCGCACAGCCAAAAGGACAGAAAGATTCGTGAGACAGACACCAGAGAAGAGAAGTTGTCTCTAGGAACTCAGCAGTGGATTGGTGCAGGAACAAGTCACCGAGGACGGAACGCTTTCATACCATATGAAGATTTACAGTGTACGCTAATTTGTAAGTGTATCTAGGCTGCACATTGATCCCTTATTTATAGTATAATTACAAGCATTAAATGAGATAATTATTAGCTAACTTGCAACCTAATCACTAACTTATTTACAGTGATCATCATAATTTTAGTAGATTATGTATTTACACAAGTGTTAAATCTAATACATCCAATTTCCAATTACAAACAAAGACAGATTTCTCATTGCTTACCTACCCCTTTTGGACATCCAGAGGCCCCTCAAAGGAAAATTTGACGTAACAAAAGCGAGAACAAATCTAGCAACAATCATCTAGAATAAGAAAGATAAACATAGCCAATGCAGATTACAAAAGAAATACTATAAAATATTCAAATTCACAAAATCAACACTCTCCATTGGCCAAGGGCTTATCACCAGTATTAATAGCCGTAAAACATTGCCTCCCAAAAGGAAAGAATAAATAAAAGTCCAACACAATCGTATAATATCTTAAATTATAATAAAACCTAGCTCCCAAAAGGACAGCATAAACAAAAAGCTAACATAATCCCATTATATCCTAAGTTAAAATAAATAGGAAACAAAATAAACCACTCCCCATGAAACCCTAACTTGTGATGGTAGGGGCGATGGAAATCCTTATATCTAGCCTTACCTTTGTATTTTTACCATGTTTCCTGATTTCACATTATATCCATCATCCTTTCTCAACATAGATTGGGTTTCCAACACTTACATCAGAAGAGAAGTATTCCGAACATGGAAGTATAAAAGAATTTCACCCATAGAACTTTTCTTATTCCCCCCCCCCCCTTTTTTTTAATTAAAGGGCTAACTTAAGGTAAACTTGCCTTAAGTAACAATTACATATAAAAGGTAACTCACCCCATCATTCCCTTTCTTCTTAGACGAAAATTGATCAGTAGCTACTGCATTCTTCAGCGTACGTTTAGCTGAAGCATTCCTAGAAGATTCAGATGTTACTGAATTGTCTTCTTTACCGTTGGACTGCTCTTTACCAGAGGATTGATCCAGTCCTAAAGGAAGTTTTCTCCGCTTGCGCTTTAAAACCCAGTTCCTGCTAATCATTTTAGGTGCTGATGATTTATTTTCCTTCATCGTTATCCTACATAAGCAATCAACACTTTGACCATAAGCATGTCATGAGAAAATGAAAATTCAAGGCATCATAGCTTTTAAAACAGCATTAACCCTTTTGCCAATGTTGTTAAAACGTAGAGTCTATGTAAAAATGGTAGAGGTGAGCAAAAACGTAAAATCGCAAAACGTAAACGAAACGTAAGAGTTTACTAACGTATTAAAAATAAAATATATCCAACATATATAAAATCGAAACCCACAAACATATTTGTTTTATAAGAATGTCAATTTTAATCTTTGTTTTAATTTATATAGAATAATTTTAATGTATTAATTATATAAGTGATTAAATTTATGCTAATTAATTACTAATTTTTTTTTAATTATTACGTGTTATATATATTTGAACTATGCAAAAAAAATTCATATTACGTTTCGACACTACGTTTGAACCGTTTCGGCTCAAAATCCGTTTCAACTACCGTTTTGACTCGATTTTGGTTATAAAAACGTAGACACGGTCCGTTTTTACGTTTCGACACTGTCTGTTTTTACGTTTCGACACTACGTTTTTACAACACTGCCTTTTGCTCATACCTGTTAATTACACAGCAAACAGAAAACAACAATTACAAGGATAAAGTGTAGCACAAAAGTAAACAAAAAAAAAAAAACACCAAACAAAAACCAAAATTGCATCATCTAAAGCTGAGAAATATTCGCATTTGGTCACATGAAGCATCTCCAGGAGAGATTAACATGAATAATATAGCATTACCTTATATTATGAAAACCATGAATCAATAGCCTACACCAATCCCATTCCACATGTTAGGCCACCATTCAACAATTAAATTCATGTTAAGCGAAAAACCCTTCAAAGAATAATTCCTAGGCCTAAGACCCACAATTAAATTACTTGACATACCATAGGACTAACAATTTAGTTAGTATACATATTCATTCCAGAGTCAAACTAGGATCAGATTATTCATATCAGCATGGACATACTACAAAGGAACACTGTCATGCATTATGCACATTCAACTAACACCAAGACCCATAAGCCCCTTCAAGGGACTACTCAACTCAGAAACCAGTTCAAAATCCAAGTGACAAGTTTGCTCATTAAAATTGCAAACTTTACAGCAAGAATCACAATCACGGACCAAGTGGGTCAAGAATCAAGAGGACTTAAACAAAACCCAACTGAAAAATTGAACAAAAAGAAAAAGATGCCCACAAAACCCCAATAAAAAAAAAAAAAATTCCCAGCAAAAAGAACAACAAAAGAAACAGCAAACAAGAGAAGAGAAATTAACATGCATACATACCAATAATCTCGGTGTTGGATCAGATAGCGATGTGCAGAGGGATTGCATGAGATTGGAAGATGAAAAAGGGTAAAGTGGGTTTGCAGAAAGGAAGGGTATTAGGGCATGCGATGCGCAAGAAGATGAGAGAAACGAGGAGAGAGAGAGAGAGAGACAGAGAGAGAGAAGGGGCAGACAAATGAATAAATAGAGAGAAAAAAAGAGATAGCTGTTGTTGTTGTTGTTGTTTGATGTTGTCATGTAGAGAGAGAAAGTGTGATAGAGAGAGAGAGAGAGAAAGACACACACAAATACGGATTCGCCGGGTTCATAGGACGGGGTTACGCTCTGACATGGCAGAAGAGAGAGAAAGATAGAGAGAGAGAGTGTATCACTCTTCCACTCTAACAATGCCACGTGGCATCACGAGGAGTTCTTCGCTCCTTTCTCAAAATTCTCACTCACTTTTTACTTACTCACTCAAATTTGGTTGATCTAAAACAATGATTATTTCTTCTCTCTAATAAGTTCTTTGATATGGTTTCATCAATTGCTTGTTGCATGTTTTCATGGGGGTGGGTGCCCTTTAACTTTTTGCTTTTTCTTCTTTTTCTAAGATATTGTTGTAGGACTAGGACTATATGCCCCTTTAATTTTTCCCTCTTGTTTTCTGTTTCATGTTATTTTTAAAAAGTTGCTATTCTAATTAATGTTATCAAAATTAGGGTTTTCCTTTTTTCGTTTTTTTTGCCTAATGTGTTCCGGACAAATAGAGTAACGAATTTTGTCGAAATCATTCTCAGATACGATTCATTTAGTTAAATAAGATTTTTTTGTCAAAATAACAATAATGGTAAGTCAATTATAGTATTTATACTATATCCTCTTTTTGGAGAAAAAAAAATTCAACTAATTTTTTTTTAAAATTTTGTCATCAATTCATTTCTAGTTTTGTTGGGCGTTCGTGAAGAGTGGCTCTCTTGATTTTATTTTATTTTTCATTCCCGAAATTTCAACTTGATAATTCTTAATTAAGGAAATCTCCAAGCATATTCTTTAATCACTTTAAATAATTTTTTTTTAATTTAGCGTTAAAGTTAAAAATTAATGTTTGATTGATTGATTGCTTAGTTTTTTTTCGGTAATTAAGTTGGTTTAATTCGATTCAAATACTATTAAGTGGATATCGGAGGCCAAGAAAGCACCGACGCATTAAATTTTTGAAAATTTATGTGTCGGACACGTGTCCGACACGGACACATTCCGACACGCATCCGACATGTGGTTAATATTTGGGGACACGCGGTCAACTCTCCGACACATTTTTTCGACACGCAGTCAACCTTTTAGGACACGTGGTCAACGCTCGGACACGCTGGGACACGTTTTTTTTTTAAATCTTAAATTTTTTTTTTTATAAACAATCTTAATTTTATTTTGTTAAGTAAATATAAAAGAAATAATTTATAAATTGATTTTTTTCTGTTATGAAATTTGACATGAAAAATTAACAAAGTACGAAAAATTACTTATATTTATATTTATGTTATGAATTTTAAATATTTGATTGATTATATGACTTATTATGAACTCTTATATATATTAAATATAAATTATATTATATATATTAAAAAATTTATTTAATATCAAAATGTGTCACAACGTGTCGAAATATGACATTTTTTAGAATTAACGTGTCGGTGTGTGGGTCGTGTCGTGTCATGTGTCTGTGTCCGTGCATCATAGTCGGAGGCTGCTCTCCACATATCATTTTCTCCATTCAAACACTTGAATTTGAAAGATCTAATTAAGAGAACAAACTCCTGTTTATCAAAAAAAAAAACACCACTAGGGACAGCCTAGAGGTGTTGGATGTGTTTAGGGAGTGTTAGGTTTATTGTTCGATTCCATGTAATATCCACACACAAAAAAAGAGAGAAAACGAACTCCTTGCCTCATATTGATTGTTTAGGGCATGTTTGGTGTATAATTGTATAATGACTGATAGTATAAGACACTACTAGTAAAGTCTTTATTATCAACGGAATTTTTCGACGGAAAAATTCCGTCGAAATTATTGATGGAAATTTCAACGGAATCTATTTTCCGACAAAAATATTCGGCGGAATTCAGACTCCGTCGAAGATTTTCGACGAAAAAGGAATTCCGTCGAATATTTTTGCAGGTTGTGTTTTGTTAGTGTTTTATTATGCGTGATTATAATGATTTCTTTCATAAAATAAAGGGTTTATTATCTATCATTCAACATAACCACAAAATTTTTTCTACACACAACATTTTGTGGGGCCCGCAGCAAAAGAAAAACTCTGACACGCAAAACGAATCTCTATAACATAACACAATCACTTTTCCTACAACATAACTCTTATAAAACCCTAAAAGAATATAGTAAATGACATTTATTGTGAAATTGAAACTGAAATTTGAAAGTTTTCAACCTTGAATGAAAATAATAAATTACATAATTAGTATTAATTATAAGTTTTCATTCAAGGTTGAAAACTTTCAAATTTCAGTTTCAATTTCACAATAAATGTCATTTACTATATTCTTTTAGGGTTTTATAAGAGTTATGTTGTAGGAAAAGTGATTGTGTTATGTTATAGAGATTCGTTTTGCGTGCCAGAGTTTTTTTTTTGCTGCGGGCCCCACAAAATATTGTGAATGTAAGAAAAAATTTCTAGTCATGTTAAATTATAGATGATAAACCCTTCTTTTAATGTGAAAACTTTGAAATTCAAATTTTACAATCAATGTCATTTATTATTTTCTTTTAAGGTGAAAACTTTTATTTTATTGGAAATATTTAAGGAGAAAACTTTGAAACTCGAATTTCACAATCAATGGTATTGAGGAACTATCATTGTTTTCTAATTGCTTATTTTTATTCTATATTCAAGTTTTCTCCTTTTTCCTTTTTCCTCATATCAATACAAGTGTGAATTTAAATTAATATCATGTAAGTTATGCAGGACCTCATTTAATCGGAGATTGGAGAATATGCTTATTGTCAAGGAGGCCGATACATAATTCAATTTTGGTTTCTTTGGATGAGCAATTGGAAGACCGCACCACAAATAAATCAGTGCCAATTTTAATTCATATTACACATGTTCAACAATTCTGAAGTCACTTTTGCATTGTGTATTTATTTGTTTATTTTTATTTATTAAATTTTTAAGGTTACAATGTATACTTATTGTACACTACTCGCTAATTGTATAAGTCTTTTTTTAATACTTAGCCTAATATCATGATATGAACTTTTGTTCTTTGAATGTAATGATTAAGGAGATTTAATTTTGATATTTTGTTTAATTTGATTATATTTTTTTATCAGGTGCATAATAGAAAATTGATATTAATTTTGTGGAGAGAAATTTTTTAAAAAAATTCTAAAAAATTTGACGAATTATTTTTTTTCGTCGAAAACTTTTACATAAGTTTTCGACGGAAATTCATTGATTTTCCGTTGAAAATTTTCGACGGAATTCATTTTCCGTTGAAAACCATCTATACAATTTTCGACAGAATTCTATTGATTTTCCGTTGCAAATTTTTGACGGAATTTGTTTTTCGTCAAAAAAAATTACATCATTTTTCGACAAAATTTCATTGATTTTCCGTCATTCAACGGAATTCCATTGATTTTCCGTCGAAAATTTTCCACCGAAATAATTCCGTCGAAAATTTTCAACGGAATCTTAAATTCCGTCAAAAAATGGGTTATCAACGAAGGAAAATTCAACGGCTTGAATTCCGTCGAAAAATTGGACTTTTTTAGTAGTGAGACTTGATAGTATAAGACCTGATTGTATAAGACCTGATTAAATTTTAATATTATCCAGCGTTTGACATGATATTGTATAAGATAATATCCTTCAATATTTAAAAAAAATTATTTTAATATATAAATATTGAAATGATATATTACTTCTTGAAAATTGTACTTGTAAGCAATATTAATACATCAATCCTTTATCAGGCCTAATCCACCACTCCTAGACCTGGTTAAGTTATACATCATTTTGATGTATAAGGGATCCTGCTGTATAAGCTTATACTATACGATGGTCACACCTGTTGCGGACCCAGGAATTTTTTCGAGGGGGCGAAAAATAAAAACACATCTTCATAAATAAAAGTACTTCAAATACAATACAGACCTAACATGCAAAAAATTGAAAGAAATATATTACAGATTTCATGCGTTGGTGAAATATATTATAGATTTCAGATTTCAGACCTAATATACAATACAGACGTGAGAAGATTTCATGCGTTGGGGTCTATAGGTGCAGATGGGGTCTCTTGAGGGTTTGTTAAAGTTGAGAGAGAGGGGTTATAAGGGGGGGGTTTATAGTAGCACTCTTGAAGATTTCTCACAAACACAATTTAATTTTGTAAGAATGGTATTATAAGAGCGGTTAAACCCAGAAGCCTATGAGTTTTGGGTTTGTGATTTAATATAAACAAATAAATAAAGATTTGGTTTGTGATTTAAAATAAAAATAAAAATAATTATTAAAAAGGGAAACAAAATAAAGATTTTATTTGTGATTTAAACTCAAAAATTAATTTGAAAAATTTGTATTAATAAAGAAAATAATTAAATAAATATTCTAAATCTCTAAGGAAGAATGATTTTATTTTTGAAAAATATTCATAAGCCATCATTAATTTCAGACCACGAATAATAACCAAGAAGCTTATAACATTAATCATTAATTTCAAAAATAAAATTCTTCTTTCTTTGAGATTTAGAATATTTATTTAATTATTTCCTTTATTAATACTAATTTTCAAATTAATTTTTGAGTTTAAATCACAAATCAAATCTTTATTTATTCTTTTATATTAAATCACAAACTCAGAACTAAGAGGCTTCTGGGTTTAATTGCTCTTATAATACCATTCTTACAAGTTTAAATTGTGTTTGTGAGAAATAAAATATGTCAAATGAGATGTCATTGCGTAGATCTCGAAAAGTTATGTGAAATCCAAAAAAGAATTACTTGATCTGGATACCCGAATCAAAAGTTATGACCTTAAGAAGTTTTACGATTAAATTGTATTTTTTTTTGGAAAAAAAAATGTGACACGTGTCAACACTTGATAAGTGAAGTATAAATTAGGCGTGATTGCCTCTTGAGTGACGCACAATTTAGGCGTGATTGGCAACGTTCAAATTGGGCGTGATATTGTGAAATAAATATGTAATTATTTACAAAACTGTCATAAATTCGAAATTTTTTATTTAAAAAATAATATATAAATTTTTTTGCCGTTTTTTCACATCAATAGTGGAATAGGAATAGAAATAAAAAAAAGTTGAGTGTTATGTGATATGGAGAGGAATTTTATATTATAAAATTTTTAAAACAAATAATTTAATAATATTACTCAAATTTTATTTTATATATATATATAAAAAGATTCTTTAAATTTTGGGGGGAGGCGGTGGCCCCCCTAGGTCCTCCCCTGGGTCACACAAAACAATTGAAAATGTCATAACGTATAGTATAAGCTTATACTATCAGACCTTATACATCATACCAAACAAGCCTTTAGACTAAATGGAGAGTCAACACGTAAATTTTACATGACAAGATCATATAAATTTTGTGTGTATCTTTTTTCTTAAAAGCATTAAATAGATGAGATCCTATCATATAAATTTTACACATAAAAAGATTCATTCCCATTTAAATCTCGTTTAAATTGTGAAGTGTCTTTTATAAACTTACTATTGGTGTTCAGCCATTTAGGTACTTTTGTCATTTTAAATTCTTCATGATTTTTCTTTTATGCCCTAAGTCAATGTATTGTTTTTACTTTCAACATAAATCACTTAGTTATAAATTTACTTTTACCTAAAATTGAGATTCTAAAATCAAATTTACAAAAATATAATACAAACAAACATTAAACATTGGGAAAAACATCTATCCTTTTAAAGGATATAAGTTTATATCATTTTAGATCCTAACCGTTGATTTCCATCCATCAACGATTATAATCTATTGGGTCAAACTTAATGGGCCAAATTTATTATTAATTAATTAATAATTTTGATCCAATAAATTATAACCGTTGATGGACGGAAATCAACAGTTAGGATCTAAAAAGATATAAGCTCATATCCTTTAAAATGATAGATGTTATTCCCTTAAACTTTATATTTGACAAGAGAAATTAAAAGATAAACCAAGACACTGTGCATATAAGAATGTAAAGCATTGTCACTAGCTCATTGCACCCATTTTGAGCCATAAAACCAACACACATATTGGCCTCACAAAGGATATGGGTGATCTTGACCTTTGCTTCCTCATTCAAGAAGTCCTAAAGTCATCAACACTGCCCTATGATGGTGAAAGCCTCATCTCAACGTGTGTGCCAACCAAAATACTTTTAAGGAATCAAACTCAAACAAGAAACAGGAACATAATTGGAGACCAATGAGAATAAGCAAATAGAGATTTGAACTTAATCGAGTTTTTTATTTCATTTTTATTATAATTAAGGATATGGGTGATCTTGACCTTCCTATCATTACTCTCTTGTAATAGTGAAAGCTCAGTTTCCACGAATGCCCCAACCGAAGTGATTCTAAGGAATCAAACTTACCCAAGAAATAAGGCAAACAATGATTCATACCATCCTAACTAAAAAACAAATGAGGATAAGCAATAGGTGTTGATATATACTTAATCATTTTTTTTAGCAAAAAAAATAATAATAATAAGGAAGAAAGGGAAAAACGTAAATCATTAAATTATAATTATTATTTATCTCTGTATGGTTCATTTAACTATTTAAAATAAGGTCAAATAAAATAAAAGATAGTATTAAATGGTATGAGTAATTCGCCTTTTTTTTTTTGGAAATAGTAATTCGCCTTAAATTATGAGAGATATGATAAATCCTCCTAAAAGATGATATAATAATTGTCATTAGTATTTGTTGAAGATGAAATAATACTAAAAGGAAAACTTCTAAAAATATTAGATTCACGTGCCTTTTCATCTTTCTTTCCTCCGTAAATAATTTAGAAGATTATTAAACTAATTCTTTGAGAGGATTTAATTAATTTTTTTTGAGAGGATTTAATTTTAATACTATATGTAATAGTGATCATTAACTTTTATTTAGTTGGCTAAAATTTCCTAATACCATCCGGTAATTGGTTCGGTTGAGATATTGAGCCAATAGGTCACCGGTTTAACTAGTGGATCACTGATTCAATCACATGAAATATATATATATATATATATATATATATATATATATATATATATATAAGGTCAGGATCATTTTACACCAGTATAAGTTATACTCTTAATATAGACCATTGATCTCACTTATATCTAAGGACTCTAATTTTTTAGTAATGTGAGCCTATGTAGCACCGACACGACACTCCGACACGTCAATCTTAAAAAATTGTGGATTTCAACATGTTGGGACACGTTTTAATATTAAATAATATTCTTAAATTATATAGTGTATATTTCATTTAATATTCAATAATTTAACAAAAAATTAATAATACCCACCAAAATCTTATCTTTCAACTTTCCTTAATCCAAGGTGTTACATAAAGGGAGAAAAAAAAGAAAAAGAAAATCTGATGTAACCAATGGCAACAACAGCAAAAAAATTCACCGACACCAAATACCAAAAGTTGTAGCAGCGTTCTTCACAAAAGGCAAAAACATAAACTAAAAGAATACACTGTAAAATAAGAACATCAAGAACACAATCAAACTTTATAAAAGGTGGAAGCTTTAATAAAAAAAATAAGAACTGAGATGAAAGAGAGAGAGATCAGATCAGATTAGAGAGAGATTAGGGAGGAGACATGGTAAGAGCGTAACACGAATGACAACGATGGTGCTGAAATGATTTATTATTTACTTAAAGAACAAGAAAAAGGGAAAATTGATATGATCATGTAGAAGCTTTACTAATATATTTTAATTTTTTTAAAAAAAATCACGAAAATGCCATTTGACTGTGTCGGAGCGTGTCGGAACGTGTCAGACTCGGTCAAATTCGCGTGTTGGAATGGTCAACGTGTCGGAGCATGTCGTCGTGTCGGAGCGTGTCGGACACGACTCTTCCTGTTTTTTGAAGTGTACGTGCTTCCTTGATGTGAGCCATTAGATACAAGTGGATCAATGATCAAGATTGAGTGTAAGACTTCTAACTCTTACACTGGTATAAGAATATCATGCCCCATATATATATGTATAATAAAATATAGGGCTCATGTTTTCTCATGTTGTAGGAAAATAGGAGAGAAAAAAGTAAAGAAAAATTAATTGGCACGGAAAAAGAATTTGTGCAGGAAAAAGTTCTCCTCTCCTGTAGCACGAGAGTATGATTTCCCTAAAAAATAATATGTAAAATTGGAAGTAATTTAGCTAAAATTAGAGTTGATTTATGGTAAGTGCTATATAATTTATAATCTATAGGTTCAAATCTAATTAATGGTATTTTTAAAATATTTTGTCTAAAATTTCACAAAATTAAGGTTTAATCTGGTTCAAGACCGGGTTTCATATCGAATCAAATACATAATATGTCCAATATCTAAACCAGACCAATTATAACATGATCCTAACTCATAACTTAGTAACTGGTTTACGGGTCAATCGGCCGGATCGGTTTTAATTTTCATAACACTGATCCTAACTCATAACTTAGCCACCAAATATTAAGAAAAAGAAAAAAGAAGAAGAAATAAAAGTGAGTCCAAATAACTGCAAAATAGATATGTTCTCCTTTTTATTAAGGGAAAAATATTTCTCCCACAAAAAAAAAAAAGTGTTTTCTATTGTCACTGACCCTTCAATATTTCCGTTCTTTGCTTTTTTGTAAAAATAAAAATAAAAATGAGGCTCACCATTTTTTTTGGAAAAATGTTTATCCTTTTAAATGATACAATTTATATCCTTTCACTCTCACAAAGATGTGGGACCCACACCTTTATTTTTTTTGTCAACTCTCTCTCCTCCTTTATCTATCTTTTTTTCTCTTAAAATGACACAACTTTACATCCTTTAAAATGACACACACATTTAACCTTTTTTTTTTTTCTTTGCAGGAAGTTTTTTACTTCGCATGAGAAATATAAATTCCTTTTATTAAAAACACCCTCAAACCAAATCAAGAACAAGAATGAATTGCTTAGAAGAATGGAGCCAATATCTTCGTGGGCAACACTATATCATATATTATATATAGCCGTTGCTCATCAACCCCTTAAGCATTTGTTGGAGCTAAAAATTTATACTTAAGGACAACATATGGATATGGCTAACTAAGTTGATGAGATTTTATTATAAGATCCAGTACCTAAAAGAAGGGGATTGTGACTCAACTAGTGGTAGACCCCATATTTATTAAAAATGGAGGGAAAAAATGCACGTAAATCGAAGTGTCACAATATGAAAATTGAATTATCATATAACATGAGAAAATATTTTTTCTTAAAAAAAATAATGAAAAAAAGAGTTTGAGTGTCCTGCAACAAAACTTTCCCTCTCTTTTCAACAGACACAGTTAACAGTGGACCCATATTTTAAAAAAAAAACTAAAAATGAAACACGTCATTCAATTAGCATAACATAAAAATCTTTCTGGAACATTATACTTGTTTTTCCTATAAAATAAAGGCAAATTGTAGTTGATTAATAAGCATGCAAGTAATAGGAAGTTTTCTGGAGTAGATTAGGTGTTCATAAAACGACAGAAAAATATTATATTACATTTGAGCAAGCTGCTTACAAACTTCACTCATTTTACAATTTATTTCGTAATTGATATCAATGTTATTAAACTTGAATACTTCATCGACTCGATTGGGATATCTAATCAGTAGATTATTAACTAAATCGTATGACCCAAATAAATGTATATAATAGCAGAAAAATATTTTTACAGTTAATGCAGATACATTTACTTCCAAAACGACGTCATTTCGGAATTGAAAGATTAAAAAATTATAATTATAAAGACTATAATAATCCTGAAATAAATTAAAATTATAAAAATACCATGATTTCCGTCCTAAAACGATGTTATATTGTGCTTACTGCAAATAATTTATTTGCAGTAACTGTAGAAAAAACTGTTAAAGAACCACTTTATTGGATGTTATTTGAATTTTAAATTTAATGTAATAGGAGTTGAGTGCGAGCTGATTGCGTTTTGTATTTAATAGGAGCTGGTTGCATTTTATATTTAATAGGAGTTGATTGTATTTTGTATTTAATAAGAGCTGATTGCGTTTGATTAGGAGTTGCCATTTTACGAATTGGTTAGAAATTGTTACCAATTCAAATTTATTTGTAAATTATAATTCTGAGCCTATTTATAAGTAACATTTCAATGAAAAAAATGTACATACCAATTTTATCTAAAGTAAACTAATATAATAAATATTTTAAATGGTGCAATTTAAACAACAACTCAATATAATATAGTGATTAGGGGTGTTAACGGGCCGAGCCGAGCTTTGATCTTAACGGGTCAAGTCTGTATTTAAACGTGTCCGACTGGCCTTAGCCTGTTACCTGTCACGAATATAATATTGGCCTGTGGCCTGGTTTATTTACAAAAAATAAAAGTCTGTGTGAAGCCTGTCTTAGCCTGTTAGCAAGTTAAAGAATAAAAATAAGATAACAGAATTCCACAAAAAATGAATTTCCATATAGAAACCTTAGCTTCCAATTTGTAGCAATAATTTATAAAGTCTACAATAAAAAAAAATTAAAGTGGGAGAAGGTAGATAACAGGTTATATTATCTTAACCCATTATAAAAAAGTGCAAACAAAAATAAAATAAATAAATAAATAAATAAATTGACACAAACAAGCAGTGCATAGTGGAACAAATGAATTTTTGTGGGTTTATTTGTGTGAAGGTGGATGAAGGATAATATAGAACAACACTAATAATTCCATAAATATACATAAATTCAATATATATCCAAATAGCATAATATAGAACAAAATCATTCAAAAAGTTTGTTAAACCAATAAAATGGGGTGAAATAAATTGATGAAAGAGAGAGTTAGTACAAGTAGTATAAAAATATAAATAAATATTTATATACTAGGTTAGCCTGGGAGGCTCTAAGGCCGAGCTTCTGAATTAGAGCCTGAGACATTTTTATTAAACGAGTTTTTATACAAGTCCAAACCTGGTTCCAACACGAGCTTTTATTAAACGAGTTCAGGCCTTTACGAGTCGAGCCAAAAGCCCCTGGAAGGCCCTGGCTCGTTTACCACCCCGTAATAGTGATGCATATTATCAAACCAATGAAGATAGGCTAATGGTAAGTGATAGCGTAACTTACTCCCATGAGTTGGGTTCAGTTCTTCAAATTTTTTTTTTTTCAAAAGTGAAATATTATATACCCATCTTAAAAGTCTGGATTACCCGAGAAAATCGATATCGATAAATACCAAATTGATTTCATAAACGATTATACTTGAATCGGACTAATTGATGAGTTAGTTTCCGGACCAAGCGGTCAATCTGCTGGTCCGATTTTATTTACACCGGTTGACATTGTCGCTTTTTCAAGGTGTTAGGGGGTCACACTATTCAAATTGACCTATCACATGTGACTTTTAATCTCTAGATCCTTAGTCAATTTTGGATGGCAGAATTGTCAAATGTCAACGGCAACGTTAGGAGATTAAAGCTCCGTTTGATATGTGTTTTGAAAAATAATTTTTTAGTTTTCAGAACAAAAAAATAAAAAAACTCGTTTGGTAAAATTTGTTTTATAAAAAATGTTTTGAAAATTATAACTGTTTTTTTGTTTTTAGAATCAAATTTCGAGAATATTTCTGAGTTGTTTTTGTTTTCTGTTTTGATTTTTAACTTTCGAAAAAAAAAAATAGAAAACAACTATTTCCATAACTATTTTATAAAATAGTTTTAAGAAAAAAAAAACCAGAATATAATCAAACGGACCCTAAATTTGGCGCTCCCGGCGCACAGGGGATTAGGTGGAGTGGAGGAGAGAGAGTGAAAGAGAGAATGAGAAGAGAGATAAAGAAATAAAAAAAAAATCTATGTGTCATTTCCTTAATGGGAGGACCACCATGGGAGCATGAGCATATTAAAATTCTCCCCTCTCACTGAGCTTTGAGACTATTTTTTATGTTCTTTTATTTAACTTTTTCGTTTTTAATGCATATATAAGATTCAAAATTAGAGGTGACCATTTTTTAACATGACATGTCAACACAACCTAAATACAAGATGGAATTTTTATGTTCATGTCAATCCGTATTCGTCTGTTAAGATATTCGTGTTTGTGTCGATCCACAATTGATCTGTTTAAATGAAACAATTATATAATTACATATTTATTCTCACTTACACCACTTTTATTTATTAACTTGAATTTATATAAATAATGTTTATTCAAAAAGTAAAATTAATGAATTATTTACACGCTGTCAACCCAAATATTAAACAAGTCGTGTTAGTAGAATGTTCCACAAGAATAGTTATTCGTATTATGTACAAGGTATTCATATTTCTGTGCGAATTGCACCCATGTTTCAATATCCTGAATCCTGATTTGCACCCATGTTTAAATCTAAATGTTACAATGATAGGACGTACAGTTGCATATATTGTTAGAGGTGGCAAAGGGGGCGGCACGCCTCGCCCCACCCCGCCAAAAAATGAGTCAGCCCGCCCTGCTTTTGAAAGTGGGCTGAAAAACTCAGCCCGCCCCGCCCCGTTTGGCGGATTGTCCCGCCAGCTCGAGCCTATTTTACACTGACCCACCTCGGCCCGCCTATGCTTGCCATTAACCCGCCAAAAAATGAGCCCGCCCCGCCCCGCTTTTGAGACGAGTTTAAAAATTCAACCCGCCCCGCCCCGTTTAGCTGGTGGGGCGGGTTGGCCCGCCGAGCCGAGCCCACTTTGCCACCTCTATCTGTTGTGTATTTTAAATAATAGTAATAGATAATTAAACTCATGTTCATGTTATCCCCCCACGGTCACCAAATATTGTGAATTCTTGATACTATAGTTTCTAAAAAATTCTAAACCATAATAATTAACAAATAAGATATTCTTAATACCAAATTGATCCGGATAACATATAGACCCAATAGTTAGAGGCCTAAGAGGGACCCCAAGACTGTGGGCACAATGTCCACATTGCACAGACTACTCTTATAGCGTAAGATAGACTCATTGTGCAGACTATCATACTAAGTCGTCAGGCAAAACTTAAGGACTAAGAAAGGACATAAAGATCCCATAAGGTCCACCGCGCATGAGAACCAGTGTAGATGAGGCAGCTCCAACTTGCCACCACTCTACGGAAACAGGCTAGCATCTAGATTGTTCATCAAGGAATAGCCTGCAGGGTAACAACCGTGACAAAAGGGCAGCCACATTAGATTATCAATAAGAAGAAATGCCGCCTACAAAGGACGACACAAAGCACACTATAAATACAGAGGAATCAATCCCAAGTACATATCTCTCAGTAAAAACTATATACACCTCACATTGATACTGACTTGAGCATCGAAGTGTCTTTGCAGGTACCCAGTCACTTCCATTGCGCTAGAGTCACAACACAACCAATCCATGGAGAAGCCCATTCCACCATAGTTCCAGACTATCTTGCTATAGTTCTAAGGCCCATAATCTTCAACCTTCAACCATATGTGGTTTGGCCCATATGTTTCTTTTTTTTTTGGTAATCTGGCCCATATGTTTCTACTACTAATTTACTAATATTTTTCAGCTGTTGAATTTCACTTTTCAACCGAAAATATCTGAAAAGTTTCTAAAGAGAAAAAAAAAAAAAAAAACTGTTTTAATGTATTCCAGGGAATATATAGTTATATTAGAGTGGTAGTAGAAATATTTGATAGTAAGAATATTCTACCTCAGTTAACAACGATTTTCACTTTTTTGCCAAAAAAAAAAGAAGAAAAGAAAAGAAAAACAAACAATAATAATTTAACTTTTGCAGGGGCAGAATTGTATCTTATAGTGGATATCAAAAAGTAAAATTAGTAATAAGCTGTCAAAAGCATAAAATTTAAATTTCTTTACTAAATTTCTAACACCCATTATAAGATTAGAAAGAATAACGAAAAACAAAAGGAGAAAATCCAAAATAAAGGACATGACAATTGACAACAAAAGCAAAAGATGTTCAGCATCTTCCATACATTTTGAAGATGAATGTAGGTTTTACCACCCAACAAGCAATAGTTTCAAAAGAGCCATCCGAATGTAGAGACCATATTTGGCTTGCCTGAAATAAGCAGCCCTTGGATCAGCATCAACATCCACTGTGATCTGCATGAAATCAAGACCAATTTTGTAAATCATGTAAACTCAATGCTTACGCTCCTAGAGGGTATCCTCACAACATTTGATATAGCATGCTTACTTCATCAAGTCTTGGAAGAGGATGCATAACCACTGCATGTCTCTGCATCACCTTGAGAATATCCTGATTCACAATATACTTGCCTCTAGCCTCTTCATAAAGGTCAATTTTGTCTCCAAATCTTTCTTTTTGAATGCGAGTTTGATAAACCACATCACACTCGGAGGCCACTTCCACTAAATCAGCACTTTCTTCCCAATCCACTCCCTTTGATGTCAAATAGTCTTTTATATCAGCCTATAAATGTAAATACCATTAGTGAGAGACCAAGGTTATGCTTCCTAGATATACAAATGGAAAGGTTAAAAATGGCAATATATCTAGACTAATATTTTGTCATGATGAGTGAAAATCGGTTTTTTGACCTTTCTAATGCAAAAACACACATTTTACTGATTAAATTCTTTTGTCAAACTATTTACCAATCTAATGCGAGTGAAACGCGTATGGGGAGTGTGCACATTTAAGTCATTGATCACCTCCATACGCGACTTGTGCAAAAATCAGCGTAATGCAAGATGCACAGTATGCGTACAAGTCGCGCACGCACCCCATGTGCATTTTGCAGAGCGCGACACGAGGCAGATGCGTTTTGGCTTTTGTACAAGTCTAGGGTGATGCGATACTTAAACGCGTACACTTCCCATGCACGTTTCACTCGCATTAGATTGGTAAATAGTTTGCCGATAGAATTAAACAGGTAAAATGTTTGGATTCTACATCAGAAGGGTCAAAAAGCCATAAAAATCATAATGTTCAACAATTACCTTCATTTTAACCACATTTGGAGAGACAAAATAAATTTTCACATCCTTGTACTTAGCAAGCAAGTATGCCAATGAACGAACTGTCCTCCCATTAGCAAGGTCTCCCACAAGCCCAACTTTTATACCATCAAGCTTTCCAATCTCTCTATCGATGGTATAGACATCTAAAAGTGCCTGAGTAGAGTTTAAAAAAGTAGTAAAGCTTTGAACTCAACTTATTATAGAAGGAGTACTGCAATTACTCAGTCTGTCACAAAATAATACAAGACCTTGAATCTGCATCTAGAAATATTTTCCAGCTTTACAAAGACAAAAATAAAATGATTAAAAAAAATGAACACAGAATCTGTAGAAGTATAAACAAAAGGTACTTAAAAACATTGCAGGTGGTAAGTTCATAATAGGTATAAAGTTAAGATCCACGCAAGATATGAGTTCAAGCTGACATTTCAGTCCTCTATATAAAAAATAGGGCACATTACATTTAGACTCACCTCCCTTGAGGTATCATACTAATACTATGACACTCCACCATATGTTTCTCTCAATATTACACCCCACCCCAATTGACTAAGTTGACTACTAATTATGTTAATGGAAATATTCCCTTTATCCCTGAATTTAGCAATGATTAACACAAACATCTGACCAAGTTAAAAAACAATGATAGGGAGATGATTAAATGCAATTGGAGGCAGCATGCATATTGAATAGTTTACAAAAGAGATTGGAAGCAAAATGCCAAGCGTGGCATAAACAAAAATCATGTTCTATCGTTCAATTTTTTCATTTCATGGTATTTTATTTTGGTTTTCATCATGTTGATACCCGTCTAAATTTTGGTTAGCCTTCTGTGATTACTTAAAGATGACCCCCGGGTAGAAAATGATGCAACTTTTCATGTTTCTCTTACAACGCATTGAAATTTGGTATATGTGGTTTTCAATTCTTGAGCAAGGTTGGAGAAGGCAGTTTTGGCCTTGTGTACCAGGTTATTTTCATTCCTCTCCTGCAGTGCACTGAGTTTATATGGCGTTGAAATATAATTTCAATTTGAATCTAAAAGCTTAATGCTTAAGGAGACGTGCTTTTGGATTTATTCAAATTTTATGGAATAATCACTTTTTTCAAAAAAAAATTCAATATGATTTTGATTATAAGCTATTTTGAACACAATAAATTAATCCAAACACACATGAAGACTAATTGTGGTTCACTTGTATGGGGGTTGATTCTACTGTGGCCATGAGAGTGCTTACAACTGAGCAGGAATCCATGTGGGTAGAGAAGGCTACATTCTCATATCAAGCACAAAAATCTAGTCACTCTTCAAGGGTATTCTCTGGAAGTATCTCACAGATATTCTCTCTGCAGCTATATGGAGAAAAGAACTACAGTCTTCATCACACTTTCATAGGTACATTGGGTATTTTAGGAATTTGAATCCAAAGAAGTGAATGCATTAGATGATAACATAAGACCCAAGAACAATTGCTTGTTTTTGCCTTTTGGTTGATAAGTATATAGCAAAGCAAATAATTTTCCGTTTGCTTTTGGCTTTTGAGCCACTCCGTGTTCCCTGTGTACATATCTCACTTATCAAACTGAACTTAAGTTTCATACCTTATAATTAGTCATTTTTGAGAATCAGTCAAAAAGTGTATAAATTGAAGAGGTCATTTTATCTTAAAATAGGATTGTGTATAAAGGTTATTTTCTACTTCCTATGTTCCTTTTCAGTATGAATTCCAAAAGTAAAAACTAGAATTAGAACCTGAGATTCACACTCTATTTTCTAAGGTAACTCATCATGAAAGAGCCAATCATACACCTCCAGTACCTATTCACCAACCTTTTATTTTAAACAAAAAAAAAAAAAAGGCATCCTTAATAGCTCTTTCTGGAAGTTACCAAAAAAAGTGATTGTTCCCCAAAATAAACTAATCCACCATGAAATTTCCAAACGAACAATTTCAACGAAATCTTTCAATTTCTTATTGTACTATGTCCAATATTTATTAATTCCTTTTCACTATTTCAATTATCTTGTCGTTCCTAAAATATATACCGTGGTTCCTTACTTTGACAGGGTACAAATATCTAAATTTCATATTTTTAGATACTTTTTGAGACCTATTGCCAATACTAATACTAAGTAGTAGCCAAAAATTTGTATCCATTTTTCATGATATTATGCATGGATCAGATATGTGAATTCTTCCGATTCCATTGTGGAAGACACAATGGAATCGGATACCCTAATCGAACATCGGAAAAAAAAGCTATCCGTTGAGTTATTTATACTAATAAATTATACTAATAAAATATCATGCATACCTGGGTTGGATGTTGTCCAGGACCATCCCCTGCATTGATTATTGGAATGCCAGCTGTAGCTGCAGCTCTTCTGGCCGCACCACTTTCAAAGTGTCGCATCACAACTATATCAGAATAACCCTCAACTGTTCTTATTGTATCTGCAAGCACACTACCAAGAGAACCTTCAGGGAAAAAAAAATCCACAAAAAACTTGAAAAAGGAAGTCAAGGGAAGGAATTCACCTTCAAGTGTCTCTCCTTTAGCTGCAGATGAAAATTCTCTTGCATTTTCAGTTGTTAAAACCTCTCCACCTAGTCTTCTCATGGCAGATTCAAATGAAAGTCTAGTTCTAGTAGAGGGCTCATAAAATAAGGTAGCCATAAGATAACCCTTTAAAAGCTGGCTATCAGGAGAATTCTTTTCAACGTTCTCCATATCCCTTGCAACTTCAAAAATGGCTTTCAGAATATCTCTATCAAACTGTTGGGCTTCAATAACATCATCAAGTTGAAATTTCTGCCCAACTGAAAAGGAAGGTGCACGTTCAGTTTCCAAAGCACCGCAATGGATTCGGATTTTTCTCATCTGTTCCCATTTTGATGACTTATTCATGCTTAAAATTCTTGAATTAGGAAAGCATATTGATTTTAAATAACCAGGTTCCATATAGGGGATTTTGCTATCACAGCAGACAAAATCTCTAGGGCATTTTGATATCTTCAGAGCATGCACCTCCTTATGCATTGAGCAGGAGAAAAGAGAAGATGAAGCAGCCATTGCAGATAAAACCAACCCTAAACAAGCAAAAAAATCATTAGTTGAATAAATAATTATTGTTTGCCAAACCAGTTATACCTCAATAGGCACAAAAATATCAATTAAAATCTTTAGTATAAACAATTTCTAATATAAAAGTCTAGCAGAAGAGGAAAGATAACAAATCTCTGGAAAATAATCAACCAGCACAACATAATCAGAGAAAGGAAACTCTAGACTTCGACGTTAAACCCGAATAGGGGAGGGAATCCTTGTACGCAGCCTTACTCTTGCATAATTGCAAAGAGACTGTTTCCTGGATTCGAACCCATGACTTTTCAGTCATGACGGAACAGTTTTACCACTGCTCCGGTTTGCCCCCTTTAATAATCCAACATAACATATAAATAAATTAAAACTAATAATCAAAATGGCAAGAATGACAATGAGGAAAGAGAAAGAAAGTTTTCAAAATGTAGGCACAGTAAAACAACAAAGCATTAAGGTAAAGGATTTATGTGAGTACATATGTAAAGTATTGGAGCAATCAAAAAATAAAAGAAAGAAAGATAAATCAACAAGCAACTCTCCAATCCACATATTATATGGAGAGACCCCTCCAAAAAAGTCATTAGCTAAGCACTATATTAAAGCAACAAGTAAAATATCATATAAAATTGGCACTGCAGCAGAGATTTTTATCTTTGAAACTTCTGGTATTTCTTTCCCATCATAAGCACCCAAAGGCACATGATCATAATTACCTCCAATTCTAAAACAACAAAGATAATCAAGCACTTTAAATAATCAAAACATGATTCAAGATTTTTCATAAAGAAGGTCACCAACTTTATCAGCCCATTACATAAACTATACCAACCCACTCCAGTCCCAGCCATTAAGTACCATTCATAACTCATAACACAATTCTACTAAATTGGAAAGTACAATTGGACTATTTCAGTAATTATAGATAGTAGACTATTTCAAACACCCCACATGATAGATTGGAAAATTCTACTAAAATCAGAAGCTTATTTTTTAAAACTATCAATCACTATGTCTTAAAAAAACTTACCACTAAGAATCAGTCATGAGAAGAGTTAAAGATTTCACACAACTATTTGAAGCATCCCACATGCTTGATTACAAAATTCTCCCAAATAAAAAATTGAGAACTATCATTCTTAGTGTCAAAACAGGATCTTTTAACAACTAAACCAATGCACCCTTGCACAGCCTGCACTAGATATATCAAAACCAAACATTCAGGCATGA
Organism: Gastrolobium villosum; assembly: GCA_032173675.1. Taxonomy (NCBI): domain Eukaryota; kingdom Viridiplantae; phylum Streptophyta; class Magnoliopsida; order Fabales; family Fabaceae; genus Gastrolobium; species Gastrolobium villosum. The sequence goes on from JAVKPL010010897.1 coordinate 122,785, forward strand.
AATTCCATGAAAACAGATTTATTTATTTTTTCAAAGTTAAAGTATTCTACATGGAAGACTCATCATCAATGAACACAAACCACATCCTAACAGGTAAGTAGATCCATGAAACACAGAGAAATAAGACTACAGCAAAATACCCACATCCAAAAATTCAAAATTTACACCACTGTGGACAAAATAAGCAGGAAAATAACAAGTGTGTAGGATCAAGAAATTGCACACAGACCCAGTATACCTTTTTTTGTGTGGTATGAACTACAAGAGATGGTGAAGGTGTGAAGGTGTGAAGGTGTGAAGAGAGAAATATCTTCTCAGAGGAAGAAGATGAAGCCAAGGGGGAGTTTTCTGTTGCGCCTAGATTGCTTTTTGTTCAATTTTTTAAGGGATCCAAACTTTATGAGTTATTAAAACTCAAAAAGGCTTATTTAAGGATTAAATTTGGAAATTGATGTGATTGATTAGCATAAGTAATAATCTTTCATATTAGATTTTGGGCATATGCCATGATCTACTACAAGTCTACAAGAGCCTAACTTGCCTCTATAAACGTGTTTGTTGGGTGCAAAATCAATATCAATTCATTTTTCAGAATGATTGATTTCATTTGATTGGGAAAGAGTAACTTTAAAATTGTTTTTGTAATTAAAAAAATCAATTATGTGGTAGAGCATGTGATATGATATGTGAGCATGCACATGTTAAGAAAATAAATACCTATTAATATATGAGTTTCAATTCTTATACAAAATGAGAAAATATTTTTCTTAATATATATAGTATTTATTATTTCTCCATCCACGCGAAATTAAATTATCTTCATCAATTAGAAGATTATGTTATTTTAGAAATTTGAGAAATTAATGAAAGATATTTTATGGATTTTATTTATTTATTATTATAAAATTTTTATCAAAATACCTTTAATTAATTCTCTCAATCATGGAAACGAAGTAATTTTGAGATGAATGAAAATAAATTTATCTCATGTTGATCGAGAAACAATAAACTCATTCATATATCTATATATGTGTGTGTAATTAATGTTTTTTATATTGTAAGAGATAAAATTATCTTTTACACATACACAAAAATGTGTGGAGTCCATGTGAGATCAGGTAGAAAGAAAAGAGGAAAAAAAATGGGTCAAACACATTTTTTATGTATTTGTAGAAAATAAAATTATCCTCTATAATATGGGAAATTAAAAGATTAAAACTAAATTAAACATATATATGAGATTAATTAAATTAAATTAAACATATTTTATATTAACAATGATTTGAAATTGTAAATAGCTTGTTCCTTCAATTAAACGATTTTTATTTTTCTTGGTATCTACCACTACTAGAAAATGCTTTTTTTTCGACGGAAAAATTCCGTCGAAAATGGTAAAAATTCCGTCGAAAATGACATTTTCGACGGAAAAGAAGCCGTCGAATAAGTCTTCGTAGGTAACAAATTTTTCGTTGGAATTAGAGATTCTGTCAAAAAATTATTTCAGTCGATTTTTTTCGACGGAATAATTTCTGTGGAAAATTTTGACGGAAAAATAAGTCCGTAGAATTTTTTCGACAGAAAATGAATGAAATTCCGTCGAAAAATCTTGTATTAATTTTCGACGAAAAATAATTTCTGTTGAAAATTTTCAACGGAAAATGAATGTAATTCCGTCGAAAAATCTTTTAATATTTTTCGACGGAAAATAAATTCTGTCGAAATTTTTCGACGGAAAATGAATGAAATTCCGTCGAAAAATCTTTTAATATTTTTCGACGGAAAATAAATTCTGCCGAAATTTTTCGACAGAAAATGAATGAAATTCCGTCGAAAAATCTTTTAATAATTTTTGACGGAAAATAAATTATGTCGAAATTTTTCGACGGAAAATGAATGAAATTCCGTCTTTCGACAGAAAACGAATGAAATTTCGTCGAAAAATCTTTTAATAATTTTCGACGGAAAACAAATTCCGTCGAAAATTTTCGACATAAAATTCTTTGAATATTTTTTTCTCTACAAAATTAATATCAATTTATGTTTCACACCTGATAAACAAATATAATGAAAGTAACATATCATAATTATATGATTTTAATATAATTATGATATGTTAAAAATCCCTGTCATATACTAATCAAAAGAGACTTATATATACAAATGTCCAAGACATATACTAATCAATAGGGACATACATATACAAAAGTCCCTATCATATACTAATCAAAAGAGTACTATATCTAAAAATGTCCAAGACATATGCTAATCAAAAGGGACATACATATACAAAAGTCCCCTGTCATATACAAATCAAAAGAGTCCTATATGTATAAATGTCCAAGACATATACTAATCAAACAGGGACATACATATACAAAAGTCCCTGTCATATACTAATCAAAATAGTCTTTGTGCAATAGTCCCGGTCATATACATCCAACAAAGATACAAAAGTCATGCTGGTGGATGACCTGCATGATCGTGGTCATCACCTACATCTTGAGACGGGAGCTGAGTCTCGTCGTCATCCTCAGTATCTAAAAATTCCACAAGAAGCCTTCGCAAAAGCTTCTCCATGGTGTCCATTCGCCTATGCATCATAACCATTACACTATCCTGTTGGTCAACCTTTTTCTGCTGCTGTGCAACCTTCTCCTCTTGCTGTGCAACTGTACCCTGCAACTATAGAATCAATGTGCGCATCCTGTCATTCTCCTGCTGCGACACTCCAAATGGTAGCCTATTGGAGAGTCGAGATTGCTTATATACTCCTCCTCGTGTACCTAAACCGTATACCTGCCCTTTATTGTTAACCCCACCAGCTGCCTGCAAGATTAAATCATTATCCGAGGCAACACTGCTAGCATCCACTCCTGGAGTGACTTGACTATCTCTCTTCCCTAAGTCTCGTAAAGTAATCCTAAAATTTACATAGAAAGTATTGATGTGTTAAAGTCAGGTACACTAAAACTAATCAGCTTTCTAAAGTAAACATTTGGTGTAAAAATAAATATTACTCACAGCTTTTGCCTTTGCCTTGTCATTGCACCACTTGTCACGATCATCTTTAGATGTGTGTGTATGCTTGAACACAGCCCAATCCACAGAGGACAGATCCGTGACCCCATCTGCCAACTGCGTGATATCAATTCATAAAACAATAAGAACATAATACAACAGAATGCTTTTCCGAAGATTTCATAAAAATTAATTTCTTTTTGATTTATTTTTGGAAATTATTTTCGACGGAATGTCTTTTCCGTGGAAAATCTTCGACCGAAATATGATTTCCGTCGAAAAATTCATAAAATTAATTTCTTTTTTTGAAATTGATTTCGATGAAATTTTATTTCCGTGGAAAATCTTCGACGGAATCATTTTTCCGTCGAAGATTTCATAATTTTTTTTTTGATTTATTTTTTTGAAATTATTTTCGACGGAATTACTTTTTCGTGGAAAATCTTCGACGGAAACGGAATTCTGTCGAAAAATTCATAAAATTAATTTCTTTTTGATTTATTGTTTTGAAATTGCTTTCGACGGAATTACATTTCCGTGAAAAATCTTCGACGGAATCATTTTTCCGTCGAAGATTTCATAAAATTATTTCTTTTTTATTTATTTTTTTGAATTTGTTTTCGACGGAATTCCTTTTCCGTGGAAAATCTTCGGCGGAATCATAATTCTGTCAAAAAATTCATAAAATAATTTCTTTTTTGAATTGTTTTTTTTAATTATTTTCGACGGAATTATTTTTCTGTAGAAAATCTTTGACGAAATTCCTTTTCTGTGGAAAATCTTCGACCGAATCAGAATTCCGTTGAAATATCATAAAATTAATTTCATTTTGATTTATTTTTTTGAAATTATTTTCTACGGAATTCTTTTTCCGTAGAAAATCTTCGACGGAATCAGATTTCCGTCGAATATTTTTTACGGAACTTAATTTCTGTTAAAAATTATCGACGGAATACATTTTCCGTTGAAATTTCCGTCTTTAATTTGGACGAAATATTTTCCGTCGAAAATTTCCGTCGAAAATTTCCACTTTTCTAGTAGTATACGTTATTGTTCTAATATTTTTTTTTTCCTTTTTCAAAATTCGAACACAGGACATGATGTTTAATTAAAGGAAAAAATTCCTTTGCAATTTCACCTATGGTTAACTAAGATCTTCACTTAATGGTGTTGGAAAAAAAAATCATGCATAAGTCTAATAGAATTCAAATTCAATTAATTGAATTTTTTTTTTGGAGAGGGAAATTAATTGAATTTTAATTAATATATATAAATACAATAAAAGTATACTAATTATAACCATTGTAACGAAAAAAAGTATAGCATACAAGTCACGGTTAAACTCATTTTACTATTTCTTTGATCAATTTTGTACATGATCATAAGATTATTTCATGAGGTCCAAATAAAGATTGTTGACGCTGAAAAATTTATCTACAACCTATTCCAAATAATAATATTAATCTTAGAAAGAAAAACAAATATAAGGGAGTATCATCAATAAATTAAACAATTTAAAATGAACCTTTTTTTTGATATTTTATTCCTTGTTGAGTTTTTAAGGCAAAAGCACTCGAGTGCTAATATATAGCAAAAATATCTCACGTTCAAAGCACATGTGGAAAGTATCTACTAAAGCAGTCAGTCGTGTCATATTTGTTGCCAGCTTCAGTCCCATCAGTTATGTTAACAAGATTCCTTTCCACGTCACCAATCTGGACTAGCTTTGCCATGTGGCAATTCTTGTTGAGTCTTGGCAACAAATGTGACAAGTTGAGTCTTGGCAACAAATGTGACAAAGTGTGACAAGTTGAGTTTTGGCAACAATTGTGACAACACTTCTCCTACTCCTCCCTGCATTTCCGATTCTTGGCTCCATCTCTAAATTTTTTTCCCTCTTTCTCGATAAATTTTTCCTCTGCCTCCTCTCTAAAATCCCCTCCCTCTCTCTAAAAGGCCCGCCTCTCTTCTTCTCCTTGCAGCTGCGCCCAGGTACGCCCATAGTTCTCCTTGGTTTACATTTTATTTTATTTTAATCATCTTTTAAATTTTGTTATTTAATGTAGTTATTAGTTTTTACATTATTTGATAGGAATAAAAACCCTATTGTAGAATGTAATAAAACCCTAGGTTAAAGTTTCTTTTAATAAATTCATGACGTACATTGTATTTACTAACCACCCAGGTGCTGCTATTCTTCGGTTTAATTGCTCTTACTCGCCAAGTGCAACCTTGTTCATGGTTCAGGCATTTCATAAACAACTTGGTCGTAGTACTCTCAACTACTATAGCTTGTTGATGTTCCTTCATATAGTAATGTTTTATTTCATCTTGGACATCACGTTTGGACTCGAACTCTTGTTTCAAATACATCTCTCCTCTTGTCCATGGACCACGACCTAATCCTTTCATATCTGGTATGTCTTCGTTCGGATAATCACAATTAATAGCCTCATAATGGAATGACGTTCCAAAATGGTGTCATATCTGCATATACAAATATAATAGGTTATACGCGATAATGTGGTAACTAATGAAAAATTAAAAATTATTAACACAACTCACTAACTAACTTGATGGTGGTGGAGCAACTACGACATTAGACATAGGGATACTAGACTCGCATACCACGGGATTAGAATGAACTTCATCACCTGCATCGCTATCATTCTGATCATGGTCATTTGCCAACAAAGTATCTTCATCTTCGTCTACTTCTTCCATGTCAGGTTCAACATCTACCATATAGTCACTTTCTTCTCCATGTGCAACGGTTGGTTGTGTGGGCTGTGGAACATACGACAATACATGCTGTGACTGACTATTAAGATTCAGCCCACGAATCGGTATTGATAGATCCTCTGATGTCCCAATATCGACGTATAACTCAAGAAATCGAGACTTATTGTTTTCAATGAATGTTGTAAGGAAAACATCTACATCATCATCATCAGATATTTCAATACCTACATATTTACGGTTTCCACATGAGACTCTACCCGTAACTGATGATATTACCTGATTTTGTTGCAACATCAACTTCTGACGGATCTTCCCATACAGATCCACAACCGACATACCTCAGATAATATACATTGCTCTTTTTTTCCCTTCAAGGCTTAAACCACCTGCACCTATACTTTTACTACCATTATAGTATACGAATGCACGAAATTGATCCATTGCAATAGTATTTTTATGCAAATAAAATACAAATTAAGATGTGAACTCAGAATAAGAAAATAATGACTACCAACACAGAGTAAAGAAATACAGATGAACACAAGTTGTTTTGAAGAATGCAATGGACAACTAAGGGGGGTATATATATATATACAAAATGTGGGTTTCGTATGTCTCAGTTGAAAATTCACATGTGTGTTTACTGTTTTACCACCACATTTGTCAGTATAATTATTCTCCTTTTTATTCATGAGTTGCTCTCTTTTTTATTCACGGGTGAAACTGTTTTGGATTCGATGTGATACTTTGCTTTATTTTTTCTTCGCGTGCGAACCTATTTCAGATTCTCTATGTATTTTACTGGATTCGCTGTGTATTTACTGCGTACCATCACTTTATGTGACAAGGCTTTGGGTCCCGTCAACGTGATTGCCAAGAATGGCTTCCTAAGTGCTGTTACATTTTTTGCCAAGACTCAACCAAAAATTGCCACCTAAGTGCTGTCATATTTGTTGCCAAGACTCAACAAGAATTGCCACGTGGCAACGCTCGCTAGTCCGGATTGGTGACGTGGAAAGGAGTCCCGTCAACATAACTGACGGGACTGAATGTGGCAACAAATATGACGGGACTGACTGCTCTAATTTGGAGATGCTTTCCCCATGCGCTTTGAACAAGATATAATTTTACTATATATTAGCACTACTGTGCTTTTGCCTAAATTTTAATGATGTCGCGTGTTCTTGCTTCTTTACATGTATAATATTTAAATTTATTGACATTTTAAATCCTAATTATTTGTATAAATAATTGACAAGCATATTGGTATTATCAACAATTAATCATAGAGAATTTTTTATTTTTTTTTGGTAAACAATCATAGAGAAATTAAAATGGCTATTGTTTTAAAAAAAAAAAAGTGTATTGATTCAAGAAATAATCACCAAATAGAGACTAATTCACCAAAATACCTCTAGGCCCTATTTGAATATTGTTTCTAAAAAAGTTTTTAAATTTTCAGGAAAAAATATTTGTTTGCTAAGATCTGTTTTGTTTTTTATAATCGAATTTAGAGAATGTGTATTAGTTATTTTCATTTTTTATTTTGACTTTTAACTTTCAAGACAAAAAAAAATAACAAAAAATACATGTTTCAATAATTATTTTACAAAACAACTTTAAAACAAAAAAAATGAAAACACAATCAAACCTATCCTTAATTATTGCTTATGAATAATGAAATATTCTATTGCTAACTCGAAGTTTTTAGTTTTTGTATCTGAAATTATTATTAGTTTACGGTAATAAATTATGGGGTTTGCATTCATCATGCAATAGGAAAAAGAGAGAGTTTTCTATACACACAACATTTTGTGGGTCTCACATTTTTTGAAGCAAAAAAAAAAAAACCTAAGGCACGAAATACGAGTCTATAACATGACCACTCCATTTTTCTTACAACATAACTCTTATAAAACTCATAAATTATTAGTTTATTAAAGTTAGAAAAATGTTCACATGTCTCGTAGATTTGAACATATAGGCATGTAGCTCATCCACTCATCCACCACTAGGGATATAAAAATGATAATCCACAAAATTGAAGGTCGAAAATACTTTTGCCCAACCCACATAGTTGGATGGGTTAATCTACAACTTAAAAAAAAAGTAAAATCAATTATAAGAAGGGATTAGTATTTCTAGAAGAAGGTTATAACTGATGAATCAAAGTGATGATATGAATACAACGTACATTCCACGTCAACACAGTTTTGATGATAACAAAGAGAAATGATCAAGATCAAAGCAACATCCAAAAAGAAACTCAAATGTGAAAGCTATGCAAGCACCAAGTCTCACGCATCAGTCCAAGTCCATAATCTCAATTGGTATATCTACTTAGAACTTAGGAACAATGTGTAAAGATGTATATCTACTCAGCATTGCATGAGCTCAAGGTCATGCATCACTTACATATTTCAAAAGCATGCATCCTTAAACAAATGTCAAAACAAATAGCTTGATTTGTCCAAAATTGATTTGAAAAGGATACCTACATGATTTAAACGCTTCAAGACTTTTTTCATAATCAACTTCATGCATTTCAAGTCACAAAAGCCTTTTAAAGTAAGAAGCAACTTAGTATTTGGACAAAAAGGATGCTGTCATGAAATATCCGGATATCTCACTTTGAATATCCGGATATCTCAGTTTGAATATCCGGATATCAGTATCCGGATATCTCACTTTGAATATCCGGATATCAGTATCCGGATACAATATCCGGATATCTAACTTTCAATATCCGGATATGAGCCCGATGAATATCCGGATATGTACGGATTACAACGACTATAAACGGCTAGAAACGGCTAGTTGTTGGTTGAGATGTCAATATAAATACCCACATCACTCATGGTGAATAGTGCACGACCCTAGGGTATTTATTGAAAGTAAACTGGCCTTTGAAGGCCGATGCATGTAAGGTGTAAAACAAAAATTTTACTGCGGAACATACATGCACACATAGGTTCATGCTTTAAGACAGCATGATGTTACCTTGTTTTTGGCCTGATCAGTCAGGGAGATCAGATGTCAGGCTTGAAGGGTTCAAACCCTCTAATGGTGATCCACACCACCGTTCGTCAATGATGCAAGAACCCTTTCTTGAAAGCCACCAGATGAATACCACAGTGAGGCTTGCTATGCGCACAAGTGGTGAAGGTGGAGGCTAGGTATTCTGTTTGGAAAGGTGTAGTGAGCTACCCTACAGAATGGTGCATAGATGGAGGAGAGTTGGCTAGGTTTTCACAAAACCCTAAGGTGAGGAACAAGTCATGCGCACACTTGGAGAGGAGGAGGGATTTTAAATCATTCAAAATGAAAACAAAATTTCAAAAACATTTGAAATTTGCGCATGGATTAGGGAGGATAAGGTGGAGCTGTTACAAAACAAATTTTGCCAACAACCTCCAATCTTATCCACATGAAATTAAGTTCAAAATAATTTAAACTTAAATTCATAAACTATCATATAGTATATACTTTTCATGCACATAATTCAGCCCTAGAAATGGTCCAAATATATTGAGTAGTTGCATTCAAAATTTGAATCAACTCACCCACTGATTCCCTCAACCACCAAAAATGAATGGAGGTTTGTTTTAAGTGATAAGATGACATTCTTATCACTTAAACTTGCGCACCAAACAGCCAAGGAAGTGCTTCCAAAGATGCTTCTTGATCCAAGGAAAATGCTCCAATAAGATTCTTCTTATCCTTTTGTTATGAAACAACTTTTCAAAACCAATTCAAATTCGAATTCAAACACTTGAATTCAAACGTTCAAACATTCAAATTCAAAATTCAAAATTCAAAATTTCAAATTTCAAATTCAAAATTCGAATTTCAAAATTCAAATCCAAATTCAAATTTCAAAATTCAAGTTTCAAATTTCAAATTTCAAATTCAAAATTCGAATTTCGAAATTCAAATTCTAAATTCAAATTTCAAAATTCAAATTTCAAATTCGAAATTCAAATATTTGATTATTAATTTAACTAATTAAATTAATTAGTAATGGCTTGGACTATCCAAGCCCATTACTAAACTCCATGCACCACCCACCCATTTAGGTGGGCTTCCAAACAGCTTCTTGGGCTAACAACCATTATTAGGCCCAATACCTTTAAAGCTAGTCCATCATGACTACAAGGTGTTAGTGTGTGACCCATTAGGTCCAACTTAGCTTCTGACATAATTGGGCTTGGGCCCAACAAGCCCACAACCCAATTAATGACAACACAGAGCACTAGCAATGCTTTGTTGCCCCAGAACTAGTCAGATTAATGACTTGATCAACCTATTGCACATATTTGGTTACCATATGTATTTCCCTTCGTCTCGGTTATCTTCTCATTAACCTAGGGTAAGGAAATGTATCAACCCATGCGGTTTAGGGTAAGCTTTATTCGAAATAGGGAATCTTCAATTTACTGACTCTAAAGACAGATCATCTCATGATCTCTTTTACTATGCATAGATTCCCGAGTCCCTGTAAATGTCATCCCGATTTCTCCGGTTTACAGATAACCTAATCTCTCACAGAGATTTGACGAATTCCTTCAGCTTATTACCCTAGGCCTGTGCCCTTTAAGGACACGCCCAACAGTATACCTATGAGTCTCCATGTTTCAGGCAGACAAGGCATACAATCAAAACATGCCTTCAAGAACACAGTCTAGGTAATAACTTCTGGTCTAAGGAAAGACATACCCAAACATAAAGAGATTACTCTAATGACACTATCTGTGAGATTTCCTCATAGAGTCTCTTTTGGGTCTGTTCAGTGCGAGCTATACTCTTATAGGTCCACCCACGACTTTAGCTAAGATATCTCCATATCTGCAGCTCATGAGGTCTTTACCTTGTATCCATATACAAGTAGATAAGTCGTACTAGTCTTTACTCGAGATCATTGATCCTCAAACTAAGCATCTCTAGACTAGGAACATATAATTAGGAATAGACATGCAATATCCTTGAATCCTCATGATCGTGATCTCATCACAGATACTCAAGAGATACCTGTTCTATTCCAAGGGGTTTATCCAGTTCGTTCATATAATATTAACAGTAATATCGAGACACAATATGAAACTGAATAAATAGTGCTTTCATTTATTTGCGACAAACAAAGTTCTACATCTAGTGTCCTTTATTTAATCAAAAGATTGTCTCTAGGACACCCATATGCTAACAAGCTCCCACTTGGCCTAGAGCCAATCAGGCCTAAGTCGTATGCCCAAAGCCTCATAATGACTATCATGTTTTCTCTGAGAAACAGCCTTTGTCAGAGAATCGGCCAGGTTATCGTCTGTGGGAACATAATCTATTTTTACATCATTCCTATCAATGATTTCTCTAATCAAATGATATCTGCGGAGCACGTGTTTAGATCTTTGATGAGACCTAGGTTCCTTTGACTGCGCAATGGCTCCTGTGTTGTCGCAAAGCAACTGTATGGGCTCATCCACGCTTGGAACCACCCTTAGTTCATTTACGAACTTCTTGATCCACACTGCCTCCTTAGCTGCTTCTGAAGCAGCTATGTATTCAGCCTCTGTCGTTGAATCTGCTGTTGTCTCCTGCTTGGAACTTTTCCAAGACACTGCCCCACCATTTAAGGTGAATACGAATCCTGACTGTGACTTGCAGTCATCTTTGTCACTCTGAAAGCTGGCATCAGTGAACCCTTTCACTGTTAACTCATTAACCCCACCATAGACCAAAAACGCATCCTTAGTTCTTCTTAAGTATTTAAGGATGGTTTTGACTGCCGTCCAGTGACCCTCTCCAGGGTCTGACTGGTATCTGCTCGTAATGCTTAAAGCATATGAGACATCTGGTCTCGTACATATCATGGCATACATGATGGATCCAATAGCCGAAGCGTATGGGATTCCACTCATGCGATCCTTCTCAGGCTGTGACTTAGGACACATAGCCCTTGATAGGTGTACCCCATGACTGACAGGAAGAAAACCCCTTTTCGACCCTTCCATGCTAAACCTCTTTAGCATCTTGTCAACGTACGTGGATTGAGATAAACCCAGCAGCCTCTTGGATCTATCTCTATAGATCTTTATATCAAGTATAAAGGCTGCCTCTCCCAAATCCTTCATGGTAAAGTTTTCTGAAAGCCACTATTTCGTTATTTTTAATGTGGGGATGTCATTTCCTATTAGCAATATGTCATCTACATAAAGCACTAGGAAGACGACATTACTCCCACTAACCTTTCTGTAAACACAAGGTTCATCCTCGTTCTTGATAAAACCGTTACTCTTAACGACTTCATCAAAACGTATATTCCAACTCCTTGATGCTTGCTTTAGCCCATATATTGACCTTTGTAGTTTGCATACCATATGCTCCTGATCTTTGTTTTCAAAGCCTTCAGGTTGTGTCATGTACACTTCCTCCTTCAAGAACCCATTCAAGAAGCCGGTCTTGACATCCATTTGCCAAATTTCATAGTCGTGGTATGCTGCTATTGCAAGCATGATCCTAATAGATTTGATCATGGCAACTGGTGAGAAAGTTTCATCATAGTCAACTCCTTGTCTTTGACGATACCCTTTCGCCACCAACCTAGCTTTGTAGGTCTGAACGTTGCCATCTGCATCAGTCTTTCTTTTAAAGACCCATTTATTACCGATAGGAACTATTCCTTGCGGTTTAGGAACCAAGGTCCATACCTTGTTCTGATACATCGAGTCCATTTCAGATTCCATGGCTTCAAGCCATCTTGAGGAGTCAACATCTTTGACCGCCTCCTCGTAATTACTTGGTTCATCATCCTCAACAGTTTGCTGATTCTCAATCACAAACCCGTACCTTTCAGGTGGATAGATGACCCTCGTAGATCTACGGAGTTGTGTGTTTACTTCTCCATTGGAGAACGTCGCCTGCGGAGCAGACTCGGGTTCCTCAATCTGTTCTTGTGGATCTTGCACTTCTTCAAGATCAATCTTACTCCCACTGCCTCCTTGAGAGATCAAATCCTTCTCAAGGAACTCAGCATTCTTTGACACAAACACTTTGTGTTCTTCCATGGAGTAGAAGTAGTATCCCTTAGTACCTTTAGGATACCCCACAAATAGACATTTAGTACTCTTAGCACTAAGCTTGTCTGATGTCAACGCTTTGACATAAGCTGGCGATCCCCATACCCTGAGGTAACTCAGGTTGGGTCTCTTACCACTCCATATCTCATATGGTGTGGTCTGAACAGATTTAGACGGTACCCTATTTAGAAGGTATGCCGCTGTGTCTAAGGCATATCCCCAAAACGATTTTGGAAGTTGAGTCTCACTCATCATAGACCTAACCATGTCTAACAAGGTCCTGTTTCTCCTTTCGGAGTCACCGTTTTGGTGTGGTGTGTAAGGAGCGGTAAATTGTGAGAGAATTCCATTTTCTCTCAGATAACCCTGAAACTCGTGGGTCAAATATTCACCACCACGATCTGATCGTAATGTCTTAATCATCTTGCCACGTTGTTTCTCCACTTCATTCCTAAACTCTTTGAACTTTTCAAACGCTTCAGATTTATATCTCATTAGGTATATATACCCAAATCTTGATTTGTCATCTGTAAAGGTAATGAAATAAGAATATCCACCTCTAGCCTCAATAGACATTGGGCCACATACATCAGTATGAATGAGTTCTAATAACTCACTAGCCCTATGACTCTCAAGCCCTTTGGGCTTTTGTTGAATCATTTTCCCAGCTAGACAAGATTCACACTGTCCATAGGATTCCAAATCCATGGAGTCCAGGTATCCATCTCTATGCATCCTAGACAATCTTGTTTCATTTATGTGCCCTAGTCTACAGTGCCAAAGATAAGATTGATTATCCGTCCTAGGTCGTTTCACATCTATATTGAGCACTTCATTTCCCATTTCCAACACATACAATCCATTTATTAAAGAAGCAGTACCGTAAACCATATCATTCAAAATGATAGAAAAAGTACCATCCCTAATACTGAAAGTATAACCATCTTGTTCTAAACAAGAAATTGAAATAATGTTTCTAGAAATATGCGGAACATAAAGACAATTATTCAAATCAATAAAAGGCCCGTAGGCAAAATAAGGTCAGCATCTCCAACTGAATGAGCAGCAACTCTTGCTCCATTACCAACGCGGAGATCCACCTCGTTTCTATCCAATCTCCTTGGGCTCCTAAGTACCTGCAACATATTGCAGATATGAGAACCGCATCCGGTATCCAATACCCATGAGGATGGATTAGCATAAGAATAATTTATCTCAATCATGAAAATACCTGAGGCAGAAGCATCACCATGCTTCTTGTCCTTCACATTGTTCAGGTAGTCTGGACAATTCCTCTTCCAGTGGCCTTTCTTGCCACAATGGAAGCACTCAGCATCACCCTTGTCCTTAGGTGCCTTCTTACCCTTCTTCTTGCCCTTCTCCTTCTTGGATTTTCCTTTGGGCTTAAGGGGGTCACCTTTTGCAGGCTCCTTACCCTTTCCCTTGGCCTTGCTAGGCCCACCAATTAAAAAAGCCTGTGTCCTATCCTTCTTGATAGACACTTCAGCTGTTGTTAACATGCTTAACAACTCAGGCAAGCTCACTTGCATCCCATGCATATTGTAATTCATGATGAATTGACTGAAGGAAGGTGGAAGTGAGGTGAGGACTAAGTCATTACTTAGCTCGGCATCCATGATGAAGCCTAGGTTTCCTAGCTTCTCAATCAGCCCGATCATCTTGAGAACATGGCTGCCAACAGACATGCTCTCAGTCATCCTACAAGAGAACAGTTCTCTTGAGGCCTCATACCTCTCATGCCTGCCTTTAATATCATACAACTCCTTGAGATGTACGATAATAGAGGGAGCATCCATATGCTCATGCTGCTTTTGCAGTTCAGGCGACATGGATGCCAACATGATGCATACTGTCATCACATTGTCATCCAAGTGCTGTTGGTGGGTTACGAAATCAAATTCCGCAAACCCTTCTTCCCCTTCCCGTGGAGCTACGGGTATTACAGCATCTAAAACGTAGGCAATCTTTTCGGCCCTTAGAACTATTCTTAGGTTCCGATACCAGTCCATAAAATTCGAACCGGTCAGTTTATTCGTATCGAGTATTGAACGCAGTGACAGTGAATTAGTCATACTATAAGCTGAAAAGGATGTAAAGATAGTTTTAGTTAATATACGGTTATGTAGTTAAAAGCAAATTATTAACGACTTGAAATAATTTGCCCCTCCCACTATTTTATCTAAGTCAATGACCCTTCCTTTTGACTTAGGGTTAATCTACTTTAGATTTTACCTTAGTGGGATTAAGAGTGCAATTATTTATTTTAACCTCCGTCTGAGACCGCAAGATTAATTTAAATAAAGGGTTGATCTTTATCAACAGTATCTCATACCCTCTCTTAACATTAGGTTGACAACTCTTTGTCACTTAGTGTGCATCTCATGCAACCAACCTAGCACCATTACCCTAAGCACATAAGCCCGGCTGTGCCTGCAACTTATGTCTTAGTTAAGCATTAAACCAGCACCCTAAGTATCTTACACTTCAAACACTACTCTAGCCCAACGAAATAGTGGGTCCCAACTGAGTTGTGGAGCACCACTATGTAGAAGAGTTTTGAGTAGTGTAACATCCCGGGCGCTGACGAGGGGGAGTGATCGCCGGTGTGAAAGGGCATGGACAAGGAGCGGCTCCTGGCAGGCTTCTAGGGACGGGGTACATGAATGAATCGAATCAACACCCGAAAGAGAGGGATTCCAGAGACTATGCTGGTATGGGACAGTACAGTTGGGAATGACTTATAAGAATTAATTGGTACTACCTATACTAACAAGATGCATCTACTTTTCGGTAGTCCGGATCGGAAGAACTCCACAGTTAAACGTGCTTGACTTGGAGCAATTCTGGGATGGGTGACCTCCTGGGAAGTTTTCCCGGGAAGTGTGCGAGTGAGGACAAAGCACGCTGAAAAGTCTCGTATTAGTGTGTGGGGATAGTCGTTAATCCTTGCAAGTTGCCAGGCGTTACAAGTGGTATCAGAGCCGGGCCTCTCATCTAGTACGGTGTGGTTCGAGGACGAACCAGGCGGAAGCTGGTGGGCATGTAACATCCCGGGCGCTGACGAGGGCGGGAGTGATCGCCGGTGTGAAAGGGCATGGACAAGGAGCGGCTCCTGGCAGGCTTCTAGGGACGGGGTACATGAATGAATCGAATCAACACCCGAAAGAGAGGGATTCCAGAGACTGTGCTGGTATGGGACAGTACAGTTGGGAATGACTTATAAGAATTAATTGGTACTACCTATACTAACAAGATACATCTACTTTTCGGTAGTCCGGATCGGAAGAACTCCACAGTTAAACGTGCTTGACTTGGAGCAATTCTGGGATGGGTGACCTCCTGGGAAGTTTTCCCGGGAAGTGTGCGAGTGAGGACAAAGCACGCTGAAAAGTCTCGTGTTAGTGTGTGGGGACAGTCGTTAATCCTTGCAAGTTGCCAGGCGTTACAAGTAGCATGGGTGGTGGGAGGTAATCATATGCTTAATTATTTATTCCTTTTAAGGGTTCCTTTTATCTTGGGGTTAATTAGGTCCCATCAAACGCATATTGTAAGTTATCATGCTAGTCGTTACCTATGTCAAACATCTATCGGTATACACTAGTTGCTATTGGACAAACATAATAACCATACAAAACGCGGTTGCCCAATTTATGCATACTAGACGTTCTAATCATACATGCATATAAACAGTTTATATTGAGATAGTCATGGTGCTCGCGCTTTTGTCCTTTTGCTTCTTTAAGCAACGGCCGCTTGTCGTCTATACGCCACTAGCCTATTTCTCTAATTACAAATAACTAAAGAAACTCCATAACATTTTGGAGGGACAAAATTACAAAATTTAAATTACAAATACACTTGTAAATTAAAATGTGCGATTACACATTAATTTAAAATTTAAAAAAATTCAAATCCGGGCATCATGACCATCCCCTTCCTGTTTGTACCTGAAAAGTTCAAAACTTGCAAACACAAACATTATATTATCACATAACATTTTCACATGTATTTTGACATTTCACATTTAAACATCAAAATAACATCAAGATTCATAATCTTAAATTTCTCATTAGCCGAATTTAAAAACAATTTCAATTCAAATTTTGTTAATTCTTTCTTAAAGAAAACAAAATTAAACCATGCATGTAGCCATAAACACCTACATGGCCGAATCATATAGGTGACTATATGATAGATTTTGTCACAAAATTTCATGCATATAAACATGACACAATTCATGGAGAAAACTAAGAAATCATTCAAGGTACTCTTAGTACCCTCCATGGCCGAATCTACCCTTTCTAAAAGGGTGTTCCTTTTAAAACTTTCATAAAGAAAAAGAAACTAAACCATGATGCATAATGTTTTATGAACACAGAATCAAATTTACATGTTCATAAAAACAAAAACTTTAACACTTTAAAGGATTTGTGATTCAAAATCCATATGCAGAATTTAAACTTTAACCCTTTAAAGATTTTTGACCGTGAAAAACTCTTTTCACAAACAAGGTACCATCACCCGTCGATGGTAAAGTAACCGGGCTCTGATACCACTTGAAAGTAAACTGGCCTTTGAAGGCCGATGCATGTAAGGTGTAAAACAAAAATTTTACTGCGGAACATACATGCACACATAGGTTCATGCTTTAAGACAGCATGATGTTACCTTGTTTTTGGCCTGATCAGTCAGGGAGATCAGATGTCAGGCTTGAAGGGTTCAAACCCTCTAATGGTGATCCACACCACCGTTCGTCAATGATGCAAGAACCCTTTCTTGAAAGCCACCAGATGAACACCACAGTGAGGCTTGCTATGCGCACAAGTGGTGAAGGTGGAGGCTAGGTATTCTGTTTGGAAAGGTGTAGTGAGCTACCCTACAGAATGGTGCATAGATGGAGGAGAGTTGGCTAGGTTTTCACAAAACCCTAAGGTGAGGAACAAGTCATGCGCACACTTGGAGAGGAGAAGGGATTTTAAATCATTCAAAATGAAAACAAAATTTCAAAAGCATTTGAAATTTGCGCATGGATTAGGGAGGATAAGGTGGAGCTGTTACAAAACAAATTTTGCCAACAACCTCCAATCTTATCCACATGAAATTAAGTTCAAAATAATTTAAACTTAAATTCATAAACTATCATATAGTATATACTTTTCATGCGCATAATTCAGCCCTAGAAAGGGTCCAAATATATTGAGTAGTTGCATTCAAAATTTGAATCAACTCACCCACTGATTCCCTCAACCACCAAATCTGAATGGAGGTTTGTTTTAAGTGATAAGATGACATTCTTATCACTTAAACTTGCGCACCAAACAGCCAAGGAAGTGCTTCCAAAGATGCTTCTTGACCCAAGGAATATGCTCCAATAAGATCCTGTCTTATCATTTTGTTATGAAACAACTTTTCAAAACCAATTCAAATTCGAATTCAAACATTTGAATTCAAACGTTCAAACATTCAAATTCAAAATTCAAAATTTCAAATTTCAAATTCAAAATTCGAATTTCAAAATTCAAATCCAAATTCAAATTTCAAAATTCCAGTTTCAAATTTCAAATTCAAAATTCGAATTTCGAAATTCAAATTCTAAATTCAAATTTCAAAATTCAAATTTCAAATTCGAAATTCAAATATTTGATTATTAATTTAACTAATTAAATTAATTAGTAATGGCTTGGACTATCCAAGCCCATTACTAAACTCCATGCACCACCCACCCATTTAGGTGGGCTTCCAAACAGCTTCTTGGGCTAACAACCATTATTAGGCCCAATACCTTTAAAGCTAGTCCGTCATGACTACAAGGTGTTAGTGTGTGACCCATTAGGTCCAACTTAGCTTCTGACATAACTGGGCTTGGGCCCAACAAGCCCACAACCCAATTAATGACAACACAGAGCACTAGCAATGCTTTGTTGCCCCAGAACTAGTCAGATTAATGACTTGATCAACCTATTGCACATATTTGGTTACCATATGTATTTCCCTTCGTCTCGGTTATCTTCCCATTAACCTAGGGTAAGGAAATGTATCAACCCATGCGGTTTAGGGTAAGCTTTATTCGAAATAGGGAATCTTCAATTTACTGACTCTAAAGGCAGATCATCTCATGATCTCTTTTACTATGCATAGATTCCCGAGTCCCTGTAAATGTCATCCCGATTTCTCCGGTTTACAGATAACCTAATCTCTCACAGAGATTTGACGAATTCCTTCAGCTTATTACCCTAGGCCTGTGCCCTTTAAGGACACGCCCAACAGTATACCTATGAGTCTCCATGTTTCAGGCAGACGAGGCATACAATCAAAACATGCCTTCAAGAACACAGTCTAGGTAATAACTTCTAGTCTAAGGAAAGACATACCCAAACATAAAGAGATTACTCTAATGACACTATCTGTGAGATTTCCTCATAGAGTCTCTTTTGGGTCTGTTCAGTGCGAGTTATACTCTTATAGGTCCACCCACGACTTTAGCTAAGATATCTCCATATCTGCAGCTCATGAGGTCTTTACCTTGTATCCATATACAAGTAGATAAGTCGTACTAGTCTTTACTCGAGATCACTGATCCCCAAACTAAGTATCTCTAGACTAGGAACATATAATTAGGAATAGACATGCAATATCCTTGAATCCTCATGGTCGTGATCTCATCACAGATACTCAAGAGATACCTGTTCTATTCCAAGGGGTTTATCCAGTTCGTTCATATAATATTAATAGTAATATCGAGACACAATATGAAACTGAATAAATAGTGCTTTCATTTATTTGCGACAAACAAAGTTCTACATCTAGTGTCCTTTATTTAATCAAAAGATTGTCTCTAGGACACCCATATGCTAACATTTATTACACTTGATAGCCTTTCTTTAGCTCTTTAATTACTCATTTGATCATTTGCATACACTTGAGCTCATCTTTCCTTTGAAGCTATACATCTCTTAGTTCTTCAATTTGTTCAATCTATACTTTGAGAGTACTTAGCTACTTTAAACAACCTCAATCCTACTTCTTGATTTGAGAGGGGAGTGAACCCCATACTTGATAGGTTACCAAATTTCCTAAGTAAATTTGGAGTGAAAAATTGTAAGGCATCAAGAGCCCGAAGTCTTGAAAGGTTGTAGAGGTTTGTCAAGCACCCTCAAGCTTGATAGTTAGTGAAAGAATTGATCGAGCGGCTTCAGTCTGGACGTAGGTCACAGTGGTGGTGACCGAACCAGGATACATCTAGTTTGCAATTTCTCTAACCTTATCTCTTTACTTTATTATTGAAATTGCTTCTTTAGAACATTTTTATTCACTTGCTTGCTTACTTTGTTAATCTCTTCACTTATACTTCTCATTATTAAATCACCTTATTGAAGAAATAGACTTTTAAATATCAAAGGAGGCACTTTGCGAAAAGATTTTGTAAAACTCAATTCACCCACCCTCTTGAGTATTGAAGCCACTTGTCCAACAAGTGGTATCAGAGCTTGAACTCTTGTGTAAAGAGCTTAACCTCTTCAAGAGAAGGGATGGCTTCTTTAAACCATGATATGCCCCTTGAGGGATCTTCTAGTACTAGACCTCCATTTTTCAATGGCGTCGATTATTCTTATTGGAAGAGTCGAATGAAAATATTTATTCAATCTAATGATTTAAGAGTATGGAGTATAGTTGAAAAAGGGTATACACTACCTACTATGAAAAATGAGAAAAATGAAGATGTTCCTAAAGATATAGATGATTACAGTGATGATGAAATCAAGAAAGGAAATTGGAATGCTAGAGCTCAAAATTTGATCACAAATGCCTTAGGTCGTGATGAATACTTTCGTGTCTCAAACTGTAAGAATGCTAAGGAAATGTGGGATATTCTTCAAATAACCCATGAAGGAACTATTGATGTTAAATTCACAAAATTAAACGCACTCACTAGAGAATTTGAAATGTTTGAGATTCATGAAAATGAAAGCATTCAAAGTATGCAAAGAAGGTTCACACACCTTATCACTCATTTAAATGCTTTAGATAAATCTTTTACTAACCTTGAGTTGATTTCTAAGGTAATGAGAAGTGTGCACAACAGAGAATGGCAACCCAAGTTGACGGCCATTACGGAATCAAAAGATCTAAAAACCATGGATCTTGCAATCTTGTTCGGCAAGCTTCAAGAGTATGAAATGGAGCTAACCAGAATAAGCTTAAAGGAACAAGCAATCAAAAAAGTAAGGGAATTGCCTTGAAAGCCTCAACACCAAGCAAAGAAAAGGATGAGGAAAAAGAAGATGGCGATTCCGAAAATGGTCTTGATGAAGATGAAATGAGTCTCTTCGTAAAAAAGTATGGAAAATTCTTTAAGAAGAATTTCACAAAGAAATCATCATTTCCTCCTAGAAGAAGATCTAAAGATGAAGGATCCTCCCAACTCACCGTCACTTGCTTTGAATGTGGAAAAGTCGGTCACTACAAATCGGATTGTCCAAATGCTCAAAAGAAAGACAAAAATGAAAAGAAGCAAGGCAAGGATAGAAGGAGCTTCAAGAAGGATTATCTTGCTTGGGATGACGAATCTAGTTCCTCCGATGATGACTCCAAGGAAGAAGCAAACCTATGCTTCATGCAAGATGGAAGGCCATCGGAGAAATCAAGGAAAGAAACCCAACATATATGTCTAATGGCAAATGAGGACAAAAATGAATCCGAAACCGAGGTAAACTCTTCTTGCTCTACTATTTCCCCTTCATATGATGAGTTGTCTGGCATGTTTGAAGAAATGGATAATGAAACTCTAAAACATGTTAAAAATCTTAGAGCATCAAGAAAAACTATTAGTTGTTTGGAAAAACAAGTTGCATCTTTAGAAAATGAAATTAAAGAATTAAAGGATGAAAATGAAACTCTCAAATTACTTGATGCTAACATTGGTTGCATCAAATGCCTATCTTCAAATGATCATGCATCTTCATCATCGTGTACATCATGCAAAGATCTAAGTAATGAAATTGATGATTTAAATGGAATTCTAAGCAAATTCACATGTGGAAGAGATAACTTAAATGTGTTACTTGGTAAACAAAGATGCATGTTTAACAAATCCGGTTTAGGCTTTGACACTAGCACACAAGAAAAATCATATAAAAACTTTTTCATTTCTCCATCCTACATGACAAGTAGTCCATTCATTAAATGCTTTCATTGTGGTGGAAAAGGTCATAGTGCTTCCACTTGTAAAGTTAGAAGAAATGGTATTATAGGGCAAAAGAAAGCATGGGTTCCTAAGGAAACTAAGCCCAAGACTAACACACAAGGACCCAACACGATGTGGGTACCAAAGATTAAATCTTGACTTTGTGATGTAGGTTTGTTTGAAAGCTAAGAGCTCCAAGTGGTACTTGGATAGTGGGTGCTCAAGTCACATGACGGGAGATGTAACTAAATTTCAATCATTCACAAAGAAAGAGCATGGACATGTGTCTTATGGTGATAACAACAAAGGAAATATACTCAGCATCGAAAAAGTTGGTAATTCCTTCTCTATCTCTATAGAAAATGTTTTACTCGTCGAGGGCCTTAGACATAACTTGCTTAGCATTAGTCAATTATGTGATAAAAATTATAGAGTCATTTTTGACTCAACCTCTTGTAAAATTGAAAGTATACTTGATGGGCAAGTTAAGTTTATTGGTCATAGATTTTACACCAGTGTAAGTTACACTCTCAATCTTGTCTGTTGATCCCACTTATATCTAAGGGCTCTAATTTTTTAGTAATGTGAGCATTGGATACAAGTAGATCAATGGTTAAGATGGAGTGTAAGACTTCTAACTCTTACACCGGTGTAAGAATATCTGCCCCTATATATATATATATATATATATATATATATATATATAATCAACTTACACCGGTGTAAGAATAATAAGTCTTACAACTGTTACACCGTGTAAGAATGCACACTAGCACCATAGGGGTTATTTCAGCTTAATAAGATCGATTTGGTGGTTCATATAGTTTTAACATGAAGACAAACTTGGTTATCGCGTTTCAAACTCTACCATTGTTATACTATATTATGCTTGGAAAGTGTTTGTTGGTTTATCTCATAGTGTAAATTTTTATTTTATTGGATTCTTAGTTAAAGGGAATTTTTAGTGCATTCAAGGCTAAAAAACAAAATTTCAAAACCTAGTGGAGATGATGAGTGGGTTGGAGATGCTGCAGGTATTGTAGATTTAGCAGTAAATTATTATATGATGCTTTATTCTGAGGATGCTGCCCAAAAGCCTATTTTTCCTCTTAGAGGAGCTTTTCCTCGTATAGATATAAATATTCTGGCCAGAATTGATAAGTCCCCAAGCAGAGCAGAGGTGAAGAATGTTGTTGATAACATGAGCCCTTTCAAGGCTCCTGGAGTTGATGGGCTTCATGCGGCTTTTTTCCAATCTCAATGGCATCACATTGGAGATTCAGTTGTGAACTTAGTGAATGACATTTTCAGTCGTCCACAAGCAGTCTGTGATATTAACCAGACTTTGATTTGCTTAATTCCGAAGGTAGATAATCCGGAAACAATTTCGCAATTCAGACCAATAAGTCTTTGCAATGTTGTTTACAAGATTATTACTAAGATCTTAGCGAACAGGATACGAGAGCATATGCCTCAAATTGTGATGCCTAATCAATGCAGTTTTGTGAAAGGGCGGCATAATGCAGATAATATTATCATCACTCGGGAAATTATCCATTCTATGAGAAGGAAGAAGGGGACAAGGGTTGGATGGCTGTGAAGCTTGACCTTGAAAAGGCTTATGACAGAATCAGTTGGGAGTTCCTTGAAGATACTTTGAGAGATATTGAGTTGCCTGAGAAGCTCATATCACTAATAATGAGTTGTGTCTCTACTTGCACTATGAATGTGCTATGGAACGGTGCTACAACAAAAGAGTTTACACCATCTAGGGGGCTTCGACAAGGGGATCCATTATCTCCATATCTCTTTGTCTTGTGTATAGAAAGACTTGCGCAGATGATTAAGTTAGCAATGGATCAGAATGTTTGGAAGCCAGTGTACCTAAAGAGGACTTGCCCTCCCATATCTCATTTGTTTTTTGCTGATGATCTTCTTCTATTTGCAGAGGCTTCTATTGATCAGGCCAATATCATAACCCGGATTCTAGATTGTTTTTGTGCTTCTTCTGGGCAAAAAATCAGTCATGAAAAAACACGTGTTTACTTCTCCAAGAATGTAAGTTGTAATGTCCCACATCGGTTGGAAAGGAGAAAAACACATATATATGGGTGTGGTTTGGAACTTCTCCGGACAATATCTGTTATAAGAATGTAAATCATGTGTAGAGCTGGAAAGGAGAACAAAGCATGCCATATATAGGTGTGTGATGTGCTGGGTTTTAATGTAACTGCCGACTTGGGGAGATATCTTGGCGTCCCTATTCATCATCGCCGTGTTGGAAGAAATACTTTCAACTATGTGCTTGATAAGGTGAGGAAAAGATTGTCTAACTGGTCCCAATCGTCTTTGTCTTTGGCTGGTAGGGTAACTCTTGCAAAAGCTGTTATTACAACCATCCCCATGTACGCCATGCAAACTAATCTTTTTCGGGTGTCCATTTGTGAGGAGATTGACAAGATAACTAGAAACTTTGTTTGGGGTTCTTCTACAGAAAATAAAAAGCCTCATCTGGTTGCCTGGAGCCGTGTTTGTCAGCCTAAGGAGCTTGGGGGTTTGGGGTTGAGAAATATGCGTGATACTAATAAAGCCTTCCTTATGAAAATTGGAAATGGCTTACTAACGCATAAAGAATCTCTTTGGGTTAGGGTGCTTCGGTCTAAGTATAGTATGGGAGATAGCTTGATTCCTGTGATTCCAAAGCCGCAACAAACTTTTAACCTATGGAAGGGGATTGTAAAGGTGTGGGGCAACATTGTAGATCGTTCTTCAATTCATATAGGAAATGGGAAGCAGGTTAAATTCTGGTCTGATTGTTGGGTTTCTGGTTTTGGTCCGCTTGAGGAGTTGGCTAATAGACCGATTAGTCAAGAAGAAAGTAACCTTATGGTAGCTAGTTTTGTGTCCCCAGGAGGAGGTTGAAATTGGGATACTTTTGCGCACTTACTTCCTATGGAGGTTAACCATCGCATTGCTGATATTATGGTCTCAAATTCTATTGATCATGATTATAGAGTTATATGGAATGAGACAGGTGACAATTGTTTTTCTGTTAAGAGTGCTTATGATTCTCTCTCAAACTCTCAAGTTGATAATCATGGGCAGCAGTGGAGTAGAGTTTGGAGATGAGATGAACCTCATCGTATCAAGACTTTTCTTTGGTTGATGATGGGTAATAGATTAATGACAAATGCTATAAGAGTTGATAGCCATATGGCTGATTCTGACATATGTCCTCGGTGTGAGATGCATCGTGAAGATGTGTTGCATGCAATTAGGGATTGTCCTATGGTGTTGCAGATTTGGAAAACGTTTGTTCATACTCAACAATGGGGCAATTTTTTATCTTCTGATCTGTTTCAATGGTTGTCATGGAATCTTTCTGGTAATGCAGGTTGTTCGAATGACTATGAGTGGCCTTTGGTGTTTGGTGTCGTTGCTTGGCATATTTGGAAGGACCGTAACCTTTTTGTTTTTCAAAACAAGAAGGTTTCTGCTGCTGTCATCATATCCAAGGTGCGGTGCTATGTGCAGAGTGTTGTTGATTCTAAGTTAGTCTTGCTTAATGGGGGGCTAAGTTCCTTTCGGGTTCCTAAGTGTACGATAATGTGGGAACCACCTCCTCATGATTGGGTCAAGATAAATATAGATGGTGCAAAAAACAGTAAGGGAGGAAGATCTTCTTGCGGAGGAGTGATCAGAAATAGTGATGGAGTTTGGCTTGGCGATTTTTCTAAGGGGTTAGGGTATGGTACTGTTCTTCAGGCTGAACTCTGGGGTGCTTATATGGGTCTTCAGTTGGCTTGGGAGAGTGGTTACAAAAATATTTATCTTGAAGGGGACTCTACAGATGCTTTGCAATTGTTTCAGAATTATGAAGAAGAGCATCCTTTGTTGCTTTTAGTTAAAAAAATTAAGGAGCTTCTTAGTTGACCTTGGTTGGTCCGAGTTCAACATGTTCTGAGGGAAGGTAACCAAGTTGCTGATTGACTTGCGAAAAATCATAGCATGCTTCAAGGGAAACTGCAGACGTTTACTAATCCACCGATGGGATGTAGTTTACTAGTCCGTAATGATCAGAGGGGGTAGCCTACCCCAGGTTTGCCTAGTTTATTTTTTGTTTTGTCTTTATTTTCTGATGTATCTAAAAAAAAAAAAAATCTAGTGGAGGTATATTTAATTTTTATTATCGATCAATTTTATCTTGTTAAATTTAGATTGTCAAATATGCCTGACTATCGTGTCACGATTAAAGATATGAATTGAGCCTTGAGATGCTTTGAATTACGAACTATAAAAGAAAAGCCTATTCATTTTAAAGTTGATGTTAAATTATTCAATTAGAATGCAAAAGCAATTTTCGAATACTTGTTGCACTAAACATAATTTTATTAAACACATTTTTTTAAAGGAAAAGTAATTTTTTTTCAAAGTCTTCCAAAAAAGATTTGCTTATTAAAAGCCTTTTTTGTTCTAAAGAAAAAAGTTAATCTAAACATGCTCTAAAATTTTTTCTGAAAATCTTCTCTGAATTGCCACTTTTAATAGGATTATTTTTCTTTTATAAACCACTTTAATAAAATTTATGTCATCTTCTCGAAAGGCACTTTTCTAACTTCTTCACGAATAATTCATTCTCCATCTTATATTTTTGGCATGTCCATTCATCCAGAGTGGAAAACAAAACAATTGTATAAGTTGGGAATAAAATAGTTGGTGAACATTGAAAAGCCATGAAACCAGTATCAACACTGCAGCACTTCAGGGATTATGCCAGTGCCAGATTGCCATAGCCAGTTTGCAAAATGTTTGAAGCATCTCAAGTTTATCAAACAGAACAACCTACCACCATCTATATCACTTCCAAACATTGTGACTTCACAGATAATAAACCCAACATTCCTTAGGAACAGAAAGCTCTACCCTGACTAATCTCACTACAATAGTTACGAGGGGAGGAAATTAATGATGGCAAATGTACCTCAAAAAAGCATAAGAAGATATAAACAACAAATCAAGATCAACAATTTTGACAAGCTTCCTTTTAAACTTATGATTTATGAAGATGGTGGCTTAAGAGTAGCAAAAGCAGACAATCAAAATTAAAACAACTTTGCAGTGTACATACCCTTGCACTAAAATGGTTATCATATAGAACTATCTACTTTCACAAGGCATGATAAACAGCCCCAATGAGCCAATTAAAAAAATTTCCAGGTTTTTTTCTCCATTTCAGTGTTTCACCAATATTAAAGAGGATTAAAGACATTAAAGGAGCTAGGAGTGGACTTCAAACAGGAAGAGTGACCAAAATACCACGTTTTGCCAAATTTTTACCCAAATGACACGCAAACAATATTTTTTACCAG
Organism: Gastrolobium villosum; assembly: GCA_032173675.1. NCBI lineage: Eukaryota > Viridiplantae > Streptophyta > Magnoliopsida > Fabales > Fabaceae > Gastrolobium > Gastrolobium villosum. The sequence goes on from JAVKPL010010897.1 coordinate 150,189, forward strand.
ACTGCCACGTGTCATAATTCGCTACCACTGGTGGCGAATTTCATGGCCAATGATTTCGTGACATGTGGTCATATTGCAGACCAAATTCGCTACCACCGGTAGTGAATTATGACACATCAGCTTTTTCCTGTTAAAGTGTGCCACATGTCATAAAATCATTGGCGAACATAATTTGCTACCAGTCGTAGCGAATTTATGCTTACGTCGCAGTCTGGTAAAAAGTACCGTTCGCGTGCCATTTGGGTAAATTTTTTGCCAAAATGTGACATTTTGGTCACTGTTCCCTTCAAACAGGATCAATACCTTGAGTTACGGCTGAAAATTAACATTATCAAAAGTAAAGAATAAGAGATTGAAAACCAAGAATCAGCTGTTTTATCTAAATTCAAGCGGTTTCTCTCTCTCTCCTCTGGCAGAGTTGCCTTACATGAAAGTCAAGAAAGAGCACAAAAATGTAAGTGTCTTTGCTTCTAAGGCTAAAAACTCAGAATCTTAAACTTGCGTGCGTCTTCAACCTTAGGGGGGTCACTAAACTAATTAACTTACAAAGCATCACATAAAGCCAAATATTTGACTAAAAATGTCTTGTTGTAACCAATCCCACAAGCAATTGAACCTGGCACTAATTATACAAGGCAATCAACTTGCAGATACAACACTTAAAAAAATAGTCAAAATATAGATTCAATCTCAATCATCATGTGAAAGAAAAAGGCCTACAAAGCCAAATAGATTTTGTTTTTCAATTCAATGCTAATAGAAAAACTTCTACACAGGTGATAACAATATGTCAATACTACCAACAAAAAAAACTCCACGTTAAACCCAACTATCAACTAGAGAGTGTGGGATGGAGGAAATCCTTGTACACAGCCTCACCCTTGCATAATTGGAAAGAGGCTGTTTCCTGGATTCGAACTCATAACCTTTTAGTCATGAAGGAACAATTTTACCAGTGCTCTGGTTCGCCCCGGTATGTCAATACTACCACAATACAAAAATGCAGTGATGTGCAAAACACTACCGAGCTACCGTTAAACAAGGATTGAATCAAATAGCTTATTTAAAAATAACAGATTGATACACTACACAACATCAAAAATTCAACATACAATCTATCATTAGTCTTTCCCACTGTGTTTTACACTATTCCATTACAGAATAACAAAAGAAAATCAACTTACAAATCAAACCCAATTCTCTTATGGGTGTAAAAACTCTCCCGGAATCATACATCCAAATTCTCCATTTGAATGCTGCTCTTAAGAGGCACATATTCTCCAAGGTAGCCACCAAGATGGTCATGCAATGCACTCTTATCAATCCCTTGATGGTGATAACTCTTGCACACATAGTAAAACACACTCTGCACCAACAACCCAACAAGATTCACAATCACCAAAACCCCAACCAAGAACCCACCAACCACAATCCTCGAGAACACCCCATAACTATCTCCACCGTGCACAACCACCACACTGAAAACTCCTCCAATGATCCCACAAATAATCAAATACCCAGAAACCAAAACAGCAGCATACTTAGCCCTACCCTTCAACAACTCATAGCTCTTCTTCATTGCAGCAAAGCCATAAACAGGTTCCAGCACAGAAACCACGCTGGCCAAATGCCACATGGCGGTGATGTACACATGAACAACGATGAAGAGCAAGAGGAGGACAACAATGGCGAAAAACAGCAAAAGGGAATTCTGGGTATCAACGGCTATGATGAGAAGAACAAGGGAAAGCACGAAAACAAAGTTGTAGCCGATCATCAAGAGGGTGACCCAGATGAAAGTGAGGAACAATCGCTTGAAAACTTTGGGAATTGCAGAGATTGTGGATGAAAAGGAAACAGCTTTGGAAGTGTAGAGCGACGCAACGGTGAAAACAACAGCTGCAGTGGAGAGGAGAGAGAATGCGAAGAGGAAGATGAGGTAGCAGAACTGAATAACAAGGAGAAGGGTCCAATCATGGGTTGTTTCAGAAGGGTCAGTGAAAGGGGATTGAAGCTGAGATATGAGAGGGTGGGTGAAGAGAGAGTGAGCTAAGATTGCAAAAGAGAGAGGGAAGATGAGGGTGAGGGTGATGAGGTAGAAGGTTTTAGGTGACCTTTTTGGGATTGAGATTGATTCTCTAACGATTTCTGGGATGTTCAAGAATTGAAGCTCTTCTGGGGCAAGATCCATTTTTCTGATCTGAGCTAAAGAGAATATGGAAATGGAAGCAAAAAGAGAGAAAAAGAATCGAACTTTTGAGAGCCACCGAAAACGAGAGAGAAGGGAGGATGGATGGGTCACGATTTTGTTTTCAGTGGAGACACGTTTTCTGTTTTTATAATAAGATCGATCCAGCCAGATGTTGATTGTTGACCGCTACACCCACTGTTCATATTCATTTATTGTTTATCCTCTCATTTTTTGTTTTTGTTTTTACAGTACTATAAATTCGTGTTTGAATCATCTTCATTTATTGTTAATCCTCAATGTTTCTTTTTTAGAATAATAAATGTTGAGTTATTTATATTTTTAATTATTAATTAGAAAAATACTTTTCTTATTTTTAATTATTAATTAGAAAAAAACTTTTCTTATGTCCTCATCTTATAGAAATAAAATTACAAATGAAACCCATAGGTAAGAGGACACAGACAAAAAGAGTGATGAGACTCACCTCTCTTTTGTGTGTGCAGAAAAAATTATTTATCTCATGTAAAATGAGATAAATATAATCCTATTAATTAGTAATATTTATTTATGGTCTAATTTATGGAAAAAAATTGTTATTTTAGATGAATAACGTTATGTCATTGTAAGAGAAATAGACATCAAATATTCTTTATTTAAAATTTAAATAAAAAAACCACTTACTTTCTTCCCTATGATTTCTATTCCTTATGTCTATCTCTATCCTAAAATGACATAATTTATATCATTTAAAATGACAAACATCAAACCCTTTATTTATATTTACATTGAAGGGAGAAAGTATTTAATGTTACTTTAGACAACTTTGTCTAATGTTCATCGAAACGATGTCGTTTTGGGATTGAAAAATTAAAAAAGTAGAATGATAAAAACAATTATAATCTTGAAATAAATTAAAATTATAAAAATACCATGATTTCCACCCAAAATGACGTCGTTTCAGTGAACATTAGATTAAAAGTTATTTTAAGTAAAACGAATCACACATTGAATGATGTAATAAAATTTAAGAAATGCCATATTAAATGCGCATGGAGGAGGTGTGTCCAACATGGAAATGGATACATGCTTATAATCATATAAAAGTGAATTAATTTATACAAAAAAAAGTGAGTTAACAATTATAGTTAATAATTATTTATTTTAATATTTTCTCTCTCTATTTTTTATCATCATTGATCTAATTTTGTATGGTTATAATTGCCTATATGATCATATCATGTATTTTTTAACATGAGGGGATTTACTCTAAGGGCCCGTTTGATGGACAGGATATGATAAGAACAGATATGATAAGAGAGTTGAATAAAGATAGGATATGATATGAACAGAATAAGCAGAAATATTTGTATTATTTTAAGAAATAACTTTAATTTTATGATCATTAATATCTTTTTTTAAATTTGCATTAAACTTGTCATTTTTGAATGGATTACTATAAGAAGAACATCCTAAAAATTAATCCCTTCAAAGTGGAGGTATCATCGAAGTGGTATAACCTCTATTAGAAGGTAAAAGAGAGTAAATGAAAAATACTCATTTCATTAATTGTAGTGATTCATTTGTACAATGAGTGAGCTTTTATATAGAAGAGCATAATAGAAAAGATAGATCTAGAATATCATTGAAATACAAAATTATCCTTATACCTAATATCTAATACTCCCCACCAAGATGGACAGTGAACAAAAGAGAACTTCCATCTTGAACAAGAAAAATCAAGAAAACATAATAGCAAAATAGAAAAAATAAAAATACTGAAATTGGAACCAAAATCTTTAGTGCGCTGGAATAGCTTCAGCAAAATCAATACTGCCGGTATGGACTTCGCAAATGACATGGTACCGGAATGGACATTGGCAAATGATATGGTGCCGGAATGGACATCGGCAAATGAAGGTAGGGCTGAGATGGACATCAACAACCTAATATGAACTGCTGGGGTGGACATCGGCAAAATCAATTGTTCTGAAATAAACTTCAGCAACATAACATGAACAATGCTCCCCCTGAATAGGAAGTCAAAATAAAGCCAAACAATGGCAAAACCAAATAACAAGTCAAATCAGACTTCAATAACACCACAAACATGTGTGAGAATAAAATCAAAAGTGGCCAAATACAAGCCTAGTCAGAACAAATGTCAAAGTGAAAAACAGATCAAATCAAGTGATATCAGACTTCAATACTATCCGGAAAAAAAAAATGAAAAAGAAAAAACCAAAAGTAATATGCTAATAACAGGAAAACAAAAAACAAAAGGAGCATTCTCTCAAACACATGCTGCGCAAGCCTTTTTGTCAAATATGATGCTGAGATGAAGTAAGGGATCAGTGGCCCAGACATGAACAGGAGCAAGTGAACGACGGAGATCTGGACGGCGGCCGAAGATCTGGATACGAACGCATGTGGAGAACAAAACAGGTGGACACGGTTGCTGGTTTCAGATCCAGGAAAACATAGACTATGAACATATCTTATGGCAGATCGAACGGAAAACATGTCCGACGAACAGAGTCTGATTTCCTCAAGAACAAGAGATTCAAGCTGGAAGGAGAAGCAGACTGCGACCAGAAATGATGACCGGAGAAGGAGACACGGCCGGAGGAGACAAAAAAAAACACAGATCTGAAAATGACGCTGGAAAATGACGCAAAAGAGGTAAAATGAACCAGATATGTAGAAATCTAGAGGAGAGGACGCCGGAAAATGACGCAAAAGGAAAAAATGAACCAGATGTATAGAAATCTAGAGGAGAGGATGCCGGAAAATAACGCAAAAGGGGAGAAATGAGCTGTAGAAAGAAAAGGAATGAAAAAAAAATTGAATCAGATAGAAGAAAAAAAGAATGACGCAACGGAAAATCCCTCACGGAGGGTGGTATCGCTCTGATAACATATTAGAAGGTAAAAGAGAGTAAATGAAAAATACTCATTTCATTAATTGTAGTGATTCATTTGTACAATAAGTGAGCTCTTATATAGAAGAGCATAATAAAAAAGATAGATCTAGAATATCATTGAAATACAAAATTATCCTTATACCTAATATCTAATAACTCTACCAAAAAATCTGTCATTTTAAGTTATTAAAATTTTAGTATTACTGTAATACACACTTTTTTATTAAAATGGAGAAATAAGTGAAACATGACACAATAAAAATAATAATAAAGAATTAAGTAAATTATTTTTATTATTTTTTAAATTTTAGTCGACGATCTTCAAATAAAAAGAGAGAGAGTGTGAATTTTCCAAGGTTTAGAGAGGATAGAAAAGGACTACGGGTTATGTTTAGTTTTCGGAGGCCAACACGTTTTAAGCTTCGCAAAGGATCCAGATGATGATTGTTGATTGACAGTTCCACCAACTGTTTATATTAATTTTTTTTTTTTAACAAAACAAAATTATTTTAGAAGAGAAGTGCAAGCACTCATGTTCAGCGGCGGATTCAAATTTTTTAATTTATACATGTACATTCAATAGTGAGGGTTCGGGAGCAGTGCTCGGAATTTTTTTTTAATTTTTTTTAAATATATTAAAAATAAAATAATATAAATAAGAAAAGAAAAGAAAATTAAATTTTAACTTAAGATAAAAAAATAATAATCAAGAGTCATATAAAGGTATTCTTCTTTTGTTATTTTTTCCATTCTCAATACTCAAAATTTTGAGACTTATATTTAAAAATAATAATAATTTCACAATTTCAGGCCATGATTATTTATTAAGATTTTTATTGTTACAACGATGCAAAATAAAATTGCCCCATATTTTTTATTATTTTGATATAAAATAATTAATTTTACCTAATAAACACTCCGCTCATTCAAGAAAAATCCACATAACATAATATCTAGTTAATTATGGGAAGATATCATATTTCACTTTCTAATTTTCAGTTTTTCCACTCTATCTTAAGATCTATCAATCAAAGTAACTTCCTTACATTTTATGGTATAGTTAATTTAAGAGCATTCAATAATTTATGTAAAATATATGTTAAGAAAAATAAAAGTAATTGTTATCAAAAAAAAAAAGAGTAAAAGTAATTACGAGTGTAATTTTTATTTTTTAATAAATTTTAATAAAAGTTATTTTATTTAGAAGGAAATTGTTATATCTATTATTATTTTAGACTTATTATTTTTATCACCTAATTGATTATTATTGAATTAATATGAAATCAACAGTTAAAACATAAAAAAATAAACTACCATTAATTTTAAATTGATCCGATAATACTCAATCAATAAAATTAAATTGATAGTAAATAAATTTACTGTAATACATGACATTTATTTTTAATATAATATTGAGAGTGAATAAAATAAAATAAAAGTGTAAGCTTACCAAACCCAAGCCCAGAAGCGAAACCGAAAGAGAGAAAGGAAAAAAGTAGGGGTAAATTGTAAATTAGAGTGAGCGCGGTTCCATTTTCCATAGTGCGTTGCATTTTTTAGCATCGGAGAAAGAGTGAGTGAGTGTGGTGAGCGAGCGAGCGAGTGAACTCGTTTATTAGGGTTTTAGAGTGTGGATGGGGAAGGAGGAAGAGGAAATGAGAGGTGAAATAGAAGAGAGGCTCATAAACGAAGAGTACAAGATATGGAAGAAGAACAGTCCCTTTCTCTATGACCTCGTCATCACTCACGCCTTAGAATGGCCGTCGCTCACGGTGGAGTGGCTCCCCGACCGCCACGAACCACCGGGAAAGGACCACTCCATCCAGAAAGTCATCCTCGGTACCCACACCTCCGAGAACGAGCCCAATTACCTCATGCTCGCTCAGGTTCAACTCCCCCTCGAGGATTCCGAGAATGACGCGCGCCACTACGATGATGATCGTCCTGATTTCGGTGGTTTCGGTTGTGCTAACGGAAAGGTTCAGATCATTCAACAGATTAATCATGACGGTGAGGTTAATAGGGCTCGTTATATGCCGCAGAACCCTTTCATCATTGCGACGAAAACCGTTAGTGCTGAGGTTTATGTCTTTGATTATAGTAAGCATCCTTCTAAGCCCCCTCTTGATGGTGCTTGTAACCCTGATTTGAGGTTGAGAGGTCATAACACTGAAGGTTATGGCTTGTCGTGGAGCAAGTTCAAACAGGGCCATTTGCTCAGTGGCTCTGATGATGCTCAGATTTGTTTGTGGGATATTAATGCTTCTCCTAAAAATAAATCCCTCGAGGCCATGCAAATTTTCAAGGTATCATGTTTTTTTTTTTTTTTTTGTGTTTATTTATTTATTTTCCTGCAAAATATGAATTTTGTGTTTTTTTTTGTTGTTGTTGTTGTTGTAATTAGGTTCATGAAGGTGTTGTGGAAGATGTGGCTTGGCATTTGAGGCATGAGTACTTGTTTGGTTCTGTTGGGGATGATCAATACTTGCTTGTATGGGATCTTCGAACACCATCGGTTACCAAGCCTGTCCAATCTGTTGTTGCTCATCAAAGTGAGGTGAATAATAACTCTCTCTTTCTCTCACTCTTGTGTGGTAGAGGCATTTTATGGACAAATATGTTGGTATGGTATATATATTGAAAAGTAAATCCAGACGAGGAGTTAGTTTGGAATAGAATGTCTTGACATTCTGCTATTAAAGAAACTTAACTTGATCTTTATTTAAATAGTTTGTTAGAACATATGTTTGATGTGAGTATTTATGCATTCTCTGATTTATGAGAAAATGAATTTGATCAGGACATCTGTTAGAGTTAGAATGTTATTGTGTCTTGAAAATGAAAGATTATTTTTTGGAAATCATAGTAATTAATAGCACGCTATGGCACTACCATAGCTCATCTCCTTGCCGCTACAGGACGTCTCTTCGTGGTAGTGGCCACTTTTGTGGCAAATTGCCGTGCAATGCACCTCTACAGTGAAGGGGAACAAGTTTCCATATTTGTCCTCATTTTAAATTTGTAACGATCATATTTTAAGGGTTTTTTAGTCTTTTAAGCCTTGATGTATCTGAACGCGTTGAGACTTTTTCAATTGACAGTATTTGGATCCTTTTAATTGACATCAGTATTTAGAGTCCTTATTTGGAATGATAATAAATTTAATTATGGTTTAGGGTTTATTTTTTATCATTTATTTGTGTGGTATATCAATAGTAGTTAATTGCGTAGCAATAGCGCCGCGAGCCGCGCCGTATGGGTGTTGCGGTGCCTTGCCACAAAAAATCGCGCCACGCAACACCGGAAAGCAATAGCGGCCATTACAATTGCATTTGCGGCCATATTGCTGTCATAAAGCAAAATGTCAATTTTGTCCTAAATTTAAATATGTAACAAATTAAGGGTTTTTTAGTCTATCCGCGTCTCTCTCTGTCACTTTTGCTATCTCTGCCTTTAAAAAATGTTTCTTTTTGTCGTTATTTCTATCATATATCTGCTCCGCTATTTCCGCAACCGCAACTCGCTATAATGCTATAGCATTTTTCGGGTTTGGCCACGACATGCCACAATCCACATTTGATAACTTGGGTATATCTATATAAAAGGTTCGTGCATAGGACTCCGCTATGCGCTACTGCTGTAGCGTGGGTCGGCCGCCATCCGCATTTAATAACTATGGTGGAAATTTATGTGAGAAATCATAAAATCTTTCTCAAAAGGAGTGTAGTCTGTGGAGGAAAAACCTGTTATATGGAAAGATACCAGGAAGTTGAACCACTTGATCTATTTTGTGATGTACATCACTTGCTTGATGCAAACTTAGGAGAATTATTAATTTATGTTTGGTGATACATTCTGAAGATGTCAATTTTATTTACTTACATCTTTTGAAATCTAGAAATTCATGAGAGTTTGGCCAAACTCATCAAATCCAGGCATATTAAATCTTAAGGGAGTTGTGTTTTAACATGTTGACATATTGAAAGACTTAAATATGGGTGCTGATAGAAGATTCAAATAAGCAAAACGTATAAATTTCTAACCAGGGCTAAGATCAAAGAAGTGGCCATAACTGCACCCTTCAGTTGTACTTTGATGCTATTTTACTTCTATGGCTTTTCTCATATTTTGCTTGCTGAGAGATTTTTTAATCTTTCTTAAATATTCAATCTTTAAGCCCCTTGCAATATTCTCCTCCATTGTGCTTTAGTTGCCTTTATCTTTTAAACTCTGTTGAGTTCACACTCTTTTGGTGGTTTTCCACTGTTTTCCAAATGGTTCATACTTTCTTCTTCTTTTGCTCCCTCTCAATATCATTTTCTGATAAAGCTTTTTATGCTGGATATCTGTTAGGTTAACTGCTTGGCTTTCAATCCTTTTAACGAATGGGTTGTTGCTACTGGTTCTACGGATAAAACTGTGAAGTTGTTTGATTTGCGCAAGATCAGTACTGCTCTTCACACATTTGATTGTCACAAGTAACATTCTCCCCAGAGGTTTCTAAAGTTTCTCTAGTTGTACTTACATTTAGCAGTCATTGATCTGAATTTTTCTTCTTGAGTGCAACAGGGAGGAGGTTTTCCAGGTTGGCTGGAATCCAAAGAATGAGACTATCTTGGCTTCTTGTTGTCTTGGTAGGAGACTCATGGTGTGGGATCTGAGCAGGTATTTCTTAATGAAAGAATGTCGTCTCTGGACTTTTTAGTAGATTTTATTTTTGTTTGTTGTCCTGAAATGTTTACTGGGTTATTGTACCCTAGTGGAATTGTTGAGATTTTGATCAATCATAAAGCCTGTTAGTGGCTCTTCCTCTTATGTTTAACTATTTTTTATAGCTTGTTCTATGACATGTTTGAGCTACTTTGACCAAGTTGTCATGAGTTAAATTCCTCCCTTTTGTAACTCCTAAGTTAGTTAAAATCCCAGCACAAAGTTTTGGGGTGGGCTTGTACTACGTCTACACTTTTAAGTTCCATGATTTTCATGTGAAGCGGTGTGTTAGAAATATTAAAATCCATTCCTAGGTGTTCTCTAACAGTTTAAGCTTTTGGGATGGTTGAATCCTTGATCTGATTTTCAGTACTTAACATAGTCTAGTAGGTTCATGATTGTTTAGGTTTTACCATTATATAGATTTACTATATACTTAGTGGGCTGGACTTAGCTTGAAAAGAAGGTGATTGGGCTGAATTTTTTAATTTTAAGTCAGCATATAGGAAGGAGGCTTTTGTTAGTGTAAGAATCTATTTTACTGAACAGTAGACTTCTAAGTTCAGTGAGTGATGCAACATGTGAATCTGGAATAAATCTGTTGAACAATAACATAAACAAAGTGTGCTAATAAGAAAGTAGGAAATATAAACTATAAACCTAGTATGGTAAACTACGCTTAATCCTGATCCTGATCAATGGAATGAGTATGGAATTAAACCTATTGCTGCCACTTTTGATTATCTATTTGTCTCCTATGAGTGGGGAGGAGGCATCATTGGTACTTTGCAAGTTGATCTGATGTTACAACTTTTGTGGGGGAAATAGGAAAAATGAAAGGTCTTTTGCTACACATTTTGATCAAATGCTCTGATGCATCATGTTTTGCATTGTGTGTGTGTGTGACTGTGAAGAGAATTTCAAAAATAAACAGCTGATTTAAGTAACCCAAAACTAGGTAAACTCTCTAAAAAAAAACTAAACTAAAGTATGTGGATTGCATATCTATTCTTTATAATTTTGCTAAGATAAAAATATTTATGCTCTTTCCACGAAAATACTTACATGTCACTGTTATTGCCAAATGTTTTCTTGCATTTTTGGTTTGGTAAATTTTTGTTCTCAATCCCTGTTCTGATATTTGTTTTTCTTTTATCTGTCGAATAACTGGAAATAATTTAGTATCAAGAAAATTGTTTTTCAGATTTAAATGCTGAAACTAAGCATTGTTCGGGTTTTCAATCCATAACTAGTTTTCAATGCCCATAGGTCAAGAAGTTACCTGATTTAACTGAAGATAAACAACTGAAACTAGATCATAAATATGAATTTAAAAAATAGGACATTTTTCCATTTTATTCACCCTCCATACTTGGAGATTTCAACTTGTGATAAAGTTGTTATGTAAGAGATTCTGGACATAAGTGGGAGTCATGACAAGAAAATTCCTCTTTGCAATTTGAAGCCCATTTCTTACTGGCCAGTTGTTTTTCAAATTGGAATGTACATTTGTTTATGTGCCAATCACTGAACATGGATTTCTTGTAATTATTATAAAATATTTTCATATGATGGGAGTATTAAGAGCATAAATGGAATGATCTCTTAATTCCTGAAGGTGGGCCTAGTGGTTAACCTAACTGTTCCAATTGCTGGTCAACCAATTGATGTGAAGGATTGAACTGCTCTTCCACTAGTTCAATAAAAAAAATGTTGAGATGAAAAACCACACTGTTAGAACTGGTGAATTAAAGTTGCTCTTACATGTTGGTTAGCGTTAATAACTTCATCTGTTAATTTTTTTGAACCACCGGTGAATTGGGGTCTGCTTGCCACTTGAATGAATTAAAGCTCCTCTTGCCGGAGCGAGTCAATTGGGTAACAATTTCTCGGTTTTTCTGGAGTTAATGGGTTCAGTAAATACGGGACTAATGGAATAATGGACCAATAGTTATCACTTGAACATAGATATCGAGTCAGTTACCGCCTTCATTGGACTTCTTCTTACTTAGACACCAGGTCGGTTGCATGTACCTGTTCATTCCTTTGTAGGTTGAGATGGCCACCGTTACTTGTTTGTAGCATTGAGCTTCTCAAATGTTTCAGGTGCAGAATGTTAAAATTGTTATTGAGGATCGATTTTCTGATGAAAGTGAATTGTTAAAAAACACCTATAATCATAGATATCCCTACTATTTGCCTTAATAACAAAGTGTGCTCATTTGTTGTGTAGGATTGATGAAGAGCAGTCACCAGAAGATGCAGAAGATGGTCCACCAGAATTGCTGTTTATTCATGGTGGCCATACAAGCAAAATATCCGACTTCTCTTGGAACCCATGTGAAGACTGGGTTGTTGCTAGTGTGGCTGAAGACAACATACTTCAAATATGGCAGATGGCAGAGAACATATACCATGACGAAGATGATCTTCCAGAAGAGTCAACAAAGGCCTCCTAATTCATCGCTCGTAATGATATATAGTCAGTGTAGTGTGGAATGTTAGTTGAGTATTTGGGAGTCTGGGAGCTTTTCCCTATTATACTCGTACATTGGATCCTTTTTTCGACTTAGTTTTAGCTGTGTTTTTGTAAGGTATGATGAACTCTTGTTGCCTTGACCAGTACTTGTTGGTACCATGCTGAAATGGTGAGGTTTCTCAATAACTTTTCCAGTACCGTTTGTATAACTGTTCTAGCATCCAAATTCTGGTAATGAATCCTCTCATCTTAACAATGTGAAAAATCTTGGTCATATAGTGAGAAATTAACTTTATTGTTTTACTTGTGTTGTCGTATGGTTGTTTACCTATTAATATTAACTAAGATTTCTCATATGTGTTATCATGTTAAGATATGGGAGGAATTATTTCAATCCAAAATCACCATAATATAAAGCTTAACACACCCGGGGATAAAAATATGAAAGTGATCGAATTAAATTAATGACTTACCCATCGTTCCTTGGAGCGAAGTTTGTGTGCTCCAGGAGCAAATTTTTTTTTAAGGGAGAAAAGATTGAGAAGAGAGTAGAGAGAAGGAAGAAATTTTTTTTTGGTCCAGTGTCAACTTTTAATGAAAAGATTATATTGGTCCTGAACAGTATTAAAAAATTCTCTTCTCAAAACATAACTTGGCATAGCTTAAAACTAATTACGTAGGTGTATCTTCAATAGTTGCAAGCAAAAGTAAGAACCGTCGTACTATAATAATAATATAGAGGGGTTAGTTTGGGTATTTTCTTAGAGAAATATTGTTTTATTTTTTAAAAATTTTATGTTAAATGTTACAAATTGAGCAATAAAATTTATACTCTAAAAGTTGAAATAAAAAAAATCAGAATATGTTGAAATAATTCAATAAAGACTGGAAGTTTAGGATTCATGAAAAAATAATAAAAAAATACAAAGACTGATAATTACATCAATGACTTTTAAATTAAATAGTTAATTATTTTGAAAAGAAAAAGGATTCAATGTTTGTCCTTTTAAATAACATAAAATTATTTCATTTTAAATAAGAGAAAAGCACAAGCAGTGAAAATTATGAGAGAAAAAATGAGTATTTTTTTAAAATTTAAAATACTAAATTGTGTCTTTCTCTCCTTTAAAATAACATAAATTATATGTCCTTTAAAAGGATAATTTTTTATTTCCAAAAGTCAAATAATATGAATATTTTGGTTGGCAGGTTGAGGACATTAGTATAAATTATAATTACAAATTTAGGTAGCAAAAAATTAAATGCTGGTAAAATGGCTATCTGATGCATGATGTTTTGTAATTGACCTATCACGTATTATGTATCATGTCATTTTGCTTTAAGCACCTAACATTCTAGGATAATCGACCAAAATGTCATTGTTCATCAATTTTTTTACATAAATATCATACGAATAGTGTTATTTCCCAATTTGTCACGGGAGCAAGTTCGCTACCCGGTGTAGCGAACTCGGTTTGCTGACGTGTCACATTTTTAATGGATAATAAGTATCAAATTTTTAAAAAATAAAAAACATAAAAATGAAGTCGCCTGCATGGTTTGGTTAAAATGTCAACAAACCTAGGTCACTCGTGTCAGAAACGAACTCTGACACCACCAGCTTCCTAACACATCATCATGCATAGTTCGCTGGTGCTGCAAGCGACCTTGTCTGCGTGTCAGTTTAGAAAATTAGTTCAGGAGCATGACATTTAAGTAAATTTGCGTGGAAAGAGTGACACAATGCTCGGTGTTCGAACCTTCTACATCTTCACTCGGTCCGAGAACATAAATATGAACTATTTGAATATATTTATTATTATTGATATTAACTACCCGATAACTGATTTCCGTTACAACGATTAACTAACCACTCAACCGCCTCCTTCAACTTCATGAACCGTATAAACTGCATTTCCCTCCAAAACTCGAGCTTTAACAAATTACACAGTCTCGTCGTATTGCATTTGCATTTACATCAGAGAAAGAGAGTAGTGAGAAATCGTAATTAGGGTTTACAGAGAGATGGAAAGGGGAAGAGGAAGAGGAAGGGGAAGAGGAAGGGGAAGGGGAAGGGAAAAAGTTGAGAAAGTGGGAAAGAAAACAGAGGAGTTGAGAATGGAGATTCAGAGGAGAATGGAGGAGAAGAAGCAACAGAAGAAGGAAGAAGAGATTAGAATGGAGATGAGTAAGATAAGCGACGAGCACAAGATTTGGAAGAAGAACACTCCATTCATGTACGACGTCGTCCTCACACACGTCCTCGAGTGGCAGTCCCACACGCTGGAGTGGCTCCCGGACCGCCACGAACTTCCCGGCGAAGACTACTCCGTTCAGAAAATCATCCTCGGAACCCACGCCGCCAAGAACGAGCCCAATTACCTGATGCTTGCTGAGGTAGAACTTCCTCTCGAAAGTGCAGAACTCGACATCCCATGCTATGATGATGAAGGCCCTAATGCTGGTGGTTTCAACGTCGGTAATGTTCAAATCATACAGCAGATTAAACACGATGGTGAGATTAATAGGGCTCGTTATATGCCACAAAACCCTTTCATCATTGCCACTAAAACCGTTAGTGGTGAGGTTCATATCTTTGATTATATCAAGCATCCCTCTGACCCTGATTTGAGGTTGATTGGTCACATCAGGGAAGGGTGGGGTTTGTCGTGGAGCAAGTTCATATATGGCCATTTGCTTAGTGGCTCTGAAGATTCTTTGATTTGCTTGTGGGATGTTAACGCTACTCCCAATAAGAATTCACTCTTCCCCAAGCAAGTTTTCAAGGTTTTTTTTTTTTTCTTTTCGTTTAAATTTTGAAGGGCCGGCTTGGCTCAGCGGTAAGCTTGCTTGCCGTGATGTGTCATGTCGCGGGTTCGAATCAGTCTCTCCGTAAAAAGTAAGGGAAAGACTGCCTAGAGTATTCCCTCCCTCAGACACTCACGAAGTGAGTATTTGAACTGGGTCGGCCTTTTTTTATTTCATTTAAATTTTAAAATGAAAATACATGCATTAATGTTTGTGCCTTGTGAAAACATGAATTGTAATTAGGTCGATGAAGGTTCTGTGGAAGATGTAGCTTGGCATTTGATGCATGATTACTTGTTTGGTTCTGTTGGTAGTGAACAAAACTTGCTTATATGGGATCTTCGAACACCATATGTTACCAAGCCTGCCCAATCTGTTGTTGCTCATCAAAGTGAGGTGTGTGTGTGTGTGTGTGTGTATCGTGGGTGCATAAATCTGGTTGTGGGTAAAAATATGTTGGTTTGAACCAGTTAAATCTCACTTCTTGGATTAGAATGGCTTTACATTCTGCATTTAATGAAACTTAACTTAGATGATTGTTTAAAGAGTTGTTAGAGCATATGTTTGATCGATGTAAGTTTTCATGTGTCCTCTGATTTGTGAGAAAATGACTTTGATCACGACAACTGTTAAATTGAGTTAGAATGCTATTATTGTCTTGAAAATGACAGATAATTTTGTCGAAATTAATGTCAGAAATAAAAAATAAAAAACTTTATTACAAGTTAGCTTGTCAGATGGAAAGATGCAGGGAAGTTGAGCCACTTATCTATTTTATGATGTTTGATACAAACAAACTTAGGAGAATTATTAATTTATGTTAGGTGCTGATATGATCTTCTGAAGATATCAATCTATGTTACTTATATCTTTTGACATATTGAAATTCATGACAAAGTTTCACTAAACTCATCCACTCTCTCCAGTTGTACATTGATGCTATATCATTTCATTGGCTTATCATTTTTTTGCTTGCCGAGAGTTTTTTTAATCTTTCTTTTTATTTTCAATCTGTCAGCTCTTTTCTAATTATTGTTCTTTCTCCATTGTGCATTACTTTTCCTTTATCCTTTTAATTTAACTCTGTTGAGTTCACAATCTTTTGGTGGTTTTCCAGTGTTTAAAAAATGCTCATACTTTCTTCTTCTTCTCAATGTCCCTTACTGATAAAGCTTTTTATGGTGGATATAGGTTAACTGCTTGACTTTCAATCCCTTTAACGAATGGCTTGTTGCTACGGGTTCTTCGGATGAAACTGTGAAATTGTTTGATCTGCGCAAGATCAGTACTGCTCTTTACACCTTCGATGGTCACAAGTAACATTCTCCTCAGATGTTTCTAAATTTTTTCTAGATGTACTTATGTTTATAGCGGTCATTGATCATCTGGATTTTTGTTCTTGGGTGCAATAGGGAAGAGATTACCCAGGTATGCTGGAATCCAAAGAACGAGACTATCTTGGCCTCTTCTTGTCATGCTAGGAGACTATTGGTGTGGGATATTAGCAGGTATTCCTTAATAAAAGCATTGTCATCTCTGGACTTCTTAGTGGATTTTATGTTGTCCTGAAATGTTTGCTGGGTTGTGGTATCCTAGTAGAATTGTTCGGTAGAATTGTTGGAGATTTTGATACATCATAAATCCTATTACGGGTTCTTCCCCCATAATCTAAGTAATATTTTTTGTTTGTTCCATGCCGTGTTTGAGCCACTTTGAGCAAGTTGTCATGAGTTGAATCCTAGTTGCCATGCCCCTGTCATGTTAGTAAATTAAGATTTGAACACAAAGTTTTCGGTGGGTCTGTACTATGTCTACACTTCAAGTGCGTTAATGGTTTTGGTGTGAAGCAGTGTGTTAAAATATTAAAATGCTTTCCAAGGTGTTCTCTAACAGTTTAAGCTTTTAGGATGAATGACCATTATATAGATTCATTGTAAATTTAGTGGGCTGGACTTATCAGGAAAAAAAATAAGGTGACTGGGCTGGAATTTCTAAATTTAGTCCAGATAATTATAGGAGGCTTTTGTAAGTGTAGAAATCCATTTTACTCAATAGTAGAATTCTACTTTTAACGAGTGATGTAACATGGGAATCTGAAATATTAAATCCATAAACCTAGTATGGTAAACTATGCTTCATCCTTACCAACGGAATGTGTATGAATCAAACCGATTGCTGCCACATTTGATTCTCTGTTTGTATCCTATGAATGTGGTGGCCGCATTGGTACCTAAATATCTTTGAAGTTTTTTTTTTTTTTTTTGCAAGTTGATCTGTTGTTACAACTTTGTGTGTGTGTGTGTGGTGGTGGTGGGGGAATAGGAAAATGAAAGCTCGTTTGGTACGCATTTTCATCAAATGCTCTGACGCATATTGTTATGTACTGTGCGTGACCGAGGAGGAGAATTTTGAAAGAAACAGTTAGGCTATGTTTCATTTCTGTTTTTAAAAATAGTTTTCTAATTTTCAGAAAAAAAATATAAAAAAACTCGTTTGATAAGTTTGTTTTGTAAAAAAAAGTTTTAAAAATTATAACTTTTTATTTTTATTTTTAGAATCAAAGTTAAAGAACATAGTTGTTTTTGTTTTCTGTTTTGGTTTTTAACTTAAAAAAAAAACACAGAAAATAACTATTTCCATAATTATTCTACAAAACAGTTTTAAGAACAAAAAAATCAAAACAGAAATAGACCCTTAATTTCAGTAACCCAAATTAAGTAAACTACATCTCTATATAAGCAGAAAATGAGACTATGTATTGTAATTGAATTTGTTGAGTTAGGATTTTGGAACATAGAAATAGATGTAGGTTACATAGCTGCTCACGTGCTAAATTAATTCTCAAATGTTTGTGGTGCAGAATATGGATTTTGAGATGAAAGTGAATTATTAAAAAATAGCTATAATCGTAGATATCCGAAATACTTGGCTTAATAACCAAGTGTAGTCATTTGTTGTGTAGGATTGGTGAAGAGCTGAAGGAAGAAAATATAGGAGATGGTCCACCAGAATTGCTGTTTATTCATGCTGGTCATACAAGCAAAATATCGGACTTCTCTTGGAACCAAAATGAGGAATGGACTGTTGCTAGTGTGGCTGAGGATAAAATACTTCAAATATGGAAGATGTCTGAGGTCATGTACTATAACGATGAAGATCTGATGGGAGGTGAACCTCAAGGGTGAATGACATGATGAGTTAATGTTTCTCTTAATTGTAGCTAGCTAGCCTAGCTGTGTTTCTGTGAGGTATATGATTGCCTTGACCACTACTTGTTAATTGGTACCATGCTGAAGTTTCCCATATTAACTTTTCCAAATATATACACCCTTTGTCTAACTGCTCTCGTGTCCAAAAATCACTAGAGTTTAAAGCGTAACATACCAAAAACTGGAATGTGATCATATTAATGACCTACTCATATCTGTTAGATAGATTTATGCTGTGTGGATTCATTAATTTGATTCCAACAACCGAACTGATTTTTCTTTTTCTAATAACCAACATCTTCTTTCGGTGAAAGCTTAAGAATCAAGTTTCGCAGAAGAGTACTTAAGAAAGATATAGTTTTTGCACACTCCTAAATCTAGCATGGTGAGCACCAAAGAGTAATGAATCAGAGCTATGTTAGATGAAAATTATTAGTGACCTTGAATACGGGGATCGCCTAACAGCTACGTCATGCAAAAATTTTGTATCATGCCTTGATTAGGACATGGGTTCGGTGAGTGTTTTTTTTAGAGGAAACAAATTATATACTTTTAGTAGTTTTAATTATGCATTTTTGGGAATGTATATTTGTATTCATAAAATGTATGTTGATGTGAAAAGAGAAAAATATACAAGTTTAATAGCATAATTTTGCATTTTTGAAAATGTATAGTTAAAAATTGCTAAAAAGACATGAGTTTGTGTCTTTTAGAAGGACACTTCTTTTTCCCTTAGGATATATTGGGTATTGTTCGGTGTGAATATTAAATGTTAAATCGGTTTGGTAGTGCTTATAGTTGATTTGAACTTAATCCCCTCTGAACATTATTTTTCTTTTTGTATATGTCCAGTTATTATTAATGGATATATATGAGGTAGTTACTAACTTGACAGTTATCATGATCGTGGTCTTAGTGTCATATGATAGGAAAGAATTATGGATTGTGGCCCACACTCTGAGCTCCAATTCTGTTATTCTGATAAGAGCTCACAATATGGGCTCTACTTATAGGTGCCGGATAGCCCGTTTCATAATCTACAGGCTTATTTTATCCGGGTAACGATACATGGGCTTCCCAGATTATGTCTACCTAGACCCATCTGAGTTATGAACCCAAAATGAGTATTATTAGGGTAGTCAAGACTTAATCTGATTTACCTCGACACTAATTGTGTCATGTTTATCTCTACTAGAGATTAATGAGTTTGAGATGTAAATGATTACCTTCGATAGTTGCAATCTAAAGTAAGAGCCTTCGTACTATCATAATCATAGAGGGGTTAATTTTGGTATTTGCTTAGAAAAATATTGAATTTTTTTTAAATTACGGGTTTTATGTTAAAATGTTATGAATTAAGTAATAAAAATTATATACTTATAAAAGTTATGAATTAAATAATGAAAATAACAAATTCATAAAAATGTTGATCGAAGTGAATTCAATAATGATTGGCTTTTTTCACATTTAGACTTTTTTTGGATCTATGTCAATTTTGTAAAAGAATATGTCGGGCTAGATAATTAACATACATATATATACAGGGACAAGTCCTATAGTCTTAAAATGAGAAAATTAAGTACCACCAGGCTAACATATCACATATCGACATTTGGCTAAAATCTAAGTATTTTGTCGTATGTGAGAAGTTAGAGGTAATTTTCGAGACAATTTCAGGCAAAATGGTCGTTCAAACCATAGCTAATTTCCTTACAGATGAAAATCAATTACATTCGGGTCACACAAAGGAAACTGATTTCAATTATTCGTAGCATTTTATTTTTTATTATTTAATCCAAATTCCAAACTGTAAAGAACTTGGACATGGAGAAGAAATAATAAACTAATTGGGACACGGTCTATCCCAATGTATGTTGGCCCTTAACGTGGCTTAGTCTTTGACGTGAAAAAGAGAAAGTAACAAGGAAAAATGAAGAGGGATATCAAGGCAACACACCAAAGGCTAAAATGGTAGCAATTAATAACTATATATGTCCACGACGCGTATTCAAAGCTCAAATCTTTGACAAAAATTAACTATGTCCAGGACTTCATGTTAATATGCTCATTAATAATTATATGCCACAGTCGGTATAGGTCTTGGCGCCAATTCACCACAAATATCTCATTGTTTGCGCCTCAATTAAGCTACATATATATCTCACGCAAACTCTAAGATTTCAAAGGTTTGTAAAATAGGAAATGTTAAAGAGAAATTGTAGAAATTTCTACGTATATTACTATCAATCACTTGGTAAATTCCTAGCACTGAATATTGAAGACATGTTTCCCTATAAATATGAATCACACAAGTCACATTGCTATATATCCTTCATCAACACTGTCTTTGTTAATACACAAACCTGTCACAATTTGAAGCAGCTATATAGCCAGCTCGCACAATGAGTTCCAAAAAAAACATACAGAAAATTCTTTGCCCTGTAACAAGGCCACCACCACCTCAACCTCAAGGCAGTAATTCCAAAACTCCAACCCGTGGGACTAAATTGATCACTATACAACAGGTCTTTTCAAAAAGGTCTACTGACCAAGGTGCATGAAGGGAGGCATGTAATATGCTAGAAATGTTAGATTTATTGTGTGTAGTTTTTTTTTTTTTTTTTATCTTAATAAAAATGGGTTAAGTCATAATCCACATGTGATAGATTAGAAGGTTTATTGTATCCATTAATTTACTCGTTTGATTTTATGTTTGTTTTGTGAATAATGGAGTGATCACTATTCACTTTGTGTATTTAGTACTGCAATTTTTTCTCTTGTACTTCGTTTTTCTCATTGTAAAGATCAGAAGATATATATATACATATATCTTCGTTATAAATTATATTTAATTTATGATCAGTATCTTGTCTTTAATATACTCATCTCTTAATGACTAATTAAACAATTTCATCATTTTCTCTCGTTTTTTAAATTAAATTAAAAATAATCCAACCTAATAATCCCGTTGTATAATTAAGTAAAAGGGTTTAGATTAGAAACAGAGGCTAAACAGTACAGAAAATAATGAAATTTAAAATTGTTTAACATCGATCACCCACTGAGTTCGAGATTTTAAGAATAGAATTAAGAAATGTGTATCGCTGCATATAAGGAACAATATATGAGTTTTATAAGAGTTATGTTTTAGGAAGAGTGATTATGTAAAGTTACAGAAATTTATTTTGCGTGCCTTAAATTTTTTTTTTCTTCAAAAATTGTGGATCCTATAAAATATCATGTGCATACGAAACTTTTTTGTGACTATGTTAAGCGATGAATGCAAATCCCATAATATATTAAGAGGTTTAACCCTCAATATAACATACTTAGATTATAATTTTTTTGTTCATTGACCTTACGAAAAATTACAAATTTAATCGGAAATTGTCGAGAATATAGTGTTAGTTGATTATTAAAGAACTATCTCAACCAGTAATGATCACACTACTAGAAAAGTCATTATTATCGACGGAATTTTTCGATGGAAAAATTCCGTTGAAATTTATTGACCGAATTTTCCACGGAATCTGATTTCCGTCAAATTTTTTTGACGGAAAAATTATTCCGTTAAAAGTCTTCGATTGAAAAAGGAATTCCGTCGAAAACATTTAAAAAAATAAAAGAAAAAGAAATTAAATTTTGTGGGGTTTTCGACGGAATTTCGATTCCGTCGAAGATTTTCGATTCCATCGAAGATTTTCGACGGAAAAGGAATTACGTTGAAGATTTTCGACGGAAAAAGAATTTCGTCGAAAAGTTTTGTAAAAAATAAAAAAGAAAAAGAAATTAAATTTTGTGGGGTTTTCGACGGAATTTCGATTCCGACGAAAACCTTCAACGTAATTCCTTTTCCGTCGAAAACCCCACAAAATTTAATTTATTTTTCTTTTATATTTTTAAATGTTTTCGACGGAATTCCTTTTTCCGTAAAAAGACTTTTGACGGAATAATTTTTCCGTCGAAATTTTTTGACGGAAAATAGATTCCGTCAAAAAAATTCGACGGAAATCAGATTCCGTGGAAAATTCGGTCAATAAATTTCAACGGAATTTTTTCCATCGAAAAATTCCGTCAATAATAATGACTTTTCTAGTAAATCATTACTGGTTGAGATAGTTCTTTAATAATCAACTAACACTATATTCTCGACAATTTCCAATTAAATTTGTAATTTTTCGTAAGGTCAATTACGGAAAAAGAATTCCGTCGAAAAGTTTTGTAAAAAATGAAAAGAAAAAGAAATTAAATTTTGTGGGGTTTTCGACGGAATTTCGATTCCGTCGAAGATTTTCGACGGAAAAGGAATTCCGTCGAAAAGTTTTGTAAAAAATAAAAAAGAAAAAGAAATTAAATTTTGTGGGGTTTTCGACGGAATTTCGATTCCGTCGAAAACCTTCAACGTAATTCCTTTTCCGTCGAAAACCCCACAAAATTTAATTTATTTTTCTTTTATATTTTTAAATGTTTTCGACGAAATTCCTTTTTCCGTCGAAGACTTTTGACGGAATAATTTTTCCGACGAAATTTTTTGACGGAAAATAGATTCCGTCAAAAAAATTCGACGGAAATCAGATTCCGTGGAAAATTCGGTCAATAAATTTCAACGGAATTTTTTCCATCGAAAAATTCCGTCAATAATAATGACTTTTCTAGTAAATCATTACTGGTTGAGATAGTTCTTTAATAATCAACTAACACTATATTCTCGACAATTTCCGATTAAATTTGTAATTTTTCGTAAGGTCAATGACGGAAGAAGAATTCCGTCGAAAAGTTTTGTAAAAAATGAAAAGAAAAAGAAATTAAATTTTGTGGGGTTTTCGACGGAATTTCGATTCCGTCGAAGATTTTCGACGGAAAAGGAATTCCGTCGAAAAGTTTTGTAAAAAATAAAAAAGAAAAAGAAATTAAATTTTGTGGGGTTTTCGACGGAATTTCGATTCCGTCGAAAACCTTCAACGTAATTCCTTTTCCGTCGAAAACCCCACAAAATTTAATTTATTTTTCTTTTATATTTTTAAATGTTTTCGACGGAATTCCTTTTTCCGTCGAAGACTTTTGACGGAATAATTTTTCCGTCGAAATTTTTTGACGGAAAATAGATTCCGTCAAAAAAATTCGACGGAAATCAGATTCCGTGGAAAATTCGGTCAATAAATTTCAACGGAATTTTTTCCATCGAAAAATTTCGTCAATAATAATGATTTTTCTAGTAAATCATTACTGGTTGAGATAGTTCTTTAATAATCAACTAACACTATATTCTCGACAATTTCCGATTAAATTTGTAATTTTTCGTAAGGTCAATGACGGAAGAAGAATTCCGTCGAAAAGTTTTGTAAAAAATGAAAAGAAAAAGAAATTAAATTTTGTGGGGTTTTCGACGGAATTTCGATTCCGTCGAAGATTTTCGACGGAAAAGGAATTCCGTCGAAAAGTTTTGTAAAAAATAAAAAAGAAAAAGAAATTAAATTTTGTGGGGTTTTCGACGGAATTTCGATTCCGTCGAAAACCTTCAACGTAATTCCTTTTCCGTCGAAAACCCCACAAAATTTAATTTATTTTTCTTTTATATTTTTAAATGTTTTCGACGGAATTCCTTTTTCCGTCGAAGACTTTTGACGGAATAATTTTTCCGTCGAAATTTTTTGACGGAAAATAGATTCCGTCAAAAAAATTCGACGGAAATCAGATTCCGTGGAAAATTCGGTCAATAAATTTCAACGGAATTTTTTCCATCGAAAAATTCCGTCGATAATAATGACTTTTCTAGTAAATCATTACTGGTTGAGATAGTTCTTTTTTTTTTGGTAAAAGGAGATAGTTCTTTAATAATCAACTAACACTATATTCTCGAAAATTTCCGATTAAATTTGTAATTTTTCGTAAGGTCAATGACGGAAAAAGAATTCTGTCGAAAAGTTTTGTAAAAAATGAAAAGAAAAAGAAATTAAATTTTGTGGGGTTTTCGACGGAATTTCGATTCCGTCGAAGATTTTCGACGGAAAAGGAATTCCGTCGAAAAATTTTGTAAAAAATAAAAAAGAAAAAGAAATTAAATTTTGTGGGGTTTTCGATGGAATTGCGATTCCGTTAAAGATTTTCGACGGAAAAAGAATTCCGTCGAAGAGTTTTGTAAAAAATAAAAAGAAAAAGAAATTAAATTTTGTGTGATTTTCGACGGAAAAGGAATTCCGTCGAAAAGTTTTGTAAAAAATAAAAAAGAAAAATAAATTAAATTTTGTGGGGTTTTCGACGGAAAAGGAATTCCGTCGAAAAGTTTTGTAAAAAATAAAAAGAAAAAGAAATTAAATTTTGTGTGATTTTCGACGGAAAAGGAATTCCGTCGAAAAGTTTTGTAAAAAATAAAAAGAAAAAGAAATTAAATTTTGTGGGGTAATTTTTATAATTAACCTAACAGGTACGTAACTTTTATATAAATAACATAACTTTTATATATATTGATTAATTATATAACTAAAGTAACTTTTTAATATTTAATTGCACATAATTAACTATATTAGTTCTTAATGCTATAAAGGATTGAAATAAGTAAAATAATCATCATTAATTTAGCTGTCCACTCCCGTTTGGCTGTGTCTTAACTCTTTATGCTTTATATTTGTATATTTGTGAGTCCTTTCTACAATTCTGTGCCTCATATTCATCCAGGTGCAATCTGATTATAGAGGTTTGTAAGGTATGATGTTGAATTGTTTTGACAACTTGTAGAAAATCTCATGTAGGTCGGAAGGCATCTCATGAAGACTACTTCTCAGCTAGGCTTTGGGTATAAGCCTGTTGGTACTATAGTGGTTAGATCTTAGTTCAATGGCATATAGTTAGATCTTAGTTCAATGGCATCAGACAATTTTAAATTGGAAGATGATGGTGAGTGACGGAGAAAAAAGCCAATGAGGTTTCAAGTCAAGTAGAACCTTGACCCGGGAGAAATATTTCAAGTTCACTCACTTAAAATCATTATTCATGTGTATGAAGATGAGGCTTCTGATTCCAAGTTTGCAAAACTTATCACTCTTAGGTTTGGGTACTTGGTGAAGTTGAATATTATATGTATTGTAAATGAAAGATTGTGTATTGATATGAAGTTCAAAAATGACTCGGAGGAAATTGTTTCTTTGAATTATGAAGTCAGTTTTACATTTTGTGTTGATACTGTAAGAACCCGCACCACTAATTAAGGTAATTAGTGAATTAATTATGATAATTAGGAAATAATTCCATAATTGACCCTAATAATTATTAATGGGCTTAGATAATTATATTGAGTGAGTAAGAATGCTGAAAGTCGCTTTTCGGAAGAAAAGCGCAGATACCGGTTCTGCTACTCGGTATAAATGAGTACCGGAAAAGTATCCCGGAAAATTATAACGAATACATGATAATTACTAGAATATTATGTAGGACTTGTAAAACAAGTTTCAAGTCAAAACGACGTAATCTGATGCCAGAACTGATACTGGCTATGGAAAAGCGCGTACCGGAAAGGTGCTCCGAAAAATAAAATAAATATATGACAAATCTTAGAAAAATGCGTAGGTCTAGAATCCGAAGTTTGGGATCAAGATCTTTTACTTTGCGATTAAGGCTAATACTGCGCGATTGGTGGCCTTGCCTATATATAGGCCCATTATGGGCACAAAACCCTAGATTTTAATATTCCTACGTTGGGGGCTTTGTTGCTGCAGCTGCCATTTCCTTTCTCCTCCTTCTTCTTCTTCTTCTTCTTCTTCTTTTCTTCTTCTTTCTTCACCATTCCTCCTTCCAAGCAACTAGAGTGTGTCTTGGGTGAGGGTGGTGCAACCTTTTCTGAGTTGAGAAGGCTGTGTGTGTGAGGTTAGTGAGCTGAACTTGAAACTTTAGTGATGGCTACTTTGTGGTAGTCATTGTAAGCTTCAAAGTGCCTTCTTGTGGTGCAAGAACCCACCTTGAAGTGCCATTTTCGTGCTCATACTTAGGCTGAGTTTGAAGTGTCTTGAGAGGGCTCCAAGAGCACAACTTGCCTCTGTTTTGAACTTTGGTAAGTTACCTCACTATGATCATGGGTTTATAATGCTTAAAGTTGATGTCTTGACCATGTTTAATGAGTAAGCAAGAGGGTATAAGGTATATGAACCTAAAATGAACTAAAGATGCATGCTTTAACGTGTACATGTGTTAAAAGTTGGACCTTTGGGATGGATATTCACGAAATGCAGAAACTGCATTCTGTCGTGAGATATCCGGATATTTGTCGAACAGATATCCGGATATCAGTATCCGGATATGGTATCCGGATATTGATATCCGGATATGGGATCTGGGTATCCGGATATGACATATCCGGATATGTCCAGTGTGATATCCGGATATGGCATATCCGGATATACCCCTTCTGATATCCGGATATCCTGGGTTCTGCGCAGACAGTAGCTGTACTGTGTGAACAGTAAGCTATGGGGTGTGTGTGGACCCTAGTTTAAGGAAGTTGAACTTCTGTAATAAAAGGACTAAGTCAGAATCATATGATTAAGGGCTTATGGCTTTGTTGGAAGCCTTAAGACGTAAAACGTAAAGGAAAGGCGTAGTCTTTAAGTTGTATGCATGTTGTGCATTTATATTAACTTGTTAATGGTCCATATCAGATTGTGATACTGCTGTTTGTGGACTTGTGAGTGGTTGGACTCTTGGCTTGGATAGCTAGCTTGCAAGGTAAGCTTTCGTGTCCTCGGTTTAGCCATTTTGATGTTCCACCATGTCCCATGGGGATGGGTTTATGCATGCTGTGTTACATGCTTTGATTATTTTGAAATGCTGTTGAGCTGTTTATATGTAATGAGCTATTATGATATGCATGTGGTGTCCACCTATACGGTAAGCCTGAGTATGTAGTACATACAAGATGGTGAGGCTGTGGTGAGGTACAGGTAGCGTCCTGGTACTCATGTAGGCATAGACGTATTCCTACATTTCTCTGGCCAGTAGATTTGAAAGCACACATGACATGATTAATTGCTGCATCGCATGATTTTAGAACTTATAATGTAATACTGTTTTTAGAACTTATATTACACATGTAAGTGAGCTTGGGGTGGAGACTCCTTGAGGACCCCTTGTCTTACTGAGATTTCTTGTTAGAGATCTCACCCCACGTTTGGGGATGCTTATTTCAGGATCAGGTAATGTTGAGGGCTCGGGTGGCAGGAGGCCAGAGCTGAGTTGATTTGATGATATGCTGACTGCTATTTTTATTTCTGACTGTTGTTTATGTTTTCTGTTGAGTTTATGTTCTGACTGTTATTGGGCTTTGTTGCCTTATTTGGTGAGCATGGGGTTTGTCCATGCCACATGTTTGACTTTGGTCTTTTAGATTAATGTTGTAATTAAAGTATCAGGATTTTGACCCAGGCTACTTGTGTAGACCTGTGGTTTTAGATACACACCTTATATTTATGTACGAGGTATTCAGTTAGTTGTCTTGCAATTTACATACAGGCAGTAATTTTATGAAAATGATTAAGTAATCAAGTTGGCTAAGTTAATAACGTCATAATTGAATTAAAGAAAAAGTTATTCCGCATTTTAATTAAGCGTGGCTTAATACGATAGTGTGTTAACAGACCGGGTTAACACGGGCTGTTACATTTTATGGTATCAGAGCACTTTCTAGGGAAAAGCCTGTATGTATTGCAATAACTTAGGATGAGTCGTTGCGTGTCTACTTTGTGTTCTCTCTGACTGGTGTGCGTTACGATAATGCATATGTGACCACATGGCGTGGGCCTGATCAACTCATTCTTTGTGTAACTTGTGCAGAGTCATGGTGCCACCGAGGAGGAACACGAGTACGAGCGAGGATCAGACGGATCCTGTCCTGGCTGCATTAGCTGAGATGCAGGCGGCCCGACTAGCCGACCAGGAAGCCACGAGGCTGGCAAACCGGGCGATGCTGGACGCTATACGAGATGCGAACCGGCAAACCACGGCAGAGGTTCTGGAGGAGAACCGGATGGCCAACATGACGATGATGAGGGTCATATTGGAGGAGTTGAAGGCTGGTCCTGCTGCTGGCCAGGGTCCTCCACCACCTCCACCGCCGCCACCGCCTCCACCTCCGCCTAGTCAACAGGAGGACTCCCAGAGCCAGATGGGTGAGGGTAGTCACTTGACGGGGGCCATGCAGACTATCCCCGTACTCGCTGAGGATCGTGACGAGATCGATCGCCGGCTGAATGCTTTCCGCAAGCATAAGCCACCTTCATTCGACGGATCGTATGATCCCATTGCTGCTGCTAGATGGCTTCAGGCGCTAGACAAGATTTTCGGATCATGCAGTGCACCGATCCGCAGAAGCTGTTGTTCGCCACTTATATGCTGGAGGGCGAGGCCCATGAGTGGTGGACCAACCTTTCTCAGGTCTACGAGATGCAGGGTCATGTGATGACGTGGCCATTCTTCGAGGAGAGCTTCTTGGGTCAGTACTTCCCTTATGACTCACAGGAGAGGAAGCAGGGGGAGTTTGACCGGTTGGTACAGGGCTCGTTGTCTGTTGACGAGTACCTGACCAAGTTTAATGAGCTGGTGAAGTTTTCACACTTCAGGATGGCGAGGCCTACTCCTACATTCTTGGCTGCTAAGTTCCGCAGGGGACTTAATGAGGATATTGCTGGTTACTTAGCTGGGTCTGCATCCAGAGATTTTGGGACACTGGTTCAGCAGTGTCGTGATATTGAGGACTTCTACAGCACGAGTAAGGCCAAGAAGGCCAAGATGGAGGTACCACAGGGTACCGGCGGTTCCACTCCCTGGAAGAGTAAAAATTTTGCGAACAAGGGCAAGGGCAAGCAGATGGCGGCTAAGCAAGCGCCAAATCAGTTTAGAAAGACTGCTACTCCGGGGAATGCCGCTAGACCTCCTGCTCCCATATGTTCGGGATGCGGGAAGTCACATTTTGGGCCGTGTTCTACCGGGCAGCTGATATGCTTCCAGTGTGGCAAGGAGGGCCACTATTCCAGAGATTGTCCAACGGCGAGAGTTGCTGCAGTGCAGGCTGTGCCATTGCAGATGGTTCCTACTGGGGCACCAGCAGTGCCACCTACCACGGGGCGTGTTTATACGTTGGATCGTCAGCAGTCGGACAGAGCTCCGAACCTGGTCAGAGGTACGGTTACCATTGGTGGTTCAGCTGTTGATGTGCTATTTGATTCCGGGGCAACGCACTCTTTTGTTGCTACCCCTATTGCTGTGGGGCTTGAGTTGCCCAGTGATGTGCTTTCTCCACCGATGCGGGTTACCACCGCCACCGGAGAAAAATGTTTGACCTCCACTGTTCATCGCGATGTAGCGTTTCAGTGGGATGGCTGTGACTTCTCGGTAGATCTGATAGGATTGCCGATGGCCAACCTTCAAATTATTTTGGGCATGGATTGGTTGTCCAGAAACTGTGCAATGATTGACTGTTGTGCCAAGAAAGTGGTGATGTCTCCGGGTGGGTCCACAGCCAGTTCCTCACCGTTCATTTCAGTCCTGCAGGCGAGGAGGGCCTTGAGAGCAGGGGCTTTTGGCTATGTCATGTTGGGAGGTTTGGTGAGTGGGACACAGGAGGATCTCACTGGCATTCCTGTGGTGAGGGAATTCCTCGAGGTGTTTCCTGAGGAGATTCCTGAGTTTCCACCACAGAGGGAGATAGAGTTCTCCATTGACTTATTGCCTGGTGTGGGGCCTATATCGTTGGCTCCATACCGGATGTCGCCACCAGAGTTGGCGGAGCTGAAGAAGCATATCGAGGAGCTTTCAGCAAAAGATTTTATTCGGCCGAGTGTGTCTCCCTGGGGAGCACCGGTCATATTTGTGAAAAAGAAAGATGGGACCATGCGGTTGTGCACCGACTACAGACAGTTGAACAAGGTGACAATCAAGAACAAGTACCCTCTTCCACGCATTGATGATTTGCTGGATCAGCTCAGAGGTGCTTGTGTGTATTCCAAGATTGATCTCCGGTCCGGTTACCATCAGATATGGGTAAAGCCGGAGGATGTCCCAAAGACAGCATTTCGCTCGAGGTACGGGCACTACGAGTACTTGGTGATCCCGTTTGGACTCACCAATGCACCCGCAGTGTTCATGGACTACATGAACAGAATCTTCCAGCCGTACCTGGATCAGTTTGTGATCGTCTTCATTGACGACATCTTGATCTACTCCAAAACGGAGGAGGAGCATTCTGAGCACTTGAAGATTGTGTTGCAAGTGCTAAAAGAGAAGAAGCTCTATGCGAAGCCGTCAAAATGCGAGTTTTGGCTCAAGGCGGTGAAATTTCTGGGTCATGTGATTTCTGCTAATGGAGTTGCAGTTGATCCTAACAAGATTGAGGCCGTGATGGATTGGGAGAGGCTCAAGACGGTTACAGAAGTAAGAAGCTTCCTGGGTTTGGCAGGTTACTATCGGAGGTTCATAGAAGGATTCTCCAAGATGGTGCTACCGATGACTCGCCTTACCCGGAAGGAGACTCCATTCGTGTGGACACATGAGTGTGAGGAGTGTTTCCAGGAGTTAAAGGAGAGACTGACTACTGCTCCAGTGTTAGTTCTTCCTGATCCTGCAGAACAATTCGAGTTATACTGCGATGCTTCTGGTAAGGGACTTGGCTGTGTGCTGATGCAGAAAGGGAAAGCGGTTGCTTACGCTTCAAGACAGTTGAAACCTCATGAGGAGAACTACCCGACTCACGACTTGGAGTTGGCAGCCATCGTTTTTGCTTTCAAGATTTGGAGGCATTACCTGTTTGGCATGAAGTTTGCTGTATTCAGCGATCACAAGAGCTTGAAGTATCTGTTCGACCAGAAGGAGTGGAACATGAGACAGCGTAGATGGATGGAGTTCTTGAAGGACTACGACTTTGAGTTGAGGTACCATCCTGGCAAGGCCAATGTGGTAGCCGATGCCTTGAGTCGGAAATCCGTGAGCTTATCCAGTTTAATGATGAACGACTACGAGGTGATCGAGAAGTTCAGAGACTTGAGAGTGAACTCCTTGTTTGGGGGTGCACTGCTTGAGATGGAGACAGCAGAGGTGATTAATGAGCTGATGGAAAAGATCAAAGAGGCGCAAGTGCAAAGAGAGTGCCTTGACTATGTGAAGAACCAGGACGGTGTGTCTTGGAATGATGATGGTTTATTGCTGTTCCAGAAGAGGATTGTTATTCCTCGAGGGCCATTGACCGAAGAGGTTATGACAGAGGCTCATAAAGGCCGGTTCACTATCCACCCTGGTGCTACAAAAATGTATCAGGACCTAAAAAGGAATTTTTGGTGGCCGGGCATGAAGAAGGACATAGCGGTCTACGTGTCCAAGTGTCTGATTTGCCAGAAAGTAAAGATCGAGCACCAGAAACCGTCTGGTAAACTACAACCTCTAGAGATTCCACAGTGGAAGTGGGAGAGCATTTCCATGGACTTCGTTGTGGGTTTGCCTAGAACTCAGGCTGGCTGTGATTCTATCTGGGTTATAGTGGACAGATTGACCAAGTCTGCCCATTTTCTTCCAGTGAAGGTGAGCTTTACTACAGAGCAGTTGGCCAAGCTATATGTCCGCGAGATTGTGAGGCTTCACGGGGTGCCCGAGAGTATCATCAGTGATAGGGACCCGAAGTTCACATCTCGGTTCTGGGAGGCGCTGCAGGAGGCTTTCGGTACACAGTTGAGATTGAGTACCGCCTATCACCCTCAGACTGACGGACAGACTGAGCGGACCATCCAGACATTGGAGGACATGTTGAGAGCTTGCACGTTGGAGCAGGGTTCTGCATGGGATAGGTACCTTCCGTTGGTTGAATTTTCATACAACAACAGTTTCCATGCTAGTCTGGGCATGGCACCCTACGAGGCGCTGTACGGTAGGAGGTGTCGGACTCCTACCTGCTGGTCTGAGGTTGGAGATAAAGAGCTTTTCGGCTTGGACTTTGTCCAAGATACTACCCTACAGATCCAGATGATCAGGGAAAAGTTGAAGCAGGCGCAGAATCGTCAGAAGAGCTACTATGATGTCAAGCATCGACCACTGGAGTTCAGTGAGGGTGAGCACGTGTTTGTGAAACTTTCACCTGTCACCGGTGTTGGACGGGCACTCGGCGTGAGGAAGTTGAGCCCGCGATTCATAGGGCCCTACCAGATCCTGGGTAGAGTAGGACCAGTTGCCTATCGACTCGCCTTACCTCCGAACCTCGCCAACATCCACGACGTGTTTCACGTGTCTCAGCTTCGAAAATACATAGCAGACCCTTCGCACGTGGTGCAGCCGGATGACGTGGAGGTTCGGGAGAACCTAAAGACTCCCGTCGGACCACTCAAGATTCTCGATCGAGGCGAGAAACAGCTTAGGAGCAAGATCATTCCGATGGTCAAGGTGCAGTGGACTGGGCGTAGTCCCGAGGAGTGCACTTGGGAGCGAGAGGATGAGCTTCTCCGACAGTATCCCGACTTTCGAGACAGGTATGTTTCTGATTTTGAGGACAAAATCCTTAAAAAGGTGGGGTGAATGTAAGAACCCGCACCACTAATTAAGGTAATTAGTGAATTAATTATGATAATTAGGAAATAATTCCATAATTGACCCTAATAATTATTAATGGGCTTAGATAATTATATTGAGTGAGTAAGAATGCTGAAAGTCGCTTTTCGGAAGAAAAGCGCAGATACCGGTTCTGCTACTCGGTATAAATGAGTACCGGAAAAGTATCCCGGAAAATTATAACGAATACATGATAATTACTAGAATATTATGTAGGACTTGTAAAACAAGTTTCAAGTCAAAACGACGTAATCTGATGCCAGAACTGATACTGGCTATGGAAAAGCGCGTACCGGAAAGGTGCTCCGAAAAATAAAATAAATATATGACAAATCTTAGAAAAATGCGTAGGTCTAGAATCCGAAGTTTGGGATCAAGATCTTTTACTTTGCGATTAAGGCTAATACTGCGCGATTGGTGGCCTTGCCTATATATAGGCCCATTATGGGCACAAAACCCTAGATTTTAATATTCCTACGTTGGGGGCTTTGTTGCTGCAGCTGCCATTTCCTTTCTCCTCCTTCTCCTCCTTCTTCTTCTTCTTCTTCTTCTTCTTTTCTTCTTCTTTCTTCACCATTCCTCCTTCCAAGCAACTAGAGTGTGTCTTGGGTGAGGGTGGTGCAACCTTTTCTGAGTTGAGAAGGCTGTGTGTGTGAGGTTAGTGAGCTGAACTTGAAGCTTTAGTGATGGCTACTTTGTGGTAGTCATTGTAAGCTTCAAAGTGCCTTCTTGTGGTGCAAGAACCCACCTTGAAGTGCCATTTTCGTGCTCATACTTAGGCTGAGTTTGAAGTGTCTTGAGAGGGCTCCAAGAGCACAACTTGCCTCTGTTTTGAACTTTGGTAAGTTACCTCACTATGATCATGGGTTTATAATGCTTAAAGTTGATGTCTTGACCATGTTTAATGAGTAAGCAAGAGGGTATAAGGTATATGAACCTAAAATGAACTAAAGATGCATGCTTTAACGTGTACATGTGTTAAAAGTTGGACCTTTGGGATGGATATTCACGAAATGCAGAAACTGCATTCTGTCGTGAGATATCCGGATATTTGTCGAACAGATATCCGGATATCAGTATCCGGATATGGTATCCGGATATTGATATCCGGATATGGGATCTGGGTATCCGGATATGACATATCCGGATATGTCCAGTGTGATATCCGGATATGGCATATCCGGATATACCCCTTCTGATATCCGGATATCCTGGGTTCTGCGCAGACAGTAGCTGTACTGTGTGAACAGTAAGCTATGGGGTGTGTGTGGACCCTAGTTTAAGGAAGTTGAACTTCTGTAATAAAATGACTAAGTCAGAATCATATGATTAAGGGCTTATGGCTTTGTTGGAAGCCTTAAGACGTAAAACGTAAAGGAAAGACGTAGTCTTTAAGTTGTATGCATGTTGTGCATTTATATTAACTTGTTAATGGTCCATATCAGATTGTGATACTGCTGTTTGTGGACTTGTGAGTGGTTGGACTCTTGGCTTGGATAGCTAGCTTGCAAGGTAAGATTTCGTGTCCTCGGTTTAGCCATTTTGATGTTCCACCATGTCCCATGGGGATGGGTTTATGCATGCTGTGTTACATGCTTTGATTATTTTGAAATGCTGTTGAGCTGTTTATATGTAATGAGCTATTATGATATGCATGTGGTGTCCACCTATACGGTAAGCCTGAGTATGTAGTACATACAAGATGGTGAGGCTGTGGTGAGGTACAGGTAGCGTCCTGGTACTCATGTAGGCATAGACGTATTCCTACATTTCTCTGGCCAGTAGATTTGAAAGCACACATGACATGATTAATTGCTGCATCGCATGATTTTAGAACTTATAATGTAATACTGTTTTTAGAACTTATATTACACATGTAAGTGAGCTTGGGGTGGAGACTCCTTGAGGACCCCTTGTCTTACTGAGATTTCTTGTTAGAGATCTCACCCCACGTTTGGGGATGCTTATTTCAGGATCAGGTAATGTTGAGGGCTCGGGTGGCAGGAGGCCAGAGCTGAGTTGATTTAATGATATGCTGACTGCTGTTTTTATTTCTGACTGTTGTTTATGTTTTCTGTTGAGTTTATGTTCTGACTGTTATTGGGCTTTGTTGCCTTATTTGGTGAGCATGGGGTTTGTCCATGCCATATGTTTGACTTTGGTCTTTTAGATTAATGTTGTAATTAAAGTATCAGGATTTTGACCCAGGCTACTTGTGTAGACCTGTGGTTTTAGATACACACCTTATATTTATGTACGAGGTATTCAGTTAGTTGTCTTGCAATTTACATACAGGCAGTAATTTTATGAAAATGATTAAGTAATCAAGTTGGCTAAGTTAATAACGTCATAATTGAATTAAAGAAAAAGTTATTCCGCATTTTAATTAAGCGTGGCTTAATACGATAGTGTGTTAACAGACCGGGTTAACACGGGCTGTTACAGATACCTTCAATTTTTATTTTTAAATTTTATACATGCTACAATATATACTAATTGTACACCGCTCGTTAATTGTATAAGTCTTTTTTCATACTTAAGCTAATATATGATATGGACTTTTGTGCATTTACTGAGTTGATTAAGAAGATTTCATTTTGATATGTTTTTTTACCTTGATTATATTTTTTATCAGGTAAAGTATAGAAATTGCTATTAATTTTGTAAAGAGAATTAAAAAAAGAATCTATATTTTTCGACGGAATTCATTTTCCGTCGAAAACCATTATAACAATTTTCGACGGAATTTCATTGATTTTCCGTCGAAATTTTTTGACGAAATCCATTTTCCGTCGAAAACCAATACAATAATTTTTGACGGAATTTCATTGATTTTTCGTCGAAAATTTTCGACGGAATCCGTTTTCTGTCGAAAACCACTACAACAATTTTCGACGGAATTTCATTGATTTTCCGTCGAAAATTTTCGATGGAATCCGTTTTCCGTCGAAAACCATTACAACAATTTTCGATGGAATTTCATTGATTTTTTGTCGAAAATTTTCGATGGAATTTTTAATTCCATGGAAAAAATTTTATCAACGGAGGAATATTCCACGGCCTGAATTCCATCGAAAATTCCGTCAAAAAAATGAACGTTTCTAGTAGTGTCATATTAATATTTTAATTTAATGTGATCATATTAATATTTTAATTTAACGCATCCCTTGCACAAGAGTTATTGGATTTGAAACAAATAATAAATTAATTTTTTAATTTTGTTTGGAAACGAGGAGAGTGAGATTGTGATCACTTAACATGTTTGAGATCTCATTGTCCATATTCTTCTAAGAAACTTTAACTATAAGTAGGTAGATTTATGCATTATTCACTCTTTAAATTGAATAAACTCTTATTTGAGAAAGTATTTTTAAAAAATCTAATATGAAATCGTTAACTATTAATGTGACCCTTACTTGTTTATAAAAATAAAAATAAAAATGTGACCCTTACTTGATCGTTAAACTGTTCACTAGTTGAAATGATTGATTAATATTGACCTTAAAATATTTCCACATTGAGTTATTAGTTGAGATTCTTGAGAAGGGTTGATATACGTGCAGAGAAAAGGAAATAAAAAACCAACTTATTAGGTACAATCTTTTTACGTTTGACTTTGTCACTTTAAAAATAGAGGATATAACAATTATAGCATGGGGACATGATGTGAATTGATGTTATATATATAGGATAAGCTATAAAGTACAAACAGAGACGGTCTGCCTTAAAAGACCGAAATGGCACTGGATATATATGATAGTTTGGTACAAGGTTTTTTTTAGAATTCCTCATAAATTAAATATTTTTAAATTTTTTATTTTCAGATATTATCGTAAATTGAATATTTCTATCATATATCTGAAAATTGTGATTCCCGGATAAATAAAAATTTATCATCTATCGAACGCCCCATAATTGAATTTTTCTTATGACAAATGAAATTTCTGAAAGCGATTTCTGTCGTTAACTCCTCTGAATGGTTAGTTTTTGCCCTTCATAGTAAATGATATCTTTTTTGTTTAATCTAAATCATAAAGAAACAAATTTTTTTGTTTTGTTCAACTAAAAAAACAATTAATTTGTTTGTTTCTTAAGAATTATGTTATTTCGACAAAGCGAACATATGCTTTTTAACATAATGTGCACTACATCCGCATGATCTATATATGTAGTTGATTTTAAGCATGTGATGACTTGATTTTTTTCTTTTCTTGAAAAGCTCATGTAATTTTTAATTTAAATTACTCAGTCATATTATTGTTAATAAGGTAGCTTGTTACGTCGACTCCAGGTTCTATATTTTGCAGAACAAGAAGACAAATAAAATACTAAATGGGACTTAACAAACATATTTAAAGAGAGAACTTAATTTATAACTCTATTTTATTAATAAACCTTTCCATTAAAAGACAAACTTACAAAGGAAATAACAAGCTACTTGTGATCATAATCACAAGGTACTTGCATATATATAACTTATAAATATATCAGAGATACTATAAATTTACATGTGGAAATGGGAGATTATTACACTTTTTAGCACTAAGGTTGTAAACTAAAAACACTTATGAATAGTTGACCTAATCTGCTGAAGATCCTACTTCCACATGAACCTGCAACAAAATCAAAATGATATATGATATATATATATATATATATATATATATATATATATACAGGAATTTTACACCGGTGTAAGTTACACTCTCAATCCTATCCGTTGATTCAACTTATATCTAAGGGCTCAAATTTTTTGGGAATGTGAGCCGTTGGATACAAGTGGATCAATGGTCAAGACATGAACCTAACTCTTACACTGGTGTAAAATCCTACCCCATATATATATATATATATATATATATATATATACTGGGAAATCATACTTTTACGTGACATGAGATTGATCTCTCATGTTACTCTCACTTCGAAAAATGTGTCTTTTTTTTCTTCTAAAAATTGATGGGACCCACGTTTTTTATCTCTTAACATGATAGAACTTCTCTCATACTACATTAGAGAAGTAATCCCCATACAGAATACGTACAGACACCGTGCCATAATGAAAATAAAAATAAAATAAAATGAAAGAAATAATTCTAATCCCTTGCTGATTTAGCAAATTTAGTGTTTGTTACGAATGGAAATCTAAATAAAGTTATGATTCAAATTTTAATAATAACTTTAAGGAAAAAAATTTCTCATTCTAAATGACATAAAGTTATATCATTGAGATAGACATGGCTATTTTTTTATTTAAAATATAAATTAAAAAAAAACACCCGCTTTTTCCTGCATAATTTTCATTTTTTGTGTCTATCTCTCTCCCAAAATGATATAACTTATATTATTTAAAATGACAAACATCAAACCCTAACTTTGAATGCATAAAAAAATTAAAATAAAAAATAAATTAAACATATATAGATAGTTTAACAAAATTTGATTGAGAAAATATTGCAGTGCAAGAAAGGGTTGTTTCTAATTAAAATTACCTGTTATAAATAATTTTCTTTCCCTTGCAGATGTTAAACAGGATAGGAAAGATAGAATTGAGCATCTTTTGACTTTTTGGGTGGCTCTTCCTTTTCATCCTTCTTAGGTTTCTTCTTTTCATCCTTCTTAGGTTTCTTCTTTTCATCCTTCTTGTCAGAGCTCGAACCATTGTTGTTCGAAGGTGGCTGTTCCGTGTAGCCCATACTGCGCTGTTGGTTTTCGGTTTTGGAACTCATATTGGGATATCAATGAAATATTTGTAAGAAAATCTTTGTTTTGATGTATCTTTGGAATTAAACCTGTTGATATCATATGGCCATACTACATTGCTATATACACATATTTATAATACATAGAGAGACATGCCTCGTAAATTCAAGGGTAAATTAGGCCACATGTTGTTGCGCGTATCACCATGCATGGAAATTTTCTTGTAATTTAACTGAAAATATCATGTATTTGTTTATTAGTAAGTCAGGATTCGATTTGTCAGCCAAAAAAAATTAAAAATAAATAAATTGGGAATTCATTTTCTTAATTTAGGGCAACAAAAAAAGGAAACCGCCATATATATGTAAAAGATAAGGTATAGACCGTAACGTATATATGGGATCAGTTTTTCATAGGACACGTTATGTATAAATCTTCCATAGATTTGATGAATACTCCTATGCGTTTGATCTTTGCATGAAATGTTGTAACGCTTTCGGTGAACATTGCATAGAAAATTTAGGGATATTTCGCAACATGTTGCTTACATTTGTTCACGTGTCATGAAATAATTCTATTTTTGTTGTTGTTTAGAATAGAGAGGTTAAATGACTGCGGTTGACATCAGCTATCATCGATCTTTGTTAATATTATACATCACTTTTATTTTTGGGACATTATCTGTTGTTTGGGAAGATAAGAACGATTGAGAAAAAATTAATATTCAGAAACGGAAATCATTTTTGCATCAATAGTACTTTTATCTTGATATTATTCTTTTTTTTTTTTTTTGGTACAGATCTTGATATTATTCATTTATGATGTTAGTCTTACATCTCAATAAACAAAACAAAAAATGTATTAATTTACAAAAAAGAAGAAAAGAAAAGTATTATATATGTATTGATGAGTTGCAGAATACAATAACATCTTTGAATGCTGCAGCATTGGGCCAGACGTGTTAACGTATTAATTGGGTATGAATTCAAAGATGGATTCTTTTCCTTGCTCCTTAGTTTACAAGGAACCCATATATATTCATTAAATTGGCTCTGCATTTCGTAATGAGGACATTCTGTGTTTTATATCTCTGAACAATATTTTTTATATATTTGTTAATAAAAAAAAATACAGAATGATCATTTTTTTCAAGCCTAATAATCAGTAATGATCATATTCATTCTTATATACAGAAGTGAATTTGTAGTTTTGTGAAATAGAATGAGATCCAACTTTTTTTTTTCTCTAAACATGAAATTATGCTTCATTTCTCTTTCGAGGGGGACTCCCAGTTGCACAATGAGCAAATATGGGAAGTATACAGTCCTCATTTTCTAATTATTACAGTGTCTTAAAAATTTTAATAATAAAAAAAAACTTATGAGTAGAAGTGATATGTCAACCTAACTTCATGCTCAAACTAAACGAATGTTAATTATTACAAGCCTGATCTCTAGACCTGTCACATATTTTTTAATAATAATATTTTAATTTATTTTTAATAAAATAATATCTTATTATTTTTAATAAAATAATATATCGTTATTTATTTTGCTATTTTTTAGGGTTTAGGGTTTAGGGCTCCTTAATAAGAGTCCACATAGTCCTATATATAGTCTTAAAATGAAAAAAGTACCACCAGGCTAACATATCGACATTTGGCTAAAATATCTTAAGTTTGTGATACTTTTTATTATTTAATCCAAATTCCAAACTATAAAGAAGTAATAAACTAATTGTGACACACTGTCTATCTCAATGTATGTTAGCCCTTCACATGGCTTAGTCTTTTACGCTAAAAAGAGTTAATGTGAAAAGAGAAAATAACAAGAAAACAAAATGCAATCATGATACGAAGAGGAAAGCTATGGAAAAGAAGGAAGCAAAGGCTAGAGGCTTTGGGGTGGGGTCCAACCTTAAGTATGCAATCCCACCAAACCACGGTACTACATCTGGAGGGCAGAAAACCGGTTTCGAAGTATTGTCAACCTCGACAAAGGGTGCTGTGCCCCAACGCATGCATGCAACTGAGAAGGTGGAAGCAGAAAGGGAAATTTTGGATTCGATGAGGTATCAAACAGCAGAACAAAATGAGACAGCTCTTGACAGGACCCTGCACCTGTTGGGGGGGGCTCGATCATACTGTGACCTGTGAGGTCAGGGCTTATGCCCTATCTTCCTTCCATACAAGTCTTTATGTCGGTCTGCTCTTGGAATTGCCGCGGTGCTAACAAAAAGGGTCTGACCTGTCTCATAAGAGATATTGTTAGGAAGTATGACATCAAAGTTTTAGCTTTGCTGGAA
This sequence comes from Gastrolobium villosum, assembly GCA_032173675.1. Taxonomy (NCBI): domain Eukaryota; kingdom Viridiplantae; phylum Streptophyta; class Magnoliopsida; order Fabales; family Fabaceae; genus Gastrolobium; species Gastrolobium villosum. The sequence continues at coordinate 191,084 of JAVKPL010010897.1, forward strand.
ACTAGGATCAGTGGATCTAAAGCCACTAGAAAGATGAAACAAATGGGGTTTGATGGCTTCCATAAACAAGACCCCATTGGTTTCTCAGGGGGTCTTTGGCTATTGTGGAACAAATCGGACGTGGAGGTAGCTGTTCAGGAAGCTAAGCATCAATTCATGCATGCTAGTATCCGGTGGAAGCGGACAGGGATTGAAGAAAACATCACCATTATTTACGCTAGCCCTCGAAGAGTTGAACGAAAAACTCTCTGGTCTGATATTTGCAGGTTAAGCCAAGGGAGTCCTACACCTTGGTTACTCCTAGGTGATTTCAACTCCTTAACTCACCCAAATGAGAAAAAAGGAGGGAAACCTCCTTGTCAAGGAAGCATTTCTGATTTTACTTCCTGCCTTACCAGCTGCAACCTGGAGGATCTGGGCCACTCAGGGCCTCCTTTCACCTGGAGACGTGGTAACCTCTTTGAACGTCTGGATAGGGCAGTCTCAAATATTGAAGGTACGCAGGCATTCCCCCATAGATATGTCTTTCACCTCCCTTTCTTCAACTCAGACCATCGTCCGTTGTTGTTGAGAGATGGGGAGACAGACTTGGGGGTAAGAGATTTGAAACCCTTTCGTTTCTTCGCTTCTTGGCTAACGAGAAATGAGTTCAAAGGAATCGTAAGGGACAGCTGGGATGGCAATTCGGATTGGATTCAGGCTACTAAAAAGTTTGAAAGTGAAGCAACATCTTGGCACCGTTCAGTTTTCAAGGAACACCTTCGGAGGAAACACTCTTTGCATGCAAGATTGTTGGGAATAGATAGGAAACTGGGTATTTCGACTGATCACAACCTCGAAAGACTCAGAAGTCATCTTTGGAGTGAACTCCAAACCATTTATTCCCAAGAGGAGCTAAATCTCTTCCAGCAAGCTAGATGTAATTGGCTTCGTTTTGGGGATGGAAATAACCGCTTCTACCATACAGCTACAAATGTCAGAAGGAGGCAGAATAAAATTCACATGATTCAGGATGATCATGGAGTCTGGCATGCAGATGTAGGTGAGGTCAAGGAAATGGCAGTGGCTTTTTTTGAGGTCCTGTTTTCAGCTGGGAGTTCCCCATCCCCCTTTCCACTTTCGGGCTGCTTTCCTAAGATCACCTCAAAATCTTTTGAGTTTCTTCACAGAGGCCCTACCGACTTGGAAATAAAAGAAACCGTGTTTAGCATGCAACCATACAAAGCTCCTGGGAAGGATGGTCTCCACGCAATTTTCTTCCAGTCTCAATGGGAAGTTATTAACAACAGTGTTTGTGCCTTTGTGAAGGAAGTGTTCAGTAACCCATCCAAAATCAAGGAGGTTAACCAGACTCTTCTATGTCTTGTCCCTAAAGTGGTAAATCCTACTTCCATCCATCATTTGAGACCGATTAGTTTATGTAATGTCATCTACAAAGTTGTTACCAAGCTGCTGGCTCAGCGTCTGAGGCCTCACATGAATAATCTTGTCCTCCCCAACCAATGCAGCTTCATCCGCGGTAGGCAAAGCTCGGACAACATTGTCATAGCTCAAGAAATTTTTCACTCTATGAGGAGGAAGAAAGGGTCAAAGGGGTGGTTGGCAATCAAGGTGGACCTTGAGAAAGCCTATGATAGGGTTGATTGGGTTTTTCTGGAGCAAACTCTTCTGGATGCTCGGCTGCCTACTCAATTGGTCCAACTCATTATGGAATGTGTATCCTCCGCTACTTTGAACGTCCTTTGGAATGGATGCCAAACAAGGGATTTCAAATCTTCAAGGGGTTTAAGACAAGGTGATCCTTTATCTCCTTACCTGTTTGTTCTCTGTATTGAGAAATTGGCTCATCTTATTAATGATAACGTTGGGAAGAAACAATGGAAACCCATTACCCTTAGAAAAGGGGGTCCTCCTATATCGCACTTGTTCTTTGCTGATGACATGCTTCTGTTCTCTGAGGCCTCTACTGAGCAAGCTATTATTATCTCGAAGGTGCTGGACTGCTTCTGTAAGGCTTCTGGGCAGAAAATTAACCAGCAAAAGACCAAGGTGTTCTTCTCTAAAAACATCCACCATTCAAGGGCAGACCTCATTTCCAAGGAACTCGGATTCTCAAGAACAAACGATTTGGGAAAATATTTGGGAATCCCAATCATGCATGATAGAGTTTCGGCAGAGAAATTCAACTTTATTCTGAAAAATATGGATGCTAGACTTAGCACTTGGCAAAGAGCAACTCTCTCTTTGGCAGGAAGAACAACACTTGTTAACTCGGTTTTGTCCTCCATGCCTACTTACACTATGCAAACTTGCATTCTGCCAGCAAAGACCTGCGATGGTATCGAAAGGAGATTAAGGGACTTTGTCTGGGGTTCGAATCATGAGGCCCGAAGGATCCATGGAACAGCTTGGGACAATGTTTGCAGAGACAAAAAAATGGGTGGCCTAGGAATCAGACGTGTTAGGCAGGTGAACCAGGCTTCCATAATGAAGCTGGGGCACGGTTTAATCACCAAACCGGATGCTCTTTGGGTTAGAGTTTTAAGAAACAAGTATAGGGTGGGAGAGGATACTATTCCCATACTGACTGGTAGCAAGTCAGCTTCCCCCCTTTGGAAGGGAATTCTCAAATGGTGGCTTCCAACCATTGAGGGCACTCGCATACTTGTGGGAGACGGGAAGAGCACAAACTTCTGGGCTGATAACTGGATCCCAAATGCAGGTCCGCTACTGAACCAGGTTATGAAGGAAATCCCTGACACCATGCAAACCTGGTCGGTTGACAAGTTTGTTACTGATGATGGCCATTGGAATTGGAACTTTATCAAGGACCTTATCCCTCCTGATTTATGTGACAGATTAGCCAATGTCCTCCCTCCCTCCATTTTAAATGGGATAGACAGACCTATTTGGATCCATGGCCTCGACTACCGTTTCAGCATCAAATCTGCATACAAGCTAATCACTCAGGAGTCCCAAGGTCTTGACGGCATCAACTGGAGCGTGCTGTGGAGCTGGAACGGTCCCCTTCGTATTCAATTCTTCCTCTGGCAAGCCAAGAGCGACATCCTGCTAACAAATGCTAGGAGATCGCAACGTAAACTCACGGACTCAGCTTGGTGCCCGAGATGTCACATACATGAAGAAACAGTGCTTCACCTCCTGAGGGACTGCGACTCTAGTAGAGGTATTTGGTATGGTATGGGCTTAAAAATGGACAACTCTTTCTTCAACCAACCTGCCCACAGCTGGTTCGATGAGAATCTCAAGCCTTCGAACCGATCCAACCTCTGGCACATCTTATTTGGAGTCACCTGCTGGCACATCTGGAAAGCAAGGAATACACTCGTCTTCGACAACAAACCTTTACACACGAGGCAACTTTCTTTTCAGATCCATAATCACGTCCATCACTTTATAACAGCTCAAAGTATCCTTAGCTCAAACGGACTAGCCAAGCCGAACAGGATGGAACACCAGATATGCTGGCAGCATCCGGGCAGTGGATGGACTAAAGTTAACGTCGATGGCTCCTCGATCCAGGATGGGAGGAGTTCCAGCTATGGGGGAGTCATTAGGGACGACACGGGCAAATGGATTCTGGGTTTCTGTGGGAGACTGGGTCATGGTAGCTCCTTAACGGCTGAACTTAGAGCTTTTCTTGAAGGAATTCAGCATGCTAGAAGACTGGGGTTTAATAATGTTTGCATAGAGGGTGACTCCTTGGTAGCTGTCACTCTTATCAACAATGGTTGCCATCAAAACCACCCTCTGTTCTCTCTTATTAACAGGATTCGTATCCTTATTCAGGAGGATTGGAATACGATCATCACTCATTCATTTAGAGAAGGGAATGCAGTGGCAGACTGGATGGCGTCTTTTAGTTATCACTTCCAAGACTGGGATGAACATTTGTTTTTTGAACCGCTTTTAGCTTGTCATGTGTTGTTAGCTAGGGACTCCATGGGCATTTCTAGCCCTCGTATCTGTATTCTGTAATTTTAAATTTCCCTCTGAATCAAAAAAAAAAAAAAAAGATGGATATCAAGGCAACACACCAAGCACTAAAATAGTAGCAATTAACTATGACCACGACGCGTATTCAAAGCTCAAATCTTTTTGATAGAGAGTTTTCGACACGGTTTCTTCATATTCAGGACTAAAACTTTTATTATGAAGTCATGTTAATATGCCACAGTCGGTATAGGTCTTGGCGCCGATTCACCATAAATATCTCATTGTTTGCGCCTCAATTAAGCTACATATATAACTCAAGCAAACTCTAAGATTTCAAAGGTTGTAAAATAGGAAATGTTCAAGAGAAATTGTAGAACTTTCTACGTAGATTACTATCAATCACTTGGTAAATTCCTAGCATTGAATATTGAAGACATGTTTAATTCCCTATAAATTCGAATCACACAAGTCACATTGCTATATATGCTTCATCAACACTGTCTTTGTTAATACACAAAATAAACTTGTACCAATTTGAAGCAGCTATATAGGCAGCTCGCATAATGAGTTCCCAAAAAAACATTCAGAAAATTCTTTGCCCTGTAACAAGGCCACCACCTCAACCTGAAGGCAGTAATTCCAATACTCCAACCCGTGGGACTAAATTGCCCACTATACAACAGGCCTTTACAAAAAGGAATTAGAAGGTCTATTGAAGGTGCATGAAGGGAGGCATGTAATATGCTGAAAATGTTAGATTTATTCTGTGTAGTTTTTTTTTATCCTAATAAAAATGGGTTAAGTCATAATCCACATGTGATAGATTAGAAGGTTTATTGTATCCATTAATTTATTCGTTTGATTTTATGTTTGTTTTGTGAATAATGGAGTGATCACTATTCACTTTGTGTATTTAGTACTGCAATTTTTTCTATTGTACTTCGTTTCTTATTGTGAAAATTAGAAAATATATCTTCATGATAAATTATATTTAATTTATGATCAGTGTCTTGTCTTTGATTTACTCATCTCTTAATGACTAAACAATTTCATCATTTTCTCTCGTCTTTTAAATTAAATTAAAAATAATCCAACCTAATAATCCCTTTGTATTATTAAGTACAAGGGTTTAAATTAGAAACAGAGGTTAAACAGTACAGAAAATAATGAAATTTAAAATTGTTTAACATCGATCACCCACTGAGTTCGGAATTTTAAGAATAGAATTAAGAATGATGTGTATCGCTCCATATAAGGAATAATATATGGGTTTTATAAGAGTTATGTTGTAGGAAAAATGATTGTGTAATGTTACAGAGATTCGTTTTGCGTGTCTCAATATTTTTTTGCTTCAAAAAGTGTGAGCCCCACAAAATGTTATGTGTGTAAGAAATTTTTTTGTGTTATGTTAAATGATGAATGTAAATCCCATAATATATTAAGAGGTTTAACCCTCAATATAACATACTACAGGACATATTATAATTTTGTTGATCATTGACCTTGTGAAAATTTACAAATTTAATCGGAAATTGTCGAGAATATAGTGTTAGTTTTTTTTTTTTTTTGATATTAGAATATAGTGTTAGTTGATTATTAAACAACTATCTCAACCAGTAATGATCATATTAATATTTTAATTTAACGCATCCCATGCACAAGAGTTATTGGACTTGAAACATAAATAATAAATTAGTTTTTTAATTTTGTTTGGAAACGAGGAGAGTAAGATTGTGATCACTTACCATGTTTGAGATCTCATTGTCCCTATTCTTTTAATAAACTTTAATTACAAGTTGGTGGATTTATGCATTATTCACTCTTTAAATTGAATAAACTCTTATACGAGAAAGTATTTTAAAAAAATCTAATATAAAATCATTAACTATTAATGTGACCCTTACTTGATCGTTAGACTTTTCACTAGGTGAAATGATTGATTAATATCGACCTTAAAATATTTCCACATTGAGTTATTAGTTGAGAAGGGTTAATTAGGGTTGTTCAAAATGTCCAAAAGAACCAAACCGATCCATAATCAAACAGCTCCATATCATAAAACCGGTTATTTTTAAAATCCGGTTTCATGTGAAACTACATTTTATTTTATAAACCGTTTATTTACCAAACCATAAAAATAATTGGTTATCCATAACCAACTACTCTACAATTAAAGAATAACAAGTAAGTATTATCTTTTATTATGCCTATTATATTAGTCAATTGACTCAAACTTTCAAACAATAAACTAGCAAAAAAAGTTAAGCAACTCAAGTACATAAATAATTTTGTCCGATAAAATTTTATCCGATAAAACTACTGTTAAAATTTTTTTAGGGAAATATTTTTCAATGAAATTTTTTGACAGAAATTCGATCCATTGAAAATTATTCGTCAAAAATTCCAACGTAATCTTTTTCCGTCAAAATGAATGATGAAAATATTTATGTCGAAAACTTTTGACGGAATTTAGATTTTGTAAAGAATTTTGATGATTTTTTTTCCGTCAAATTTTTTTCACAGAAATATTTTTCGTTAAGATTTTTTAACGAAATATTCTTCTTTGAAAATTTTGACGAATATGTTTTTTGTCAAATATTTTAACGAAATTTAGATTCCGTAAAGAATTTTGACACAAAAAATTTTCTGTTACAATTTTTTACAAAAAAATTTTATCACATATTTTTACGGAAATATTTTTCGTTGAAAATTTTCGCTGAAAATGTGTTATGTTGAAAATTTGGGTGAAAATATTTTCCGTAAAAAAATTTAATAGAAATATTTTCCGGCAAGTTTTTTTACGTAATTATTTTTTGTCAAAATTTTTTGATTGAAATATTTTTCCTTGAAAAGTTTGACGGAAATATTTCCGTTGAAAGTTTCAACGAAATTTAGATTCTATTAAGAATTTTGACTGAATTTATTTCTGAAAAAAACTTATGTCAGTTATTTTGGCAAATTCTTGTTACGTTTCTATTTTCGACGTCACGTGATTTTCATCAAAAATTTCGTCACTATGCTCGACGAAATATTTTTCGTCGATAAACTTTGTCGGTATTTGTGACTTTTCTAATAATGCCACATCTAAGAATGATTCATATTTATGTTGTTTTCACATTTTAATGCTAAGGTTAGATAAGTAATTTTTAATATTTCCCCCCTTAAACCCCCTAAATTAGGGGAACTTTAATTTTAAGGGTGAGAAGAGTTTTGGAGGATTTTGTAAAAATCCACAATTCCCTTCCCCTTTTTTTTAACTCAAAAACAATGGAAGGGATTAATATAACCCTCCACTTCACGTCCTTCCCCTCCAAAAATTAACTCCGAAACAAAGCCCTAGTAACATAAATATTGAGAGAATGAAGAGTACTTTTTTTATAATTTTAAAATAATTCAACTGTTCTTCTACCAATCATTCTCAAAACAACGTGAAATAATTTCTATAATTAAGAATCATTTCGTCTGAAGAGTTCCAAAATAATGAATATTCTTTCAAGAAATAGTTGGTCAACTACTTATAAAAATAACATAATCCATCAAAAACCAATTTTGAGTTTGTTAAAAAATCAGTTTTGAACTTGATAACCGGTTTATGTTTCATAAACGGTTTTGATTTAAAACCAGTTTTGAATTAAAACCGGTTTGAAACCGAATTTCAATCAAAACCGGTTATGAACCACAAACCGATTTTGAAACTGTAACAGCCCGTGTTAACCCGGTTTGTTAATATACTATCGTATTAAGCCACGCTTAATTAAAATGCGGAATAACTTTTTCTTTAATTCAATTATGACGTCATTAACCTTAGCCCAGTTGATTACTTAATCAATTTCATAAAATAATGCTTGTATGTAAATTGTAAGACCACTAACTGAAACACCTCATATATAAATATAAAGTGAGTATCTAAGTCACTGGACTACAACACATAGCCTGGACCAAAACCCTGATACATTAATTCAACTTTAACTAAAAGAAGCATACTCAAATCTATGTGGCATGGGCAATCCCCATGCTCACCAAATAAGGCAACAATGCCCAGCATCAGTCTTAAACATAATGAAGCTAAAAGCATAAAACAGCATGCATAACCAGCATCCAACAATGTCAGTATATAATATCATCAATCTAACTCAGCTTCGGCCTCTTACCGCCTGAGGCCTCAACATTACCTGAACCTGAAATAAGAGTCCCCAAACGTGGGGTGAGATCTCTAAACAAGAAATCTCAGTAAGACAAGGGGTCCTCAAGGATCTTCCACCCCAAGCTCACTTACATGTGCAATATAACTTCAAAAAGCAGTATTTCCAATATTAGTTCCAAGAGTATGCAGTGCAACAGATATTCGTGCTATGTGTGTTTATACTATCTACTGGCCAGAGAAATGTAGGAATACGTCTAAATCCACATGAGTACAAGGAACACCGCTTGCACCTCACCCACAGTCTCACCTTATCGTATGTACTACATACTCAGGCTTACCGTAAAGGTGGACACCACATTGCATATCATAAAAGCACATTGCATAAAATAGCTCAACAGCATTTCCAAATATTAAAAGCATGTAACACAGCATGCATAAACCACATCCCCATGGGACATGGTGGAACCACAACATGGCTAAACCGAGGACACGAAAGCTTACCTTGCAAGCAATCAATCCAAGCCAAGAGTCCAACCACTCTCACAGTCCAAACACAACATTATCACAATCTGTTATGGACCAATAATATAACATTAATTATGCATCACAAGCATACAACTTAAAGACTACACCTTTCCTTTACGTTTTATGTAACAGCCCGTGTTAACCCGGATTGTTAACACACTATCGTATTAAGCCACGCTTAATTAAAATGCGGAATAACTTTTTCTTTAATTCAATTATGACGTCATTAACTTAGCCAACTTGATTACTTAATCATTTTCATAAAAATACTGCCTGTATGTAAATTGCAAGACAACTAACTGAATACCTCGTACATAAATATAATGTGTGTATCTAGAACCGCAGGACTACAACATGCAGCCTGGGTCAAAATCCTGATACATTAATTACAACAGCGAATTAAAAAACATAATCAAACCATGTGGCATGGACAAACCCCATGCTCACCAAATAAGGCAACAATGCCCGCAAACAGTCTCAACATAATAATATAAATAAAGCAGGAACATAATGTAACAGCAGTCAATCCAGCAGAACAGCATATCAATATCAACTCAGCTCTGGCCTCCTGCCACCTGAGCCCTCAACATTACCTGATCCTGAAATAAGCGTCCCCAAACGTGGGGTGAGATCTCTAACAAGAAATCTCAGTAAGACAAGGGGTCCTCAAGGAGTCTCCACCCCAAGCTCACTTACATGTGTAATATAAGTTCCAAAAACAGTATTACAGTATAAGTTCTAAAATCATGCGATGCAGCAATTAATCATGTCATGTGTGCTTTCAAATCTACTGGCCAGAGAAATGTAGGAAAACGTCTATGCCTACATGAGTACATGGATACTACCTGCACCTCACCCACATGCTTCTCCATCTTGTATGTACTACATACTCAGGATTGCCGTCTAGGTGGACACCACATGCATCATAAAAAGCTCATTGCATATAAATAGCTCAACAGCATTTCCAAAATAATAAAGCATGTAACACAGCATGCATAAACCCATCCCCATGGGACATGGTGGAACATCAAAATGGCTAAACCGAGGACACGAAAGCTTACCTTGCAAGCTAGCTATCCAAGCCAAGAGTCCAACCACTCACAAGTCCACAAACATCAGTATTTCAATCTGATATGGACCAATAATACATCAATATTTATGCACAACAAGCATACAACTTAAAGACTACGCCTTTCCTTTACGTTTTACGTCTTAGGGCTTCCATCAAAGCCATAAGCCCTTAATCATATGATTCTGACTTAGTGCATTTATTACAGAAGTTCAACTTCCTTAAACTAGGGTCCACACACACCCAATAGCTTACTGTTCATACAGTACAGCTACTGTCTGCGCAGAACCCAGGATATCCGGATATCAGAAGGGGCATATCCGGATATGCCATATCCGGATACCCAGATCCCATATCCGGATATCAATATCCGGATACCATATCCGGATACTGATATCCGGATATCTGTTCGACAAATATCCGGATAACTCACGACAGAATGCAGTTTCTGCATTTCGTGAATATCCATCCCAAAGATCCAACTTTTATCACATGTACACGTTAAAGCATGCATCTTTAATCCATTTTAGGTTCATATACATTATACCCTCTTGTTTACTCATTAAACATGGCCAAGACATCAACTTTAAGCATCATAAACTCATGATCATAGTGAGGTAACTTACCAAAGTTCAAAACAGAGGCAAGTTGTGCTCTTGGAGCTCTCCCTAGGTTCCTCAAACTCAGCCTAAGTAGGAGCACGAAAATGGCACTTCAAGATGGGTTCTTGCACCACAAGAAGGCACTTTGAATCTCACAATGACTACCACAAGGTAGCCATCACTAAAGCTCCAAACTCATGCTCACTAACTACACACACACAGCTTTCTCAACTCAGAATGATGGCCACAATGCAGCCCCAAGGTTAACTCTCACCCTCACAAGTGTTTAAACAAGCAAGAAAGGTGATAACTTGGCTAAAGAATGAAGAAGGAAGAAGAAGAATAAGAAGAAGAAGAAGAAGAAGAAGAAGGGTGGCAGCAGCAGCCCAAAATTCCCTACGTAGGTGGCTGCAATAATGACCTAGAAATTTGTGCAACTATTGTATAAATAGGCACAAGCCACTAATCGCACAGTATTAGCCTTAATCGCAAAGTAAAAAATCTTGATCCCAAACTTCGGATCCTAGACCTAGACATTTTTTCTAAGATTTGTCATATTTTTATTTTATTTTTCGGAGCACCTTTCCGGTACGCGCTTTTCCATAGCCAGTATCAGTTCTGGCATCAGATTACGTCGTTTTGACTTGAAACTTATTTTACAAGTCCTACATAATATTCTAGTAATTATCATGTATTCTTTATAATTTTCCGGGATACTTTTCCGGTACGCATTTATACCGAGTAGCAGAACCGGTATCTGCGCTTTTCTTCCGAAAAGCGACTTTCAGCATTTTTACTCACTCAATATAATTATCTAAGCCCAATATTAATTATTAAGGTCAATTATGGAATTATTTCCTAATTATCATAATTAATTTACTAATTACCTTAATTAACGGTGCGAGTTCTTACATTCACCCCACCTTTTTAAGGATTTTGTCCTCAAAATCAGAAACATACCTGTCTCGAAAGTCGGGATACTGTCGGAGAAGCTCATCCTCTCGCTCCCACGTACACTCCTCAGGAGTTCTTCCTGTCCATTGCACTTTGACCATCGGAATGATCTTGCTCCTCAACTGCTTCTCGCCATGATCGAGAATCTTGAGTGGTCCGACGGGAGTCTTTAGGTTCTCCCGAACCTCCACATCATCCGGCTGCACCACGTGCGAAGGGTCTGCTATGTACTTTCGAAGCTGAGACACGTGAAACACGTCGTGGATGTTGGCTAGGTTCGGAGGTAGGGCGAGTCGATAGGCAACTGGTCCTACTCTACCAAGGATCTGGTAGGGCCCAATGAATCGCGGGCTCAACTTCCTCACGCCGAGTGCCCGTCCAAAACCGGTGACAGGTGAAAGTTTCACAAACACGTGCTCACCCTCACTGAACTCCAGTGGTCGATGCTTGACATCATAGTAGCTTTTCTGACGATTCTGCGCCTGCTTCAACTTTTCCCTGATCATCTGGATCTGTAGGGTAGTATCTTGGACAAAGTCCAAGCCAAAAAGCTCTTTATCTCCAACCTCAGACCAGCAAGTAGGAGTCCGACACCTCCTACCGTACAGCGCCTCGTAGGGTGCCATGCCCAGACTAGCATGAAAACTGTTGTTGTATGAAAATTCAACCAACGGAAGGTACCTATCCCATGCAGAACCCTGCTCCAACGTGCAAGCTCTCAACATGTCCTCCAATGTCTGGATGGTCCGCTCAGTATGTCCGTCAGTCTGAGGGTGATAGGCGGTACTCAATCTCAACTGCGTACCAAAAGCCTCCTGCAGCGCCTCCCAGAACCGAGATGTGAACTTCGGGTCCCTATCACTGATGATACTCTCGGGCACCCCGTGAAGCCTCACAATCTCGCGGACATAAAGCTTGGCCAACTGCTCTGTAGTGAAGCTCACCTTCACTGGAAGAAAATGGGCAGACTTGGTCAATCTGTCCACAATGATCCAGATAGAGTCACAACCAGCCTGAGTTTTAGGCAATCCCACCACGAAGTCCATGGAAATACTCTCCCACTTCCACTGTGGAATCTCCAGAGGTTGAAGTTTACCAGACGGTTTCTGGTGCTCGATCTTCACTTTCTGACATATCAAACACTTGGACACGTAAACCGCTATGTCCTTCTTCATGCCCGGCCACCAAAAATTCCTTTTTAAGTCCTGGTACATTTTTGTAGCACCAGGGTGGATAGTGAACCGGCCCTTATGAGCCTCTGCCATAACCTCCTCGGTCAATGGCCCTCGAGGAATAACAATCCTCTTCTGGAACAGCAGCAATCCATCCTCGTTCCAAGACACACCGTCCTGGTTCTTCACATAATCGAGGCACTCTCTTTGCACTTGCGCCTCTTTGATCTTTTCCATCAGCTCATTAATCACTTCTGCTGTTTCCATCTCAAGCAGTGCACCCCCAAACAAGGAGTTCACTCTCAAGTCTCTGAACTTCTCGATCATCTCGTAGTCGTTCATTATTAAACTGGATAAGCTCACGGATTTCCGACTCAAAGCATCGGCTACCACATTGGCCTTGCCAGGATGATACTTCAACTCAAAGTCGTAGTCCTTCAAGAACTCCATCCATCTACGCTGTCTCATGTTCAACTCCTTCTGGTCGAACAGATACTTCAGGCTCTTATGATCACTGAATACAGCAAACTTCATGCCAAACAGGTAATGCCTCCAAATCTTGAAAGCAAAAACAATGGCTGCCAACTCCAAGTCGTGAGTCGGGTAGTTCTCCTCATGAGGTTTCAACTGTCTTGAAGCGTAAGAAACCGCTTTACCTTTCTGCATCAGCACACAGCCAAGTCCTTTACCAGAGGCATCGCAGTATAACTCGAATTGCTCCGCAGGATCAGGAAGGACTAACACAGGAGCAGTAGTCAGTCTCTCCTTCAACTCCTGGAAACACTCCTCACACTCATGTGTCCACACGAATGGAGTCTCCTTTCGGGTAAGGCGAGTCATCGGTAACACCATCTTGGAGAATCCCTCGATGAACCTCCTATAGTACCCGGCCAAACCCAAGAAGCTTCTCACTTCTGTAACCGTCTTGGGCCTCTCCAAGTCCATCACGGCCTCAATCTTGTTAGGATCAACCGCGACTCCATTAGCAGAAATCACGTGACCCAGAAATTTTACCCCCTTGAGCCAAAACTCACATTTTGACGGCTTAGCATATAGCTTTTTCTCCTTTAGCACTTGCAAAACTATCTTCAAGTGCTCAGTATGCTCCTCCTCCGTCTTGGAGTAAATCAGGATGTCGTCAATGAAGACGATCACAAACTGATCCAGGTACGGCTGGAAGATTCTGTTCATGTAGTCCATGAACACTGCGGGTGCATTGGTGAGTCCAAACGGAATCACCAAGTACTCATAATGTCCGTACCTTGAGTGAAATGCTATCTTTGGGACATCCTCCGGCTTTACCCGTATCTGATGATAACCGGACCAGAGATCAATCTTGGAATACACACAAGCACCCCTGAGCTGATCCAGCAAATCATCAATGCGTGGAAGAGGGTACTTGTTCTTGATTGTCACCTTGTTCAACTGTCTGTAGTCGGTGCACAACCGCATGGTCCCATCTTTCTTTTTCACAAAAATGACCGGTGCTCCCCAGGGAGACACACTCGGCCGAATAAAATCTTTCGCTGAAAGCTCCTCAATATGCTTCTTCAGCTCCGCCAACTCTGGTGGCGACATCCGGTATGGAGCCAACGATATAGGCCCCACACCAGGCAATAAATCGATGGAGAACTCTATCTCCCTCTGTGGTGGAAACTCAGGAATCTCCTCAGGAAACACCTCGAGGAACTCCTTCACCACAGGAATGCCAGTGAGATCCTCCTGTGTCCCACTCACCAAACCTCCCAACATGACATAGCCAAATGCCCCTGCTCTCAAGGCCCTCCTCGCCTGCAGGACTGAAATGAACGGTGAGGAACTGGCTGTGGACCCACCCGGAGACATCACCACTTTCTTGGCACAACAATCAATCATTGCACAGTTTCTGGACAACCAATCCATGCCCAAAATAATCTGAAGGTTGGCCATCGGTAATCCTATCAGATCTACCGAGAAGTCACGGCCATCCCACTGAAACGCTACATCGCGATGAACAGTGGAGGTCAAACATTTTTCTCCGGTGGCGGTGGTAACCCGCATCGGAGGAGAAAGCACATCACTGGGCAACTCAAGCCCCACAGCAATAGGGGTAGCAACAAAAGAGTGCGTTGCCCCGGAATCAAACAATACATCAATAGCTGATCCACCAATGGTGACAGTACCTCTGACCAGGTTCGGAGCTCTGTCCGACTGCTGACGATCCAACGTATACACACGCCCAGTAGTAGGTGGCACGGCTGGTGCCCCAGTAGGAACCATCTGCAATGGCACAGCCTGCACTGCAGCAACTCTCGCCGTCGGGCAATCTCTGGAGTAGTGGCCCTCCTTGCCACACTGGAAGCATATCAACTGTCCGGTAGGGCACGGCCCAAAATGTGACTTCCCGCATCCCGAACATCTGGGAGCAGGAGGTCTAGCTGTGTTCCCCTGAGCAGCAGTCTTTCTGAACTGATTTGGCGCTTGCTTAGCCGCCAATGGTTTGCCCTTGCCCTTGTTGGCAAAATTCTTGTTCTTCCAGGGAGTAGAACCACCAGCGCTCTGCGGCACCTCAACCTTGGCCCTCTTGGCCTGACTCGCACGGCAGTAGTCCTCGATGTCGCGGCACTGCTGCACCAACGCTCCGAAGTCTCTCGAAGCAGAACCAGCGAGATGTCCAGCAATGTCCTCATTAAGTCCCCTCCGGAACTTGGCCGCCAGAAAAACGGGAGTCGGTCTCGCCATGCGGAAATGAGAGAACTTGACCAGCTCATTAAACTTGGCCAGGTACTCGTCAACAGACAACGAGCCCTGTACCAACCGGTCGAACTCTCCCTGCTTCCTCTCCTGGGAGTTATAAGGGAACTACTGACCCAGGAAGCTCTCCTCGAAGAATGGCCACGTCATCACATGACCCTGCATCTCGTAAACATGAGAAAGGTTGGTCCACCACTCATGGGCCTCGCCCTCCAGCATGTACGTGGCGAACAACAGCTTCTGCGGATCGGTGCACTGCATGATCCGGAAAATCTTGTCCAACGCCTGAAGCCATCTAGCAGCAGCAATGGGATCATACGATCCGTCGAAGGTAGGTGGCTTATGCTTGCGGAAAGCATTCAGCCGGCGATCGATCTCGTCACGATCCTCAGCAAGTACGGGGATAGTCTGCATAGCCCCCGTCAAGTGACTACCCTCACCCATCTGGCTCTGGGTGTCCTCCTGTTGACTAGGCGGAGGTGGAGGCGGTGGCGGCGGTGGAGGTAGTGGAGGACCCTGGCCAGCAGCAGGACCAGCCCTCAACTCCTCCAACATGACCCTCATCATAGTCATGTTGGCCATCCGGTTCTCCTCCAGAACCTCTGCCGTGGTTTGCCGGTTCGCATCTCGAACAGCGTCCAGCATCGCCCGGTTCGCCAGCCTCGTGGCTTCCTGGTCGGCTAGTCGGGCCGCCTGCATCTCAGCCAATGCAGCCAGGATAGGATCCGATTGATCCTCGCTCGTACTCGTGTTCCTCCTTGGTGGCACCATGACTCTGCACAAGTTACACAAAGAATGAGTTGATCAGGCCCACGCCATGTGGTCACATATGCATCATCATGACACATACCAGTCAGAGAGAACACAAAGTAGACACGCAACGACACATCCTAAGTTATTGCAATACATACAGGCTTTTCCCTAGAAAGTGCTCTGATACCATAAAATGTAACAGCCCGTTTTAACCCGGATTGTTAACACACTATCGTATTAAGCCACGCTTAATTAAAATGCGGAATAACTTTTTCTTTAATTCAATTATGACGTCATTAACTTAGCCAACTTGATTACTTAATCATTTTCATAAAAATACTGCCTGTATGTAAATTGCAAGATAACTAACTGAATACCTCGTACATAAATATAATGTGTGTATCTAGAACCGCAGGACTACAACATGCAGCCTGGGTCAAAATCCTGATACATTAATTACAACAGCAAATTAAAAGACATAATCAAACCATGTGGCATGGACAAACCCCATGCTCACCAAATAAGGCAACAATGCCCGCAAACAGTCTCAACATAATAATATAAATAAAGCAGGAACATAATGTAACAGCAGTCAATCCAGCAGAACAGCATATCAATATCAACTCAGCTCTGGCCTCCTGCCACCTGAGCCCTCAACATTACCTGATCCTGAAATAAGCGTCCCCAAACGTGGGGTGAGATCTCTAACAAGAAATCTCAGTAAGACAAGGGGTCCTCAAGGAGTCTCCACCCCAAGCTCACTTACATGTGTAATATAAGTTCCAAAAATAGTATTACAGTATAAGTTCTAAAATCATGCGATGCAGCAATTAATCATGTCATGTGTGCTTTCAAATCTACTGGCTAGAGAAATGTAGGAATACGTCTATGCCTACATGAGTACATGGATACTACCTCCACCTCACCCACATGCTTCTCCATCTTGTATGTACTACACACTCAGGATTGCCGTCTAGGTGGACATCACATGCATCATAAAAAGCTCATTGCATATAAATAGCTCAACAGCATTTCCAAAATAATAAAGCATGTAACACAGCATGCATAAACCCATCCCCATGGGACATGGTGGAACATCAAAATGGCTAAACCGAGGACACGAAAGCTTACCTTGCAAGCAATCAATCCAAGCCAAGAGTCCAACCACTCACAAGTCCACAAACAGCAGTATCACAATCTGATATGGACCAATAATACATCAATATTTATGCACAACAAGCATACAACTTAAAGACTACGCCTTTCCTTTACGTTTTACGTCTTAGGGCTTCCATCAAAGCCATAAGCCCTTAATCATATGATTCTGACTTAGTCCATTTATTACAGAAGTTCAACTTCCTTAAACTAGGGTCCACACACACCCAATAGCTTACTGTTCATACAGTACAGCTACTGTCTGCGCAGAACCCAGGATATCCGGATATCAGAAGGGGCATATCCGGATATGCCATATCCGGATATCACACTGGACATATCCGGATATGTCATATCCGGATACCCAGATCCCATATCCGGATATCAATATCCGGATACCATATCCGGATACTGATATCCGGATATCTGTTCGACAAATATCCGGATATCTCACGACAGAATGCAGTTTCTGCATTTCGTGAATATCCATCCCAAAGATCCAACTTTTATCATATGTACACGTTAAAGCATGCATCTTTAATCCATTTTAGGTTCATATACATTATACCCTCTTGTTTACTCATTAAACATGGCCAAGACATCAACTTTAAGCATCATAAACTCATGATCATAGTGAGGTAACTTACCAAAGTTCAAAACAGAGGCAAGTTGTGCTCTTGGAGCTCTCCCTAGGTTCCTCAAACTCAGCCTAAGTAGGAGCACGAAAATGACACTTCAAGATGGGTTCTTGCACCACAAGAAGGCACTTTGAAGCTCACAATGACTACCACAAGGTAGCCATCACTAAATCTCCAAACTCATGCTCACTAACTACACACACACAGCTTTCTCAACTCAGAATGATGGCCACAATGCAGCCCCAAGGTTAACTCTCACCCTCACAAGTGTTTAAACAAGCAAGAAAGGTGATAACTTGGCTAAAGAATGAAGAAGGAAGAAGAAGAAGAAGAAGAAGAAGAAGAAGGGTGGCAGCAGCAGCCCAAAATTCCCTACGTAGGTGGCTGCAATAATGACCTAGAAATTTGTGCAACTATTGTATAAATAGGCACAAGCCACTAATCGCACAGTATTAGCCTTAATTGCAAAGTAAAAAATATTGATCCCAAACTTCGGATCCTAGACCTAGACATTTTTCTAAGATTTGTCATATTTTTATTTTATTTTTCGGAGCACCTTTCCGGTACGCGCTTTTCCATAGCCAGTATCAGTTCTGGCATCAGATTACGTCGTTTTGACTTGAAACTTATTTTAGAAGTCCTACATAATATTCTAGTAATTATCATGTATTCTTTATAATTTTCCGGGATACTTTTCCGGTACGCATTTATACCGAGTAGCAGAACCGGTATCTGCGCTTTTCTTCCGAAAAGCGACTTTCAGCATTTTTACTCACTCAATATAATTAGGAAATAATTCCATAATTGACCTTAATAATTATTATGAGGCTTTAATAATTACAATTAGTGGGTAAGAATGCTGAAAGTCGTTTTTCGGAAGAAAAGCGCAGATACCGGTTCTGCTACTCGGTATAAATGCGTACCGGAAAAGTATCCCGGAAAATTATAACGAATGCATGATAATTACTAGAATGTTATGTAGGACTTGTAAAACAAGTTTCAAGTCAAAATGACGTAATCTGATGCCAGAACTGATACTAGCTATGGAAAAGCGCGTACTGGAAAGGTGCTCCGAAAAATAAAATAAAAATATGTCAAATCTTAGAAAAATGTGTAGGTCTAGATTCCAAAGTTTGGGTTCAAGATCATTTACTTTGCTATTAAGGCTAATACTGCGCGTTAAGTGGCCATGTGCCTATAAATAGACACACTAAGGCACACAACCCTAGGCAGCCACTATTTCTTACGTGAGGAGGCTGTGTTTTCTGAATGTTTGGCACTGTTCATGGCATTCTTTCACCATTTGTGAGCTTAGTAACCTTTCTCCTCCAATCTTCTTCACCATTCCTTCTTCTAAACAACTAGAGTGTGTTTTGTGAGTGTGGAGTGCAACCTTTTCTGAGTTGAGGTGCTGGGAGTGAGGTGTTTGAGGGCTGTGGTGTTGTCTCCATGGTTATGAGCCATTGTTCATGCCATTAGAGACTCCAAGAAGCCTCCTTTGGTGCCAAGAACCAACCTTTGGGTGGCATTTTCGTGTCCTTGGGTGTGCTGGACTTGAAAGCAGCATTGGGAGCTCCAAAGGCACTTTGAACTACTGACTAAGCTTTGGGGTAAGTCACCTTAACTTGATCATGTGTTTTTATGGCCTAAAGGTGGTATCTTGGTATGTTAATGGGTTTAACATGTAACCAACACATAAGTGAACTTGTATATGCTTAAAAATGGATCCTTTAACGTGTACATGTGTTAAAAGTGGGATCTTTGGACTGGATATCCACGAAATGCAGAAACTGCATTCTGTCGTGAGATATCCGGATATTTGTCGAACAGATATCCGGATATCGATATCCGGATATGGTATCCGGATATTGATATCCGGATATTGATATCCGGATATTGGACCTGGGTATCCGGATATGGCATATCCGGATATGCCCAGTGTGATATCCGGATATGGCATATCCGGATATGTCCCTTCTGATATCCGGATATCCTGGGTTCTCACAGAACAGTAGCCGTGCTGTGTGAACAGTAAGCTAGTGGGTGTTTGTGGACCCTAGATTAAGGAAGTTGAACTTCTGTAATTAATGAACTAAGTCAGAATCATATGATTAAGGGCTTATGGCTTTGTTGGAAGCCTTAAGACGTAAAACGTAAAGGAAAGGCGTAGTCTTTAAGTTGTATGCTTGTGGTGCATAAATATTGATATATTATTGGTCCATATCAGATTGTGATACTGCTGTTTTTGGACTTGTGAGTGGTGATCAGCATATAGGAAATTACAAGGCAAAAAGAGGAAGAAAATGACTCAATCAATGCAAGAAAAGCAGAGAAAAAGAGTAAAAATATCCAAAGTCTGAATATCAAGGAAGATAAACAAAAGAAGGCAAAAACATCAAAAGAGACCTAGGTTCCCACGCTCACAGCGCGGGGATGGCGCTCTGAGCGTGGGAAATGAAAATTTGGCAGAAGGTCCCGCGCTGAGAGCGCGAGATCCGCGCCATCAGCGCGGGAGGTGGAGATTTGGCAGAAACTCCCACGCCCTGAGCGCGGGAGTGGCGCTCTGAGCGTGGGAGGCGCGAAAATGTGAAGGTTCAAATGTTGCAAATTAGGTCAAAGTCTCTTATAAAAAGAGACTCAACCTTTGAAGAAAGAGCATCTCAGAATACATATCACAAGACCTAGAGGAGGCGTTCTTCGTGTTCATCACTTCATTCTTGTACTTTTCTTTATTTTCTTTTCAGTTCATGTTGAAATCAGATCAGCGATCATGATGTTGATTGGCTAGATCTATTTCTGTAGTCAGGGGCATGATCCCTTTGTAAACAATTGTTACAAGGATTGAATCATTCTATGTATTGATTTTAATATATTTCATCTTTTATCTTGAGCGTATTGATATTATTTCTGTTAGATCTGATCAACCTAATAGGGAATGATATTCTGGGGATCAGGATTCACAATAGGGATATTGGAATACTGATCCTGAAAGGAGATAAAGATGACTCTCCATGCATGTTCTAGGGATAGACTTGTATGGATTGCAGTCGTGGGATTTATCTACATAATGCTTATTTTCAGGCGGGATTACTAAGGGATTAGGGTTCCAACTGAAGTAAAGGGTTAGATCGCCAAGGGATTGGGATCTAACTAATTATTTCTAAAAAGATGATAATTTGTCTGAGTTGTTAATTTCGATAGGTATTATGAATCAATCCGAAGTAAAATTGGGAACAATTGGTGAATGTACCCTGGCTACAGTCTTCTTCATCACTTTTTCTACAAAAACATTTCTTCATTTATTTTAAGTCTTTTTCAGAAAAACCTAAAAACAAGTCTTTACATTTTGAGTTACCATAGTGTGGAAACACCAATTGATTTATCTAACTTAAGAGGACTGGTTATAGTAGTAATTGTTTATCAATCCCTGTGGAGACGATCTTACTTATCACTTTATTACTTGGAACGATCGGTGCACTTGCCGAGATCGCAACAAGTTTTTGGCGCCGTTGCCGGGGATTGTGTTTACAATATTACAAATAACCTTAGATTCTTGAGATTAGATTCTTATTTTATTATTCTTTTATCTTGATTGTGTTGTTCAGGTGTTACTAATAATTTTCTCTGATTTTTATGCGAGGTAGACTTCCACCTAAAGACTTTGTAATAGATTCTGAAATTACAAAGACAGAAAAGCAACTAAGGAAGGCTGCTAGACAGATCATTTGGGAAGATTTGAAGCACACACCTTTACAACCAATTCAAGAGATGGCAGAAAATAACAATGTTGGTCATGGGCGAGGAGGAAATGCCAACAATCAACCTCCAAGACTGTTGAATACAATTTTGACTCCAGTATTCAACAGGGCCAATTCAAGCATAGTCAGGCCAAATGTGGAGGCTAATAATTTTGAACTCAAGCCATCATTAATTTCTTTGGTGGAAAGGGTTCAATTTTCTGGAGCTGATGATGAAGATCCACATGAGTTTATAGACCGATTCTTGATGGTCTGTGATACCACCAAACACAATGGGGTATCTACAGATGCTATCAGGCTTCGGTTGTTCCCTTTCGCTGTTAAGGGAAAAGCATTGAGGTGGATCGAAAGACAACCAGCAAACAGCATCCTGACATGGGAAGATCTGTCCAGTAAATTCTTTGATCATTTCTTCTCCATGGAGAAATATAATCAGCTGGTGAATGAAATAACAAACTTTCGCCAGTTGGAAGGAGAATCACTATGTGCAACTTGGAACAGATTCCAAGAATTAAACAGGAAATGTGCACATTACGAAGGAGATGATGATAGAAAAGTGGTGATATTTTTCAATGGAATCACCCCCGAAACAAGGATGATAATAAATAGTGCCGCTGGAGGTTCTATTCGGGAAAGCACATCTGAGCAGGCTATTGAGTTGATCAAAAAGCTTGCAAGAAATGAAAATGAAAGTGTGCTAGTTCCCACACAAAGAGCAATGAAAAAATCCACAGATAATGATGTAATATCATTATCTAAGAAGTTTGACAGCTTGAGTGAAAAATTTGACAAATTTCAAGTGTCAAAAGTTCAAACAACTCCACCGATTTGTGACCAATGTCAAGAAAGTCATGAATCCAATGAGTGCCCAAATCCATCATCCGAAGATTCACTTCAACAATTACAGGTGAATGGGATCTGGTACGATCAGCGTCCTCAAAACAACAAAATTTCAATTTGATGGAAATTTAATTTTTGTAAAATTCAAAATTTCCCTGTTCATTCACAAGGTAACAATAATTTCCAACGGAGGATCAAAACCCCAAATCCATCAGGTATTGGATTTCAAAACAGGCAATAATTATATGGGAGCAAAAAGAGCCACTGAGTAGAAATGCTTTCGAAATCAAAATCAATCCATTGGAGGTAGCGCCACTTTCACTAATTGGCGCTGGTTGGCGCCAAGATAATACAAACATTAAAAACAAACTTTCGCGCCACTTTGATGTCCTCGCTGCAAAGCGGTTTTTGTTGACCCGGCCAAACAAGTGTGCTATAACCGTGGAAAATTGCATTAACAGGTTTTTTTTTTATAATTCTTCATTTATTTTCTGTAAAAATACAATTAAAAGGTGGACATTCAAAGAATCAATATAATTAGCAAATATGTATTTAATTTCAAGCACACAATCAACAACAAAATTTCCAGCGAAATCAAAATTTCCCTGGAGGTAACAATAATTTCCAACGGAGGACTCAAGGATCAGGTATGGATTTCAAAACTAGCAATAATTATACTCAATCTTCTCAGACTCAGCAAAAAGAGCCAGCCGAGTGGGAGAAAGCTTTCGCTCAAATGGCTAAGGCTTCCAATGATATGGCTCAGCACACCAATGCTTTCATGGAAGAAACCAGAGCCAACAATAAAAATACAAATGCTTCCATTAAAAACCTGGAGAATCAGATAGGCCAGCTGGCCAAACAATTTTCAGAAAGAATTCCAGGTACCTTCCCAAGTAACACAGTCAACAATCCAAAGGATGACTGTATGGCTGTTACAACAAGAAGTGGTAGGATACTAACAGTTCCAACAAAAACACCTGTGGAGCTGGAAAAAGAGAAAGAGGAGCAAGAAAAGGAAGCAATTGAACCAGAGATTGAGGTAATTGTAAAAGAAAAAGAAAAAGAGCAGGTTGCAGAACAACCAGTGGTGGCAAAAGAAAAGCATGAGTTAAGCCACGAGTATGTTATGTCTAAGGCACCCTATCCAGAAAGATTCAAGAAGGGAGCCTACAACAAACATTATGATAGATTCTTGGACATTTTCAAGAAACTACATATCAATATTCCTTTTGCAGAAGCCCTAGCCAATATGCCAGGGTATGCAAAATTCATGAAGGATCTTTTATCTAGGAAACAAAAATTGCAGGAATGTCAAACTGTAACACTCACTGAAGAGTGTAGTGCTTTTATCCAGCAGAAAATTCCAGATAAACTGAGTGATCCAGGAAGTTTTAATATTCCTATTGCTATTGGTGATATTGGCATTGGGAAAGCTTTATGTGATCTCGGGGCTAGCATTAATCTAATGCCCTTATCAGTCTACAAATCATTGGGGATTGAGGAATTGAAACCCACTGAGGTATCACTCCAATTGGCTGACAGATCCGTAAGGAAACCCAATGGGATCATAGAAGATATTCTTGTCAAAGTTGATAAGTTTATCTTCCCTGCAGATTTTGTGGTATTGGATATGGGAGAAGGGAGTGAGAAGCCCATGTTATTAGGAAGACCCTTTTTGGCTACAGCCCGAGCCCTAATTGATGTTGAACAAGGGATGATTAAACTGAGAATGAACGATGAGGAAATTATCTACAATGTTTCAGAAGCTATGAAGAGACCAGCTGATAATAATGATTGTTTCCAAGTTGAATCTGTTCAACATAAGAAAGAACGGCCTCAAGAGCTTGATTATGAGTTGAAGGCTCGTGATTATGTACCTTTTGAAAAAGAAGGACTTACTGTAGAGGTTCTGAAAGAGAAAGCGGAAGACATAGAGGTTGGTGCCCCTAAAGTTGAGTTGAAGCCATTACCAGACACTTTGAAATATGTGTTTTTGGGAGATGGTAATACTTATCCGGTAATCATCAACAAGGCTCTATCGGAAGGCCAAGAAAAAGAGCTGGTGGAAGTTTTAAAAGCTCATAAAACCGCAATAGGATGGTCTATTGCTGATTTAAAGGGCATAAATCCTTCCTTTTGTACACATAAGATCCTCCTGGAAAATGATATCAAACCTGTGAGGCAACCACAAAGGAGATTGAACCCAACAATGAAAGAGGTGGTAAGGAAGGAAGTTGTAAAACTTCTTGATGCAGGAATGATTTACCCAATTTCTGATGCTGCATGGGTAAGTCCAGTTCAAACAGTGCCAAAGAAAGGTGGGGTCACAGTAATTACCAATGCAAAACATGAGTTGATCCCAACCAGAACCATCACGGGTTGGAGAATGTGTGTTGATTACAGGAGGTTGAACACAGCTACACGGAAGGATCATTTTCCACTACCCTTTATTGATCAAATGCTAGAAAGATTGGCGGGCCATTCTTATTATTGCTTCTTGGATGGGTATTCAGGCTACAACCAAATACCTGTAGCTCCTGAAGACCAGGAAAAGACAGCTTTTACTTGCCCATTTGGAGTCTTTGCATACAGAAGAATGCCATTCGGCCTTTGCAATGCACCTGCCACATTCCAAAGGTGCATGCTGTCCATCTTTTCAGATATGGTGGAGAAAGGTCTAGAGGTATTTATGGATGATTTCTCTGTTTTTGGCTCTAATTTTGATTTTTGTTTGAACAATTTATCCAAAGTTTTGAAAAGATGTAATGAGACAAATCTGGTTTTAAATTGGGAAAAGTGCCATTTTATGGTAACTGAAGGTATAGTGCTGGGACACAAAATTTCTAATGCAGGGATTGAAGTGGATAAAGCAAAATTAATGTTGATTGAACAACTTCCCATCCCTGTAAATATAAATGCTGTTAGGAGTTTCCTAGGACATGCAGGTTTTTACAGGCGATTCATCAAGGATTTCTCCAAGATTGCTAAACCATTAAGCCAACTCTTGGTGAAAGATTCTGAATTTTTGTTTGATGATGCTTGTTCAAAGGCCTTCCATGTGTTAAAAGAAAAGCTTACTACAGCTCCGGTGCTTACAGCTCCCGATTGGAACCTTCCATTTGAACTCATGTGTGATGCCAGTGCATATGCAATTGGTGCAGTCCTTGGTCAGCGTAAGGAAAAGTTATTACATGTCATTTACTATGCTAGCAAAGTTTTGAATGATGCTCAGATTAATTATGCAACAACTGAGAAAGAAATGTTAGCAGTAGTTTATGCATTGGACAAATTTAGACCTTACTTGTTAGGATCTAAAATTGTTGTTTTTACTGACCATTCTGCTATTAAGTTTTTGATGACTAAGCAGGACGCAAAACCACGGTTGTTAAGGTGGATGCTACTTTTTCAAGAATTTGATTTGGAAATTCGGGACAAAATTGGAGTGGAAAATAAAGTGGCTGATCATCTCTCTAGAATCCAGGCAAAAGAACTACAAGATAGTTCAGAAAAAGAAATCAATGATTATTTCCCTGATGAGAAGGTGATGGCAGTCTTTGTTCCTCCATGGTTCGCAGATTTTGCCAACTATAAAGTGGTAAGAGAGTTGCCTCCCAACCTTACAAGGCAACAACAAAAGAAATTTCTGCGAGAGGTGAGGCGTTATTTCTGGGAGGATCCACATCTATATTTCCAATGTGCTGATGGGATCCTTCGCAGATGTGTTCCGGAGTTTGAAGTGGGCCAGATTTTATGGCATTGCCATTCTTCCAATTATGGAGGACATTTTGGGGGCAATAGAACCGCACAGAAAGTTTTGCAAAGCGGTTACTACTGGCCAACACTTTTTAAGGACGCAAGAGATTGCGTAGAAAAATGTGACAAATGTCAAAGGACAGGAAATCTCTCACGAAAGGATGAGATGCCCTTGAATAATATTTTAGAAGTGGAATTATTTGATGTTTGGGGCATTGATTTTATGGGTCCATTTCCATCCTCTTATTCTAACCAATATATCCTTGTGGCTGTGGATTATGTATCTAAGTGGGTAGAAGCTGTTGCTCTTCCCACTAATGATGCTAAGGTGGTGGTAAATTTTCTAAGGAAAAATATTTTTACAAGGTTTGGAGTACCTCGAGCTATCATTAGTGATGGGGGTACTCACTTTTGTAACAGACATTTTGAGGGTTTGTTGGATAAATATGGAGTGAGACACAGGATAGCCACACCATATCATCCTCAAACTAGTGGGCAAGTGGAAGTCTCCAATAGAGAGATAAAAAGAATCCTAGAAAAGACAGTAGGGATTTCTAGGAAAGATTGGGCCAAAAAGCTTGATGATGCACTTTGGGCATACAGGACTGCATTCAAAACTCCAATAGGCATGTCACCTTATCAGTTGGTATATGGCAAACCTTGCCATTTACCAGTGGAGTTAGAACACAAAGCTTTGTGGGCCACAAGGTTCTTAAATTTTGAACTATCAGGAGCCCAAAAGAAGAGAATATTGCAGCTAAATGAGCTAGATGAGTTCAGAAGAACTGCTTATGAGAGTGCACAAATTTATAAAGAAAAGACAAAGCAGTGGCATGATAGCAGGATCAAGCATAAAGAGTTTGCACCTGGTCAACAGGTATTACTGTACAATTCTAGATTGAAATTGTTTCCAGGAAAACTTAAATCTCGTTGGTCTGGTCCCTTTATAGTGAAGAATGTATTTCCATATGGCACCATTGAAATCTCTCCCCTGAATGATGAGAGATCTTTTAAAGTAAATGGAAATCGGCTAAAAATTTACTTTGGGGAACCTGTGAATAGAGAGATAATTTCTGTCTCTTTGACTTCACCCGATTAAACATGGTTCCAGTCAGGCTCGTGACATTAAACAAGCGCTTACTGGAGGCAACCAGTGGTTCTTTAGTTAAAAAAAAAAAAAAAAGGGGGGTTAGTCCACGCTGATAGCGCGGTTCCCACGCTAGCAGCGTGGACCAGCATAAGATGGCAGTGGATGCCGTGCTGAGAGCGCGAGTACCGCGCCATCAGCGCGGAAGAGGCAGAAATGGCAGTGAGTACCGCGCTGAGGGCGCGAGATCCGCGCCATCAGCGCGGGAGAGCAAAAATAGCCAGATAGTACCGCGCTCACAGCGCGGGGATGGCGCTGTGAGCGCGGGAAGCGCGACCCAGTTTTTTTTAAAAAGGGGAAACCCTAAATTTTTTTTCCCCTCTCTCTCTCTCTCTCACGCCGCCCCCTTTCCCCTCCCCCTTCCCCCCTCTTCTTCTTCTTCTTCTTTTCCCTTCTCATTTTCCCCTTCTTCTTCTCCACTCCACTCACCTCCACCATCTTCCTCTTCATTTTTTTTCTTTCTCACACTCACACACATTTCCCTCACTACCCATTCCCCATATTGTGTTCCCCATTTCATCCCACACATCCCTCAACCATTGAAGGGTTAGGGTTAGGGTTCTAATACACTTAAGGATTCATCACTACGTGGTAGATTTTTTTTTTTTCCTTCTTCAAATGGCAGGAGACAAGGTAAGTGTTCACTCTTTTGTTTTTAAATTTGAAATCCTATTTGTTGATAGCATGATGAAGATGGGTTTTTGGATGATGCATGCTCAATGTTTGATGAAATGCTTAAGTTAGAATTTTCATCTTCCTTCCAAATGCATATGAAAAATGAGATGACTGGATGCTGGTTCCCATATTTTGCCTATAATGGAAATGCATGCTAGGTATTTTACCTAAAGTATGAATGTACATATGTCACTGTTGCAATCCCATTTTCGTATTCATACCATGTATTGGCTGTCAATTTGGTATCCAAAATTTAAATGCTATATTGGTTCTGCATTATTACTGATATGTAATAAAATGAGATGATGGGGCTGAGTACAATGTCACCATATGCATGAGATAAATCTCGGAATTATCATTGATTGTCTCCGATTGTGGATTTTAATGCTGTATATCTTTGTATGGTATCTGTATTGGAAATTTTCTGAATGCAGCAAAAGAAGGTAGGCAAAAAGCCCGCAGGTGCGACTGGCACCAAGAGACAAAGAGCCCCTGCTCTGGTCGATTTTGATGGTAACCGGTTTCTGTCTCCGGAAGCCCAAGACCGGTACCACAACTGGTTTTTAAGAAAGAAAATCATACCGGAACGAAGAATCAGCAGTCTCCTGGCGGATGACTGTCCAGTAATCATGACAATTCAAAGAAGGAAATGGAACAAGTTGATACAACTTCCACAGGCAAGCTGCAGCACCATATTGCGCGAATTCTGTGCCAATGCTGACAAGGACACAGTAGACAGAACAAGAAAGAGCTGGGTCAGGGGGAAGGAAGTCTCTTTTACAGCCTTCCAAATTGAGAGGTTGCTGAACACCTCATGGGAAGCAACCCAATCTTGTTTTTTCACTGACACCTTCAACAGGATGCAGCCGGTTGACGGGTTGTATAGGGAAGAAATGCCGGCTTTGGCTACCACTATTCGGGAAGGCATCACTCAACCAAATTCTGCATGGAAGGCCAAACAAGGCCAGCCAGCCGTGCCAGAAAAATTGGATAGGCTAGACCTCAATGAAGAGGCAATTTTCTGGCACTCCTTCATCAATTCCACCATCATGGCTTCTACTAATCTAAGTGATGTCAATGTGGAAAGGGCAGTACTGCTGTATACTCTGCTGGGAGATTACAACCTCCATATTGGGGCTATTCTGTCTGATAGAATAGCCCACATGATTACTCATGGCAGGTTAGACTTTAGTCTGGCTCACTGCTCCCTCATTGAGCAGCTTTGCATAAAAGCAGGAGTAGATATACCAGATGATGAGCCCAGAGATGTAAAGACCAAAGCAGATTTAACACAGCGTCTGTATAATGAAATGCAGAAGGAGTCCAGAAGGCAAGCAATATGGAAAGCATCTGGCGGTGCTGTTCCACCACCTGCCCCAGTATCAGCACCATCTACATCTACTGACTCTCAGTTGCTCCAACAGTTACTGGTTCAGAACAACTACATGATGAGCATGTTGGAGCGACTGTGCTTGGATAGGGGAATTGACACAGCTGGATTAATGGGTCAAGTTCCACCTGGTACACAAGCAGGTCCATCTATGCCTTCCAATACTGCAGATGATGACATCCTTGGTGATTTTGAAGCTGATGAGTTTATGGATGACTTTTGACCTTATTCCTCCACTGCCATTTACTGCATTTTGTTTTAAATTTCTTGGAACAATTTAGTTTTACATCTTTTTAAAAGGTTGAACAGAGTTAAGGTTGCTGGCACTTTATATTGGGTTATATTTTCTTGCGTATTTTGCTTTGGATATTAACAATTATGTGTGTACTCCATCTGGCAGCTTAAGCTATATCTTAGATTAGTTTGTTGCTGAGGACAGCAACATTCAAATCTGGGAATTATCGCATACATGCTGAATGCAAGATTGCAAGGTTGATGAATGTGGTGGAACTACACCATACACCATGAAAAAGAAGTCTTGTATTGAAAAAGAAAAAAATTCTCAGGTTCAATTATGCTTGATTAAATTCTGGATGCATAAACTGCTAGCATGATATTGTATAGGCAAATTCTGTCAACTAGTATGTCTGAATTGCTAAGCTTGAATGGTTAATAAATGCCTAAATGATTATTTTGGAAATCTAGTTTGACATCATAGCTAGTGAGTTTTTGTGCCCAAACACTTAATTTATTTTGAGAGACCTCACTGTGATAGCATTCTAGAACTTGCTTTGTTTCTCTGAAATACATGCATTGATTGAAATGATAAAGGCAGAATTTTATTCTGTAGCCATGGCCAAATAAACCACCTATGTGAATTTTTCCAGTGTTAACCCCTTTGTGCCTGAGCCTTTTTGTTCATAACTCCTGTTGATTGCTTAGACATATTCCTATTGTCTTACCTTAAATGAGATTGAATCCCTGATGTTTTGAAATAAAACAAAGAAATTGAGGTAAGCTCCACAGAGGTCAAGATAAAGAAAGGTGACTGAATTGTGCCTTTAAAAGGAAAGGAGAAAAAAGGAAAAGAAAAAGGTGAATATAAAGAAAATATGGCTGAAGGAATTAAATTCCCGAAATTCTGTGGGAACATTAGTGGAGCAAAACAAATGAGTTGAATGTGTTAAAAATGAAAAACTATCAAATTTTCAATCTCATTGTTACTTGAGCTACTATCCATAAAATCCTACCCTTTAGCCTGGCCAAGTTACAACCTATGATGTCCTTTTGATCAATTTTGCATGTATTAATGTTCCTCATCTTTAGGAACTTGAGAATATGAGCAAGTTTATGATAATGTTGTTACTGTGATAGCTTGAGTAATTGTCATTTCCCCAAACACTTGAGTATTGAGCGTTATTTGATTATCTGGGTGAGGGATGTGCAAATTAGATTCTAATCTTTTCATGAAAGGCATTATTAAAAATTCTTCGCATTGATTCAAGCATACTTAGTATGATGATCTGTTGGCTGTACAGTGTTATGTTGGATTAATCTGTTTCCTGGATTTAGTCTTGTACATTGCTAGGGACAGCAAAGTTCAAATCTGGGAATTATTTGATATGCGATCAGCATATAGGAAATTACAAGGCAAAAAGAGGAAGAAAATGACTCAATCAATGCAAGAAAGGCAGAGAAAAAGAGTAAAAACATCCAAAGTCTGAATATCAAGGAAGATAAACAAAAGAAGGCAAAAACATATCAAAAGAGACCTAGGTTCCCACGCTCACAGCGCGGGGATGGCGCTCTGAGCGTGGGAGATGAAAATTTGGCAGAAGGTCCCGCGCTGAGAGCGCGAGATCCGCGCCATCAGCGCGGGAGGTGGAGATTTGGCAGAAACTCCCACGCCCTGAGCGCGGGAGTGGCGCTCTGAGCGTGGGAGGCGCGAAAATATGAAGATTCAAATGTTGCAAATTAGGTCAAAGTCTCTTATAAAAAGAGACTCAACCTTTGAAGAAAGAGCATCTCTGAATACACATCACAAGACCTAGAGGAGGCGTTCTTCGTGTTCATCACTCCGTTCTTGTACTTTTCTTTATTTTCTTTTCAGTTCATGTTGAAATCAGATCAGCGATCATGATGTTGATTGGCTAGATCTATTTCTGTAGTCAGGGGCATGATCCCTTTGTAAACAATTGTTACAAGGATTGAATCATTCTATGTATTGAATTTAATATATTTCATCTTTTATCTTGAGCGTATTGATATTATTTCTGTTAGATCTGATCAACCTAATAGGGAATGATATTCTGGGGATCAGGATTCACAATAGGGATATTGGAATACTGATCCTGAAAGGAGATAAAGATGACTCTCCATGCATGTTCTAGGGATAGACTTGTATGGATTGCAGTCGTGGGATTTATCTACATAATGCTTATTTTCAGGCGGGATTACTAAGGGATTAGGGTTCCAATTGAAGTAAAGGGTTAGATCGCCAAGGGATTGGGATCTAACTAATTATTTCTAAAAAGATGATAATTTGTCTGAGTTGTTAATTTCAATAGGTATTATGAATCAATCCGAAGTAAAATTGGGAACAATTGGTGAATGTACCCTGGCTACAGTCTTCTTCATCACTTCTTCTACAAAAACATTTTCTTCATTTATTTTAAGTCTTTTTTTCATAAAAACCTAAAAACAAGTCTTTACATTTTGAGTTACCATAGTGTGAAAACACCAATTGATTTATCTAACTTAAGAAGACTGGTTATAGTAGTAATTGTTTATCAATCCCTGTGGAGACGATCTTACTTATCACCCAATGCCCTTCACCAACGGCCTGCATACTTGTGCTATCTGCACATATATAACGCCACACCAATCAGAAAGAAGTTATTTTACATTCACTGTAGAATGAAGAAAGAGAAATTAAGTTACTTAATTTAAGATCTTATATCAAGAGAAATGATTATCACATGTAATCTAATATTTTGAGAGTATAACATTTAATTAAATTAGCCATTGCCATGATGAGTGAACCTGAACCATACTACTGGAGTCAGTAACATGAGACAACATAGGGATAATAATTATTCCTGAAGGCGTAAAAAAGTATCAAGACAATGAGCTTAATTTTGGCGCTCCCGGCGGATGATGAATTGAGTAGGGGTAGAGGAGAGAGAGTGAAAGAGAAATTGAGGAGAGAGAAGAGAAAAGAGAAAAAAAAGAAAAAGAAAAATACATGTATCACTTTTTTAATGGAAGAACCATGAGGCAGGAGCATATTAAAAATTTCCCAAGATAGTCCAGGAAAGGACTGACATAAGGTCTGGGATACAAATTAAAGTAATGACTACTAAAAAGTGTATATTGGGCATGAAATATGCACCAAAACAAGAGGTAATGACTACTAAAAAAGTACCTGTATAAGTGCCCATGCCGTTGGCAAAAAGGCTAGGAGGCTCGCAAAGATGTCTCCAACTGTGAGACTAAGCAGACTAAACATTAAGCCCAGAGAGACAATGACTCCAATAAACAGAAACAATTTGAGAAGATGAAACATCAACTGGAAATTATTTTTAATTATTTTTATATGTTACTACATAATTATTCCTACATGCATAAAATAATTTCTCACCTAAAATTATAATTATAATAATTTTCCTAACTCAATATTAATTTTACACTAGTAACCATGCAATTCGAATTCAAATAAATAATTACATGAAACTCTAATTTTCATGCTGATGATGCAGCTCCTGCCACTGATGTTGCTGATGATGCTGTTCTTGCAGATCTTGAAGCTGATGCTGTCATGGATGACGCATAAATTCATTTTCACCATCACCCACTGCACATTGCCAGTTTCATAGGCAACTCATTTTGATGTTTTGAGTACATTGTTGATGATTATGGTTACCATTTGACTCTTGTTCAGTATTTTCATGATTATTCTATTTTTACGATTTAACAAGTATGTGTGTGTCCCATCTGGCAGAATAAACTTTCATCTAGTATAGTTTGTTGCTGAGGACAGCAACATTCTAAATCTGGGAATTGTCGCATGGCATGCTGAATGCGAGATTTGATAATTACTGCAGAACTACACCGTGGAAAAGATGTCTAAACAGAAATTTTTCTGGAAAGGGGAGACATTTTAACCCTTAATTTTTGTTTATTTATTTTATTTACTGTTTTCTTTATCATTAAAATAAATAAATAAATAATAATAATAATAATAATAATAATAATAATAATAATTCCTGAATAAGTAGTTCCAGAATGGTTTAAGCGTACTTAATTATTTTTATCTGAGAATGATAACTGCTCATTTGTATAACTATTTTGGTGAAAGTTTTGGATAATGCTTGATGTAAAACTCTCAATTGAAAATTCTAGTTTGAACTATAACTGTGAGGATTTGAGCCTAAATAGAATCTCCTTTTGGAGAGGCCTCACTGTAGTAGTTTCTAGAACTTCAATTGTTTCTCTGGTTTGTATGCATTACTGATATGATAAAGGCAATTATTCTTGTTAAGCCTAGAGCCAAATAGCCTACCTAAAATATTTTCCATTGATAAACCCTTTTGAGCCTGAAACCAATTTATTCAGAAACCCTATGAATATTGTTAACTCTGTTCCATTGACACACCTTGAGAGAGAGATTGAAATGCTAAGTCAAAAACAAAAATCAAGGTCCTTCTCAGAGAAGAAGAAAAAGAAAAGAACAATAGAAAGGGTTGAGAAATCAAAAGATAGCTCAAAAGACATAAAGGAAAAAGAATCCCTAAGATGTCAAAATGACAGAATTAAAGAGCTGGGAAGGAATGAATGTAAGAAAGTCTGAAGATTTCAGTCTCTCCAATTTAATCAGCTTCTAACCAAAAGATTCTTACCCCCAAACCAGGCCAAGTTACAACCTATCAAAGACCTTTTGATCAGTCTATGCATGGTAAATGGGTTCCTCATTTTTAGGAACTTGAGAATATGTTCAAGATCATGGAATTACTGCTGTATTGATGGTATGAGTGCAGAAACCTCAAACATTGAGTGATGAGAATATATATATCTGGTGAGGAATGTTCAAGCTAGGATCTAAATTCTTGATATAATTGAAAATCATTGTTGTAAGTTTTTAACAAAAAGTTATACATGTACAGCAGTCTGCATTCTTAAGATATTGTAGTCCATGTTTTCACAGAAGTATAATTTGCTAATAACTTGAGTCTGTTACATTGCTGAGGACAACAAAATTCAAATATGGGAATTATTTGATATGCGATCAGCATATAAGGAATTCTAAGACAAAAAGAGGAAGAATGTGACTTAATCTGATGCAAGAAAAGGCAAAATCATTGTTAATTTGTCAAATATCTGAATCTGAGGTTATATACTGATTTTATGTTGATTTCATAGGAGAAATGCACAAATTGGAGTTGAAAAGGACAAAGCAAAACCAAAGGTTCATGCTACGAGCGTGGGAATGGCACTTACAGCGTGAAGGAGTCATTTTGGACAGAAGCCACCGCGCTTGCAGCGCCGGAAGAGAAAAATTGGCATAGGCTACCGCGCTGCTAGCGTGGCAACCGCGCTATCAACGCCATACTTTCAAGAACTCCCACGCCCACAGCGCGGGAACCACGCTAACAGCGTGGGCAACGCGGACAATTGATATTTTAAATCAAAAACAGGATTTGAAAAGAGAGGCCTCCATTAGGTCAAGGGTTCTATAAATAGAGATTGAACCCTAAGAAGAGAAAAACTTTTGGCAACAAGAAGAACACAGAGGCAGAGCTCAGGGAAAGATCGAAATTCTTCATCTCAAATTCTGATCATCATCTCACATTTTCTTTCCCATCTTTTGTTTCGCCAGACATGAATATGTCTGGCTAGTACTCTTTATTGTAGTTAGGGTCACAAACCTTATGAGAACCCTTGTTACGATGGATTGATATGATTTCTCTTGTTTATGTAAAATTCTTTATCATTACTTTGTGCGTATTTGATATTTTCTTTATTAGACATGATCAATCTGATAGTTGAAAATAGTTTGAGGGTTAGAACCCTAGATAGGGATATTGGGGTTTCTGATCTCGAAAGGGGGTAAGATAACGATTAGTGTGCATACTAGGAATAGATGTATGTTAATTGCGGATGTTTTAATTATCACGTTTACTGCTTAATTCTCATGAAGGGATACTAAGGGATTAGAATTCTCATGAGGGTTAAAGGGTTAAATCACCAAGGGATTGGGATTTAGCTAATTATTTCAAGATGATAATTATCCAAGTTTTTACATAATTAAGTGGTTTTAGATCAATCCAAAGTGACAAGCGGGGATCATATGGTGAGTGCATCCTAACTGCAATTCCTTTCTCATATTTTCACAAAATTCTCATTGATACTTTATTTCTGTCATCAAATTAAAGAAAAATTCACAAAAATAAGTCTTTTAAT
The DNA here is from genome assembly GCA_032173675.1 of Gastrolobium villosum. Classification (NCBI taxonomy): domain Eukaryota; kingdom Viridiplantae; phylum Streptophyta; class Magnoliopsida; order Fabales; family Fabaceae; genus Gastrolobium; species Gastrolobium villosum. The sequence continues at coordinate 226,811 of JAVKPL010010897.1, forward strand.
TTTATTGTTATGCAATTTAAATTACGATTATTCATCAACAATCGATTTGTCCAACTTAAGGGGATTGGTTAGTGTGTTACTTGTCTTACAATCCCTGTCGAGATGATAATCTACTCACTACTTTATTACTTATGCGATCGGTACACTTGCCGGGTGCATCAGGTTTCGCGTAAAAGTGGTATTTATAGCCCACTTAAGTGATCTCACACAGTATTAACCCTAGTAGATCCGCTTATCATTTTAATCCCAAACTTGGGGATCTGAACCTACTCATTTTTCTAAGAATTATCATATTTTTTATTTAATTTTCGCATCACCTTTCCGGTACGCGCTTTTTCATAGTCAGTATCAAAACTGGCACCAGTTCTCATTATTTTGCCCTGAAACTCGTTTTACTAGTCCTACATAATTTTCTAGTAACATTCATATTTTTATTATATTTTTTTCGGGATACTTCATCGGTACACATTTATACCGAGTAGCAGAATCGGTATCTACACTTTTCGTCCGAAAAGCGACTTTCAGCATTTTTACTCACTCAACATAATTATTTACGCCTCATAATAATTATCAGGGTCAATTATGGACTTATCTCTTAATTCACATATTTATTTAATTAATTTTCTTAATTTACGGTGCGGGTTCTTACAATAGGTATCAAATTTCATCAAATATTTTTCTTACATCATTTATGATATTCATATCATTAGGATAGCTCTCTAACTTAAATTCACTGTACTGGAGCTATTCTACAGCTTATTACTACGTCAGCAGTCAAAAACAGCATATGAAAATTCACATGACTGGAATACCCTCAATATGAGTATCCAAATTCTTAGAATTTCATTCTCATTCTATTTATAACCATAAGTTCCTCATCATAAACCTCTAATTTAAAATTCATGTAATTAGGGTTAATTTATCTCCGGCTATTCCAAAAATACGTCGTTTTGTTTATTTATTTCCTTATTTTAATTGATTCACCTTTAAATGGTTATGATTCTTTTTTCTCTCTCTTCCTTTATCACAATTGATCTATCTTTGTACGGTTATGATTTAGTAGCCGGAGATAAAATTATTTCAAGCAGCTTGAGAAATGGTAAGCCCTATACATATAAGAAGTGGGGTCCGCATATTTTATTTTCTCTTTCCTCATTTTACTTTCGCTCTCCGTTTTTTTCTATCTGTAGGGAGAGAAAGAACTTATCCTACAATATGATAAGTTATTCGAGGGAGGATATTTTCATTACCAAAATTTTTCACTACCAACTTACTACCTATCTAATCACCATTGGATCAAAGAGAGAGAATGTTAAAAACATTTTGAAGAGAGAGAAAATGTTAATCCAATGGTGATTAGATAGGTAGTAAGTTGGTAGTAAAAAAATTTGGTAATTAGAATATCCCTTGTCAAGTTATCCTCCCATGTATATATATATATACCTGGAATTTTTCCGGTAATCCGGAACTAAGACCTTCCTTCAAGTATTCCTTGTATTCAGAGTGATGTGGAAGAGAGATAAGGTTTTGGATCGAGAAGGATTTTAAAAGTAGTTCTGATATATAATTTCTTACAAAACCTTGGTGTCTTTCTCCGTTTGCCAAGGGACTCTATTTATTTACACCGGATTTCAAAATTTCGCTAAGGCGGATTGTAATCCGGATTCGAAACTTCGGACTTAAAACCTAACATAATTCGGATTTCAATTTTTTAAATCCGATAAAGTTGGTCTGTGGCCGACAAAATGGCCGACAAAAGTAAAGTGAACAGTGAAAGTAAATGACACTTTTTACAATCGTCATGGCTGACGTTTTTTTAAGCCAGCTGGCTCCTACTGTGTTGATCTTCCTTCAGGATAAAGATCAATACTGTTACGTTCTGTGAAGCGGTTATCCCTGTAGCATGATCGGACCATCTGAAGATGTTCATCCTTCATCCAGAGAGAAATGGTGCTAGTTTTGGACAATAAATTTAGTCCATGAGTGTCTTCTTCTTCAAATGCATGGAGCAGATGTTCATCGGGCTGGTACAATTGAAGATCTGTGAAGGCTGGGGCTTCAATTTTTTGTTCTTCCAAATGGATAGGGTTATCAAATTTGGCCACCAATATGTGTTTGGAAGGAAGGAATTCTCCATTAATACCTTGAGAAGGGCAAGTGGAGGTTATAATAAGGTTTACTGTTCTTCTGGGAAAGGTTTCATTGATCCTTAAAAGCCAGAAATTAATTTCAGATCCAAAGAAATTGGGTAGATTTTTTGGATCATACTGTATCTTTGCAATAAATCCTGAATAGAATAATTGAGAAATTATCTCTTCTTTGTCATGGGTGTATTTTACCACGGCATTGAGGGGTCTGTAAGGGTTAAGCAACACTTGTTCCTGAATGGTTGTAATCCAGTCTTCTTTTTCTTCATGTTTGTGGAGTAAAAACATCTGTAATTCCATTAATTCATTATAAAATGAATCAAAGGATTGCTGTAATATTTTCTTTCTTAATTCTTCTGGAAGTAAATCCATGAAGTTTTTCCTAAAGGAGAAAAGGCTTTCCATTCTAATGGCAAAATCTTGAAAGGGCACTGGAGGCGGTATCCGTTCTTTCAAGTTTTTATTTTCTTTTTCCAAAAATTTTATTTTCTGGGTAAGCTGTTTGTGATCTTCTTGATAATTGAAGAAGGAATTATCAAGTTTATCTTTTTGTTGTGCGATAATCCTTTGAAGTTGGACTATCCTTTTTTCTAAAGCATGATTTTCTATAATCGATTTAGATGAATGATCTGCCTCTATATAGAAATCATAATTCTCTGAAAAAGAGATCATATCACGATAAGCTGAGTTCAGGTCATAATATCCCTTGAAGCTAGGCTTATTGTGTTTTCCTACTCCTTTCATTAAAGAAGCATAACTGTTATAAATTCCAGGTATCTATCCTTATATATATATATATATATAGAGAGAGAGAGACTTTTTTTGAAACAAAGAGAGAGACTTTTGATGAACGTTTAAAGACCTTTTATCAATGCTTTTTGGACTTTGGAGCAGTCAACTTCTTAGTGTGAATCCAAAACACGCAAGCATGTCCGCGTGTGCCATTCGTTAAACTAAACCCAAAATTTCCTGCAAGAAAATATTAGATAAAATAATTTGTATAATAAATAGTAGGTATTTGGATTAATTGGTACGATATTATTTGAACTTAAATTGTGGTCAATATTTTTTAGCCACTGTGGTTCTCTGCAACTTGAATCGAATTAGTAGTATAAAATGTATCCCAAAAAAAATTAGTAGTATAATTAATGAAGTGGTGGAGAAATTCAAAATTTTAATTTTTGTGAGACAAATATTAATCTCAAATATTAATTTACATTAAAATCTTTTAGTTGAGTAAAATCTTTTACTTATCATAAAAACAATGTAAAAGTACTTCGATAAAAATAAATTACACATTATTGGTTATCGAGTTGACCTAGTACAATTCTTAGCCGAAATTTAAGCCAATTTAAATAGATTTAAAATATATTTGAAGTTAACAAATAGTAGTAACTAGCTGAGTTGGTAACAAAAAAATTAAGCAATGGAAAGGAAAGAGTTTTATTTCAATCCCTATATATCATTTTTGAGAAGAGTATAAATATCTTTTTTTTTATAACAATATATTTGTTTTTTATTTACCTTACACTCCGAATAATCTCAAGCTGGCTCGAAAAACTGAAGTTTGTGAGATAAAAAAAAACAACTTATTTCAAAAATATAATTATGGATCGATAACTCTAAGTTGAATTTTGTGTTAATAAACACATTCTTGTCAACTCATCCATTGAATTAAGCTTATTTTAACCCCACCGTTAGCCACAAACAGAACTAAAGTTGACTGAATTTTTGTGACCGGGGCAGTTGCTAAAGCCAAAGGCCAATGTCAACTGTAGGCCAGAGATGTAAAATTTATGTAAAAATTAAAATAAGTGAGATTATTGCATAAATATTATTCAATCGTAAAAATTATGCACACTACTGATAAGAAAAAAATTCTTAATGTATATATTGCCTTCGTAAATTATGTATATTAAATTAAGAGTTATACAAATTAGTTTCCTCAAAGTATTATTTAAGAAATTGATCAGACCAAATAGGTATGAGCTGTCCAAAACGTATCAAGCCCAATCACACACGGTTGAGACTCCTTTAGAGATTTTTGCCCTGGGCCAAATATTGATGTTTAATGTAAGGCTTGAGCCCTTTGTCCTTCACGATGCACCAAATGGGGGTACCTACGAAGACACTCTGATGCTTAAGTCAGTATCAGAGGCAGGTGTATTATGTGGTGAAAGTAAAGGATGATCGTACCTTGATGGTATATTGTGTGTTTAAATAGTAATTGTGATGCCGCCTTTGTCAAGGCGGTTTGGCCATTGAGTGGCCAGCCTTGGGCTGCAGGTCAGTCTGAAGACCTGGGTAGCCTTATCTTCCTTAGTGCCTAGTAGTAGAGTGGCAGCAAGCTGGTGCTGTCCATTGTTTACTGGAGTTAAGACGCAGTGGAATTGCCTTGGGCCTTAAGTTTACTTCCCATAGAAGGCTTCGTATGTGATGTGAGAACTGTATGCCGCGATGAAGGCATCGCGTCTTGTGTGCCGCAATGAGGGCATCGCGTCAAAGCTCGTTCCTTATGCTTCGTTCAGGGCCTTTACTGGGCTTGGTCTTTCATGTGTTGATGGGCCCTAGTTGGGCCTATATTTTACCCAGATCAGTTTCCCCCTAGCTTGCGGTGTTGTCATTTGGCAAGGCCGTGAGCTATATGTTTTTTGTATGAGGCGCGTTAGTTTGTCTCGTCATATGCCGTGTTGTATGCCGCGGTAATCATGTCAAGAGTACTATCATGATCTTTAACTGCTTAAAAAAGGTGGATTAGACGTTTAATCTGTCAGGAGCATTAAATGCTACCTTTATTACGTGTGTCTTTAAGGGAAGTCGTGGCAAGAAATTTAAAATGGACCTTTAACTATAATACTTCTTTAACTTGTCCGCGTTCCAGGTCCTTTTGATATGTTTTCCTTGCGGAGTTCCCAAAACATATGCTCCTCTTGATAACCTTTCTTTAATTTTGAACGGTCCTTCTCATCTTGGGGCTAACTTTCCTTTATTTGCATTTCTCCCTCCGACGTCTGCTCTTCGAAGCACCAACTCTTTCACTTCGAACGATCTAGGCTTTACCTTCTTATTGAACCGGTTTGCAACCAGCTGCTTCGCCGCAGAATTTTTGCAATGAGCCATGACCCAAGCTTCATCTATCAGATCCAATTCTACTGCTATCTTTTGGTTGTTTTCTTCCTCTGTGTGTGACAAGGATTGGACTCTTCTCCATGACGATTCTCTCAACTCCACCGGGATCATGGCCTCACATCCATATGTTAACTTAAAAGGAGTTTCCCCTATAGATGTCTGTATTTTAGTCCTGTACCCCCATACTACATAGTACAACTCTTCTACCCACTTTCCTTTAGTAGATTGTTCTATTCTCATCCTCAGTCCTTCTATGATGACTTGATTGGCTGCTTCTGCTTGACCGTTAGTTTGAGGATGCTCCACCGACGCAAAGTGATGCCGGATGTGGAGGTTTGCCATTAACTCCTGGAAGGTCTTGCTCGTGAACTGGGTTCCATTGTCCGTGACTATCTCAGCCAGGATACCGAACCTGCAAACTAAGTTTATTTCAAAGAAGCACTGAATGCGAGCCGAGGTGATTGTGGCCATTGGCTCTGCTTTGATCCACTTGGTATAGTAATCAACAGCAACTATCAACTATTTCAACTGTCCTTCAACTGCCGCAAATGGACCTAAAAGATCCATCCCCCATTTAAAGAACGGCCATGGGGCCGTGATTAAACTTAGCTCTTTAGGGGGAGCCAATAGGTTCTTCCCGTGCTTCTGCCATTGATCACACTTTTGGACATGCTCTTTCGCATCATTATTCATGGACGGCCAGAAGTAGCCAGCTCTCAGCGCCTTCAGAGCTAGAGCCTTGCCTTCAACATGCTGACCATTGATCCCCTCGTGGATTTCAGACAACACATACCTTGCCCTATCCGAACTTAAACATTTCAGCAAAGGAGAATAAATTCCTTTTCTGTAGAGTTATCCCTCCACCATAGTATATAACGCTGCGTCTCTGACTAGCCTTCTAGCTTCCTCTTTTTGTGCCGGCAATATCCCATTTTCTATGTATTTGATGATGGGGTGACGCCAATCATCTATCCTTGATATCTGCATAACACATGTGGGTTCTGGGATATTTTGTTCAACCACCGTCCTGTGGTTCCCCCACCCTTTGGTAATTGCCAACTTCGATAATATATCAGCCCTGTTATTTTCGTTCCTCGGGATATGACTAACCTCTACTTTTTCAAAGTTTTTCATTATTTCCTTGCATACTCAAGATATCTTGTTAACAGTGATCCTTTAGCCTGGTAGTTTTCTTCAATTTGGGAGGTAACCAGCTGAGAATCATTGTAAACCTGCACCCTTCGTGCTCCGAGCTCCCTGGCCTGCTGCAGCCCGGCTATGAAGGCCTCATATTCCGCTTGGTTATTTGATGTTTCAAAATCCATTTGCATGGAATATTCAACTGCTATTCCTTCCGGTTTCTCAACGATAACCCCGGCTCCGCTTCCTTTAGAATTAGAGGAACCATCGACATACACTTTCCAGTTATCCGGGCTGTCCGGGCTCTTAAGGTTTTGGATTGAAGTTAGCTCTCGGACAAAATTTGCTAATGCAAGACTTGATCACCTTGCAACTTTCAAATGTTATATCAAATTCAGACAGCTCCATAGCCCAGCTCATCATCCTGCCTGCCAGATTAGGCTTATGAAGGATCTGCCGTATTGGCAAATCCGACCTGACCAGGACTTGGTGTCCCCGAAAATACGCCCTAAGTCTCCTAGACGAGATGAGTAGGGAGAAAGATACCTTTTCTAACCTTTGGTACCTAAGCTCTGCTCCTTGCAACAACCGACTTACGAAGTATATTGGTCGTTGCCCTTCTTCATTCTCTTGCACCAGAACCGAGCTCACCGCTACATCCCCCACCGATAGATACACGATCAAAGGTTCTTGCTCCCTTGGTTTTGCTAATACTGGAGGAGAAGCTACCTGTCTTTTAATTTCTTGGAACGCTACTTCACATTCCGAGGTCCACCCGTATCGGACTTCCTTTCTTAGTAACTTGAAAAAGGGTAATGCTGTTTCTGCGGATCGGTGTAAGAACCTGCTGAGCGAGGCTAACCTCCCTGTTAACTGTTGTATTTCTTTCACTCGCCGGAGCCTTCATTTCTAGCACGGCTCTGCATTTATCGGGATTAGCTTCATTTCCTCTATGAGTCAATATAAAACCAATGAGTTTCCCCGCAAAGCCCTTAAAGTGCACTTTGCTGGATTCAAGCGAATGTTGTACCGCCTTAGTTTCTCAAAGGTCTGCTCTAAATCTTTAATGTGCCCTGCCAAATTAAACGACTTGACTATCATGTCATCTATGTACACCTCAACACTCTTTCCCAACTGGTCTGCGAACACTTGATTCATCATTCTTTGATATGTAGCACCAGAATTCTTTAACCCAAAAGGCATCACATTATAACAATAGTTCACCTTTTCCAAAATGAAAGCAATTTTCTCTTGATCGTTCGGGTGTAGTGGGATTTGATTATATCCCGAGTAAGCATCCATGAAGGATAACATCTGGAATCCGGAGGAGCTATCAACCAGTTGATCTATATTAGGCATCGGGTACGTGTCCTTAGGACAAACCTTATTCAAGTCGGTGTAATCCGTGCATACTCTCTATTTTCCATTTGGCATTTTAACTATTACCACATTAGATAGCCAAGTTGTGTATTTTATCTCCCTTATAAAACCGGCCTCCAGTAACTCCTTCACATGATCTTCCAATACCTGCTGACGTTCGGACCTGAGCTTTCTCTTCTTCGGGGCTACCGGCTTAGCTCCTGGGTATACTGCAAGTTTTTGACAACAGAAAGCAGGGTCTACCCTAGGAATCTCTAAGGACTTCCAAACGAAAACATCCTTACTTTTCCTCAAACATGCTGTCAGCTGGGCTTTTTCCTCTTCCGTCAATCCCTTACCGATCTTAGCAGTCTGTCCCTACTCCCCAATGGTCACCTTCTGCAATTCTCCGTCAGGTTGAGGCCTTGGCATCTGAGTATCATCTCGCATATAAAGTTCAACCATATTGATCGAGGTTCTCCTCTCCCGGCTCTCTGGTTGGACCCCGGTTGATGTTATAGGATCATTTTTTACCATTCATACCGACTTGAAGTAGCAATCTCGAGACTCATTTTGATCCCCGGCAATAGTGATTACCGTATTCTGCTTACCAATCATCTTAAGCTTTTAATGTTTGGTGGAGACAAATATGTCCCAGCCGTGGATGATGGGTCTTCCCAGTATCACATTATATTCCGAAGGGAATTCGACTACGATAAACCTTACCCTCTCGGATTTATATGCCTCCTTGGTTCCTAGAGTAAGCCGGAGATCATGGTACCCTTTAGGGGTAGTGTTACGTTCGTTGAATGCAATCAAAGCTGTGTTACAGGGCTTCAAATCTTCTTCATCCAGGTTCATCTTTCTAAACGTCTGCCACAAAATTATGTCAGCACAGCTGCCATTGTCTACAAAAATATTCTTGACTCTGCAGTTGACTAACGTTCCGGTAATGACTAACCCATCAACGTGTCCTGGCATTACATCCTCTAACTCTTTCTTGGTAAAATACAATATTGGTGGCTCTGGTTCGGCTTCTTTAAACTTAGGTCACTCCCGAATTGACAGCACTTTTCTCAGATATTTTCTTCTAGCGTTCATAGTGTCACCCCCACCACCAAAAGCTCCGTTGATCACATTGCATTCGAACTCCGGCTCGACGAATTCGTCATCTTCTATGGCCGGCTTCTTGCCTCGGCCTTGCTCCTTCAGTCCTTTGTCATTAGTCGGGCTCATAGGCCGACCTCCTATTCTTTTCCTGTTCCTCCACCCTTGAGTCCGGATTAAATACTGACGCATTTTCCTTCTCTGATGTATCTTTCAATCGCGTCTCGTAGATCCCGACATTCATCAGTAGTGTGACCAGGTCCATCATGGAATGCACAATACCGAGATTGATCTAACCCAGCCGGGTTTTGCAAAGGATGAGGTCTATCTACCTCCTTCATCTCTGTGGAGGCCACCTCCCTCCAAATTTGCGACCTGGATGAATTCAAGGGAGCATATTTATCAAATTTCCCTCTAGCCGAGATCCTGTCATCCTATTTTTTACCTCAGAAATCATTTTACCTTCGACCCCTGGGCTTCTCCATTTAGCTAGGATTGTGCCTGTAATCCATGTTTTTAATTTCCATCTGTTAGAGTTCCAAGTACTTCTTTGACCGTGCAATGAATTCTACCAAGGTCCGTACAGGATCTTTAAATATGGATTTGGCCAAACGCGAAGAGCCCTACAATCCTGCTATCACCAGGTGCAGATGTACATTTTCGGACAACCCCGGGACCTGCAACGCTGCCATTTTAAACCGATCTAAGTATTTCTGAAACATTTCATTGGGTTGTTGTTTTATCTTCCCCAATGTGAATTATGATTTCGGTTGTTTTTTGCTCGTAGCAAAATTTAGCAAAAACCTCCCACCAAATTCTTCAAACGATCTAATGGATCCCTCTGGCAAAGACGAAGACCAGGTCTGAGCCGCTCCGATCAATGTAGTTGCAAAGAGTCACATGATAAGAGGTTCTTCTATCCCCTTGATGTACATGGCCGTATCGAAGGCATCCAAATGCATCTGAGGATCCTGGGTCCCATCATATTTGAGAAGCTCTGATAAATTCAGATTTTCCTGGAAAGGTGCATCCACGGTCTCATCCACAAAGGGACTGTCATTGTATTGCCCCCTGTTGTACTTTCGCCTGTAGACCCCGGATACATCATTCGGCATCCGCCTCTCAGGCATCAAGTCTACCTGCCTTACCATTCTCCTTGCATCCCGGCTTCCTTCACGCCGAGGTTCTTGATGACTGGTTGAGGCGGTTGCCACCTGTTGAGGTCGGCCCTCAGTATCCCTTACTAGATATCGGGTTCGGTCGCGGTTATTTTGTTGGGAATGTGTGATCCTTAAGTCATTCATGACCTGTGTTATAGCTCGTTCGGGATCCGGGTTAGTAACTTGCCAGAGCTGAGTTTCTAACTCCCGAATCTGCCTTGCATCTTCCCATTGTTGAAGCTCATTTCTTCTTTCCAAGTCCTCCGTCCTGCGTAGCACTACGGCGAATGCTAGATCTGTCACCCGCGGATCAGTGGCTGCATCATTTGGCATGTGGACTGCATTCGTGGTCGGCATCCCAATCGGCTGAAGCCCCTGTAGATACGGAGCATCAGGATTGACCGCGGGAGTTGATGCTGAGTCTGAGTGAACATCGCTAACGTGCACAACATCAGGATCTGGGATCTGGAATTGCTGAAGATCCTGGACCATGTGTGGCCCAGACGGATCCTCCCTAATGGGGGGAATGGGTTGATGTCCAGTCTTCAACATTGAGGTTTGTCGAACTCCACTTCTTGTTGTCCTCACCATCTTATTTGATGGCTAAACACACGTGTTCGTAGGAAAAAAAATTGTAATCTTCTTCCCCACAGATGGCGCCAATGTTCTGCCTGTGGCAGATGTGTCCAACTGTTGGTCAGATGATTGATGTTAGATCTAATGATTTCTCTCTAGATACCTATGAACTAGGTATCTTGGGGGCAGCGGATCACGACACACTATATAAGGACCTTAGCCAGAGGGGGTGTGTGTGCGCTGTTGTGATTGCATAAAATAGTGTTAGAGAAAGATCAGTCATACCTGTGATCTTTAGATATTACTTATAGTGGTTACTTTTGGACTAGCATAATCTGGACCTCCTACGAGTGTGGGCCTTATCCAGGTCCATAACACCCCTGGCACTTAGACATGAGCACATAAGAAAGGGGATATCTACAAAACCTACGGGCATAATACCGGTGTTTGATTCTCTTGCCAATAATTATTGATTTAAGTGACAACAAGTTTGTTTCTCACTATCTCAATAGCCGCTCTCAATGTAAATTCGAGAATGCTTGAAGTGAATTAAATCTGCTTAGATAAAAAAAAAAAAAAAAATTCAATTCCTCTTATTGGCTCATACAATGATACAATAAAGAAAGATTGATGAAAAATAGTTAACAATATTATAAGGGTAATATTACTCTCATGTAAGATGAGAGTAGTTCTCTCATGTTACAGAGAGAATCTAAGAAGGAGCACGATTTTCGAAGTAAGAGAAAATGACCTCATGTAAAATGAGAGTAATATAACCCCAAAGATAACTCAGTTGGCAGCTGAGCTCTCAAGGGATTGCTTAAGAAGTTCCAAAACCCCCTACATAAGTCTGTCTCGTAGTCATAGCATGAACAAATAATCCTGTCACGGACCCAAAAATTCTCGACACTGGACAAACACAGTAAAAATGGATAGTTTCAAATTTTCTCGGTAGTTTACTCATTTGTTCACATAAGAGCAAAGTTTAAAACACAAAAAAGGAAAAAAAAAAAAAAAAAAACCAATCACTACCATAGCAATAGAATATTTTAAAATTGACCGTGAGCATATGCACCAAGTCTACAAATTGGGTCTGTCCCTGGATAAGTAAATTAAGGATTATATCGTGCATAGGTCAACATTAGTCCACTGACCGTGTAATATAAAAAGTCCTACCTAGTTAGACCCCCTTTTTTTTCACCAATTGGATCCCAAATTAAAATAAATCTCGAGTACTAGAAGAAATGGAAATGGTCCAAACAAAGACCCATTCAAGACTATCATTGTCATGTGCGAGTTCAAACCATGGCATATACACGCTCCTAACCAGTAACACAATTCAAATAAAAGCATATATAGAAACAATGTTATTTGTTATCCATTTTGCAACAATCATTTTATTTATTTCATAATTAAAATATAATTTTAATTCAACCAGTTGAACCAATAATCCATTGCCACTATCTTAAGTGAGGATTCGTGTAAACCCAAAAGCTAGCTCAAAGGATGAGAGTGTCCAACGTCTTATAAAGACCACATTAGTTGCACATATAACCAATTGGAGACTATATATCTCAACATGTCTCCTTACACAAAAGCCCATTGGGCTTGAAGAGTGGACAATGCAACAGCCCCAGCGTACCTGTGCTAAGAAACGCCACAAGAGAAAGTGGGGGGCGGCGAGACTCTGATACCATGTAAAGAACCTTTGGATACACCACCCAAAAACTAGCTCAAAGGATGGGAGTGCGCAAGACCTTATAAACTCCACATTAGTTGAACATACAACTAATGTGGAACTATATATCTCAACAATTCGAGTTTAATAACACTGATACAAAGAAATAGGCCTACTTTTTCTCAGCCGCCGTCTCAAAATTATTGAATGCAAACAGAATTTTATGAACAGCATTCGTGAAAGAATTTGAAAGAACAAAATTAGGTTCATGTTGCAACTTGCAAGGATAATTAATTAGTGCATAACTCCACATAATCAATGGGAAATGAGAACCACAGAATAAGGTTTAATTGGAAAGCACATTCAGGCACATTAAGCATTTGGTTACCCCACATGGGGAGCATGCAGCATCAAACCCGAAAAGAGAACGACCCAAGTTAAAGATCAGAAACTGGCTAGATACAATTGAAGTATTAAACACATGCTGAGAGAAGTGAGCACTTCTACAAACCTGTCATTCTGGGGTAAACATTGGCAGCTAGCCAAGTCTTAAAAACATACCAATAATTGTTCGAACAAGATACACAAGACTATCAACACAAAACTGAATCCAACCCCAAACTTGAAGGGCAAAGATGAACCTGTCTTTTATAAGAGGTCCCACATCACGCCTTTGATTTGGAACTTTCTACATTTCCAAATGCTTTTGAACTCTCTGATTACCATATCAAAAAGTAACGACACCGCAACCAAAATGCAAAGTTGTGTTATATAATTGAAGCATAACCTTTGTCCAGTCTAGAAAAGAAGTTCCTAACTTTCTTACTTGATTGCTTGTTCATAAATAGTACTATTGACACAATTATTATACAGCTAACCATAAATAATTATTTTGTTTATGAGTATTTTATTTGAATACTAATAATAATATTCTTCTTTTTTTCACTAGAGTTTTTTTTTCTCTCTCTCTCTCTAGATATAGGCATATAGATAATCCTTCAGGCTATAAATGAATATTAATTTAAATTATATATAATTCTGTTCACACTTTTTAACGTTTCTATATTAATTCAACAATTTAAACTGAACCAGACCCCAGATAAAAAATATGTAAAACAAATACCTAATTAAGCTTTTTTATAGGCTTATTACGTACACAATATATATATATATATATATATATATATATATGGTTCAATAAAAAAATGTACATATTATTAATGTCATTAAATTAATAACAAATTATGTATCAAACGTTTATTTTGTTTAAAATAATTATATATGTTTGTTATAAAAATAAAATAAAATAATTATATATGTTAATTCTTTCATTGTTAATTGTGTAACTAAATCTATAGGATAACTTATATTACACTCAAGCAGCATCAACCTACTCTTGGCATAAAACAAGGTGGACAGTGAAAATTGTGCAAAAACAAAGAAATCTTTAGGTTAATCTATAGCTAAATTATATAAAAATATTGCAAATCATAACTTTATTGAATATGTTTTTATGGCAAGTAATCATTTTATTTTGAATTATAAATGTGTAAGTATTATATTAACATGGTTTAAAAAAAATTCAAATATCTAAATAAGATGTTAATTTTTAGAATTTTCACTTATTTGAAATAACATAGTTTTCATAATATTTATAATCAATACGTAAATAAGTGAAAATTATAAAAACTAATCTTTCATGAAAATAGGAACTAATACATTAATAAATAAATGTAAACTATAAGAATTGAAATCTAAATATATAAAAATGTAAGGACATATAGAACTTTAACAGTAAAATTTTAAATTTAAATGAGTTATATAAAATATAAAAATTAAATCAGAATAAGTAAAAAATATAGTGACAAAAATTTTATTTAAATAAAAAAAAAATATTGGGTAATGTTTGTTTCATAAAAATCTTGGTCGGAGAAAGTCCACACTAAAAGTCTGTCTTTTTTTCTTTTTAGTACAGTAAAAGTCTGTCTTAACATAGTAAAAAAAAAAGGTTTTATAAGAGTTATTTTGTAGGAAAGGTGATTCTGTTATGTTATAGAGATTCGTTTTGCGTGCCGGAGGTTTTTTTTTTTCTGCGGGCCCCACAAAATATTGTGTGTGTAGGAAATTTTTTGTGATCATGTTAAATAATAAATGATAAACTCATAAAAAAATCTGAAAATTAGTGAGACAGAAAGAGAAAATAAAAAATAAAAGGTCACAGTAAAAATTCATAAATTTGTAAAGTTTTTTTTATTAAATAACATAATAAATGAAAATTATGTACACGGGATAATTTGTCTGAGATATTTTGCAAATATTAATACCTCACGCGAATAAGGACAGAATGGTCGCAGCGGGCATTTAAATGCATACGTACGAACCCAAAATGTTACGTGTGTCACGTTGAGGTGGCTGAGCGATGTTGTTGACGACGCCCATCTTTGTGATGCGCTTACATTTCGACGAACCGCACATGATCGTAGCACCTTCAGAAAACGAAATACAGAAAAAGAAAAAGACCTTAAATACCGAGTCTACCCCTCCCCCGTCCCTATCCACACGCTTTCGCCAGCCATATCTTCTAAGTTCTAACTCTAGAAGCCTCAACCCTGGTAAAAATTACTTTTTCATTATTATTATTACTATACTCACTCACTTTACGTCTGAATTAATTTGCATTCACTTGAATTAAATTAAGTAATTGTATAATAAACAATTATTACAACGTGACTTAAAAAATTGGTAAATACGAGTACCGCGACTATTATTTTATTTTACCAGTAATTATAAATGCTTTATATCTGGGGCGGCCATTGCAGTTCCAACGTGTGTGAACTGTGTAAAGCACAAAAACGAGTGCACTGTCACCAATACGGGTTTCTCGTTTTCCTCAATCTTTATTTTCTAGTTTCTATGTAGGCAACAACTGCTAACTAACAAGTAACAAGTAAGAACGAACAGACAGAGAGAGTTACGCTGTTAGTTACCCACGTTAACGTTAACAGAAACACATAGGAGCAGGCAGGCAGACACAAACAGAGTTTAGCTTTCTCTTTCTAAGAAATTGCCACGTCAGTTATCCAACCACCGTTTGCCGTCCCTTCTTTCTCTCTCTATCTCAATCTCAATCTCAATCTCAATCTCACCCGTTCTTAGCTGTTGTTCACTGTGACCTTTTTTGTTTTCTTGTTATAATCCTCTCTCCCTCTTTCGTCGTTTCTTCCTTTTACAAATGAACGAGACCTAGTCTCAACTCTCAAGTCTCAAGTCTCAACTCAACCCCTTTTATTTATTTTATTTTTCTCTCTTTACTCTTGTTGTTGTTGTTGTTCTTCAACCTCACTTCCTTTCTCCTCTTCTCGAAACTTCGTTTTACCATTCTAATTTAGAATGCCCACGTGGTGGGGTAGAAAATCAAGCAAGAGCAAGCAGGAGGAGGAGCAGCCACATGGCGGCGGCGGAGGAGGCGGCGGCGTCCTTAATTTCATGAAATCTCCGATCAGGAACGCTGCTCCCAAGAAAGGTAAGAAGCCAGAAAAGAAGAAGCCCAACAGCTTTGATGATTTCACTTCTCCCGCTGCTGCCGGCGGCGGCGGGAGCGGAGGCGGCTGCGGCGGCCGCTCTTCCTCTGGATTCTCTTATTGTGATTCCGATGGCGGCGAGAAGAGAGGACTTCCCTTGCCTCGCCCCTCTGTTTCCTCAACCCAAAGCTTCAGCAACGATCAGGGGCTTGCCTTGGGATCTGCTTCCATATCTGGTTCTAGCGTCAGCTCCACTGGCTCCTGCGATGATCAGCCAATTTGTCACTCTCAGATTAATGGGGCCAGGTTTGTGCTTATGATGAACTTAATTTGATTGATTGATTGATTTTTTTTATTTTTTATTTTTTATTTTTTATTTTTATTTTTTGGGAGTAGTAAAGGTTAGCGTTATCATTGATCAGATAAAGTGGCTTTTGATCCGGAGGCTGAGGCTCCGTGTGTGATGTCTCTCCATTGGACCAAAATTGCGTGCTTGCTTTATTTACGAGATTCCTTTTTTAGTTTTCTGCTCAGACTTACAATCAGAATTTGTAACAGACCCTGCTACTACCTGCCTTCACTTTTTTCGTGGACTTCTCTTTCTTTTTTATCCCTTTTATTATTGCCTTCAACTTTCCTTTAATTCGTAGGTCTCTCTCTCTCTCTTTCTCTCACCCTCTCTGCGTGTAAGTCTGTACATGCCTAGAATGCAATTTTCTTCGAGTATTTTTGCTGCAAGTTTTTTTTTTTTCTCACTCTCTGTAGATTAGATGATTGTTTCTGTTCTGTGAATAATGATTTGTAATTTGTGCTTTGAGGAGTCTTTTTTAAAAGTCTGCATTTTCAGTTCCAGTCTTCCTGTGTGGATTTATTTTGGGGGAAATGAAGATCTATATCTTGATGGACAAATTTGTTGATGCTATGTCATATCCCTTTTTTCTGTAGGAAGTTAACTACCTCCATCCTTATCCCCTCCCTCCCAAATATCTTCTTCGGGTTTCTTTGTCATTCCAATTGATTTAGGTGACCTATATGCAAAATATATTTATCTTACTGTTTTTCAATAAGTTTTCTGTAATTATCATGATGAATTAAAGGGTATATGCCTATACTCGGTGGATGTAATTATAAAATATGGGAGGCTGAAAAGTTATAATCTTTACACTCATTTTGGCACAGGCAGTGTAAGGAAAAGGAACAAAGAGAACAACATGAACTGTTCAGTTTGTTTATTAGGGTTTTTCAATGTTCTTCATTCTCCAATCTGCTGCTAAACTAATTGATGCCATTTCTTTATGCTTAGAGGACAAGGTGACAAGTTCAACGTGAGGTCAAAAAGCCCAGGTCCTGGGTCAAGAGGACCCACCAGCCCTACATCACCTCTTCATCCAAGGTTGCATGTTTTGAGTCTTGACTCCCCCACAGGCAGGCAAGAAGATGGAAGGAGTCAATGTCATCCATTGCCTCGTCCTCCGGGCTCTCCTACTAGTCCTTCTCTTTCCAACACAAGAGCGAATGGACTGCAAGAAAACACTACCAGTAACCCTTCCAAGTGGAAGAAAGGAAAGCTTCTAGGACGGGGAACATTTGGGCATGTTTACCTGGGATTCAATAGGTATTGGGTTGTTTTTTCTTTTCCAGTCGAGGAAATTTTCTTTCATTTCTCTTTTGGGGGTAGCCTGCAACAACTTTATATCATGTACAATTTCCACTTCCTGAATATTTTAAGGTAGAATTTGTGGAATTTTGCTGTCTGGTGATTGTAATGTATAAGCAAATCCCAGGTTACAAAATAATTATTACAATGCCAGATGTTATTAGTAATAACAAAAATCTGATGTTAAAGTACGAGTATGTTTACATAATGATATCCGCAGCATTCTGTGCTCTCAGTCCAAATGTTCATATTCTGGACAAATCACTGAAATGATATATTTTCTGCTTATGTTTGTTCCACATCTCTAAAATGCTTATATTGCAAATTTGACAGTGATAGTGGAACTTTGTGTGCAATAAAAGAAGTCAGGGTTGTCTCTGATGATCAAACATCAAAAGAGTGCCTCAAACAACTAAATCAGGTAATTCTATTATTTACCTGAAGATATATACATGGTGCTTTAAGCCTTCAACACATACTATAGCACTTTGCAGATCTTCGTTTAACAATTGCATTGGAGTTTGTTTTATTATGTCTGATTATCATGTCATAGACTATAAATCTATACCATGTTCTCCGTTTGATTGCAGGAAATAACTTTACTTAGCCAGCTCTCACATCCAAACATTGTTCAATACTATGGAAGTGATTTGGTATGGCTGAAATATTCTGAGTTTAAAGTCCTGTATGCCATATATATACATATTATAGCTGTGTGCACACACACAAAGAGAATTTAAATAATTTGATGATTGAAATCCATTTATAAATATATGCATACACCATACTTGCAGGGAGAAGAAGCACTTTCCGTTTATCTGGAATATGTCTCTGGTGGTTCAATTCATAAATTACTTCAGGAATATGGAGCCTTCAAGGAGCCTGTTATTCAAAATTATACCAGGCAGATTGTCTCTGGACTTGCCTATCTTCATGGGAGAAACACAGTACATCGGTAGTTTGATTATTCTCACTCTGTTTATAACATGAAATTGATGCTTCTTGACCATGGTTGTCAAACTCTCGAGTAAACTCGCAAACTCTACCGAGTTTACGCTTCTGGTCACCCTCACCGTTTCCGCTTCACTGCAAACTCGCTTTTGGCATTCAAACGGTAGAAGCTTCGTGTTTTTTGGCAAACTCTTAAACTCTTACGAGTTTAACGATCTCAAGAAAATGGAGAAAAACCCATGGACCCGAAAATTTTACCCAAAAACCATGGCTTTTTTTTAACACAAAAAACCCTAATACCCGGTTTCAGCCGCCACCTCCTTGCTCAGTGAGAGACGACGTTGCGACTCCTGCTCCACCGTCTTCTCCGACGTGCTTCATCGTCGTCCTTCTGCTTCGCCGCTTTCTTCTCTTCCAATTTCTCCATGGAGGGCTCTGTGAAGGATTTGGGAGCCCCGAAGTCATGGGACTATAACTAACATAACTCTGAATATGGATTTTAAGTAAAACATATTTGATATTTTGTTTTGGTTTTTGATCTTTTGTGTTATGGCTTTATGTGTTTGATATAGTGTGTGATTATGACTATTGTATATGACATTATTTTGCTGGTTGGTTGAATTAAATTTGCTTATTATATTACTTTATATGCATATAAATATTTATAAATATAATTTGTATCCGTGTTACGATTCTACGATCCGTGTTACGATTCTGCGATTTACGATTTTGGTCCACCCTTCCGAGTTTGCATAGACTCTCGAGTTTGACAACCTTGTTCTTGACTCTTTTAAATTATTCATATGTTTTTTATTTTCACAGGGATATCAAAGGGGCTAACATACTAGTTGATCCTAATGGTGAAATCAAGCTGGCGGACTTCGGCATGGCTAAACATGTAAGTTTATCATACATATGCTTTAAAGAATGAATTGCTTCTGGCTCACTTGAAAAGTAAATAATACTTTAGGAAGCACTGACACGCCATTTAAAAAAAATATGCGTGTCGGACACAAACACGCGGTCAATTTTTTCGGACACATTGATTATCTCCACACGCGATTTTGACCGTATCCGACACGGTCAAGGGGTAGGAATGTAAAATATTCGAAATTTTTACAAAAGAAAAATAATTATAACATAAAACATAAAAGTCACCACCGCAGAAACTCTCCGCCGCTTCACACGTCGAGCACTGCTGGTAGCTTCTCAAATTGAAATCCCAGCGGAACCGGATACAAAGGGTCACCAACGGCCTCGTCGTATTTATACCCACAAGAACAGCAAGATCCCAGTATTCAGCACTGCGAATTTCTCTTCTAGTCGACGCTTATCCAAGTTTTCAGATTCTTGTGATTGTGATCAGTGGCGGATCCAGAAAAATAATGAAGGGTGGGCACTCTATAAGGTCTGGTCTTGAACGCGATTTACGAGTAGCTGCCGGCTGGCTGGGTCTGGTTTAGATCTAGATCTAGATCTAGATTAGGTTTGGATAATGAAGGTGGAGGAGAAAAAAAAAAGTCACAGGAAAATAAATTAGAAGAACGAAAATTAAAGGCGTAAGATATTGTAACAACTAGGGTTACTACCAATCAATTTCACTGTTAGACCGATGACGTTGATCTAACGGTTATATTCATTTTCATCTTTATTGGGTTATAATCCCCATGTTTAATGTAAAAGCATTAAATATAAAAATTCATAACCATACAAAGGTGAAAATAAATATAAAGTATTAAATATGGAAAATAATAACCATACAAAGATGAAAATAAATATAGCCGTTGGATCAGCATAATGATCTATCGGTGAAATTGATTGGTAGTAACCCTAATTGGTTGTTATAATATCCTATCCCAAAATTAAATTAAAAAAATTTAAATTTTAAGAAAAAAGTATTTTTATATTTTTACATCATATTTAAGGGTGGGCACTTGCCCCCTTTCTCTCCTTACTGGATCCGCCTTTTGACTCTGAAGTGGGTATGTCTTCTTTTGAGATGTCAACAGAGTTTAGGTGAATTTGTTTGTTCATGGCCATGTGTTCTTGTGGCTCTCTAAACTTTTCAATCTTGAGATTGAAGCTTATCTAGGACTATGGTTTTTTTTTTTTTTGTGATTCGCGTGCTTTTGCATTGACCAATGGAATGCCATTATTCCACTCTCTTTCTTCTATTTGTACTGGGTTTGGATTCTTTTTTCTCTTTTTAAATAGCTTGGCCACGTCATTCTTAAGTGGCTGTTTAGAATTGTTGTCTAGTGCCATTGTATGGGTTTAAAAAAAAAAAACTTGATTGGTTATATCATATATGACTTATTATGGGATACTATATCTATTAAATGTAAATTATATTATATATAAAAAATATTATTTAATATCAAAGCTTGTCTTAACATGTCAAAATATGGCATTTTTTAGAATTTACGTATCGAAGTATCGTGTCTCGTGTCGGTGCATCATAGGTAATATCATACTTATTAATCTCGGATAGCGCTGCATAATGCCTGACCCTCCAAACTGCTATAGCGCTATAGCGGGTAGCGCTACAATGCTACTGTGCAAAGTGTACCTAAGTGATACACTAAATTGTACTCCATAAATATAAAACTTAAAATATGAAAATGAGACATAAAAAACAAATTTGAAGTATCTCAAACTCAAACATAAATGATTTCAAACATTAAAATTCAAATGATAAGCAAATTGAAGGAATTAAAGTCTCTAATAATGTAACACAACAAAATAAAGTGGCAAAATTAGTCAAAATTCAAACTGTCACTGAAGTAAAATGTCAAAATCAAAGAACTTAAAGGAACTAATCATAATTGAAATCATGAACATCCAAATCTTCATCTTCACTTTCACTTGTATCTAAGTTGTAAATCTCTTCTTTCTACGACGAGAACACTTTTGCAGAAACTACTGTAGCGGCACAATAGCGTCGCGATTCAGCCGCAATAGTGGCCACTACATCCGCTACACTTCGACCGTCGCGGCACGGTCTTTGTCGGCCAGCCACTGCACTGCAACGCAACTCCGCTATAGCGTGCTAAAGCGGGGCTAATTCTCAAGTATAGATAATACATTGTTTCTGGCACAAAAAATAAGACCGTTCACAACTAGTAAAAAAATATGGAAAGTGGATCCTTAAAAATGCTTGTTTTGCTAAAGGATAAAATTTTCCGTTCTACTCATATCTGAATGCCTAGCGGCACAGACATTCCCCTTTTATCTCTTGAATGCACATGCTTTCTCACACAATTGTGCACCCCCACATGGAGATTGAGAGCTGGAAGGCATATGGCTCTCACACATGCATTGCACTTTCTCATCTCTGTTCTGTCTTTTTATAATTTAAAGCTATATGGCGTAAGAGTATATTGGTAGGAAGCAAATCTAATTTAGAGAGCTTCAAAATGTATAATTTTCTGTCTTGGTTGGTTTCTGATTTATGATGGAGGTCATCTCTGAATTATGATTGTTCTGAACCAGATAAATGCTTCTTCCTCGATGCTTTCTTTCAAAGGAAGTCCATACTGGATGGCACCTGAGGTAAAATTTTGTTCCCATTCTTTTTAGATCTTGAAATTTCTTTTGAAACATGCACATCTTTCCCACTTCTTCTCTCTATCTCTTTTATCTATTGCAGTGCAAGTACTAATGTATCCTGTTTGCTTTTTTAGGTTGTTATGAATACAAACGGCTACAGTCTTCCTGTTGATATATGGAGCTTGGGATGCACAATTCTTGAAATGGCAATATCAAAGCCTCCTTGGAGTCAGTATGAAGGGGTGCGATGTTGGATAATTAGAACTAGCATTTATTTACATATTTGTTATGATCCTGGTTGAAGAATATGAAGGAACAACATTGTTTTTCTAATGTTGGATTCAACAGGTAGCTGCAATATTTAAAATTGGTAACAGCAAAGACATGCCTGAAATTCCTGATAATCTCTCAAATGATGCAAAGAATTTCATTAAGCTTTGCTTACAAAGAGATCCATCAGCTCGCCCAACTGCCCAAATGTTACTAGATCACCCCTTTATTCGAGATCAGTCAGCAACAAAAGCTGCAAATGTCAGAATAACCAGGGATGCCTTCCCCTACATGTTTGATGGAAGCCGGACACCGGTACAGTCTTTGATGCTTATTTATTTTCTTTGTGAAGTTATGTTGCTTTGACCTCTTACAAGCAAGTTCCCACACATTATAACACAATTATTATATAGCGGGTTCCACTCTCATAAGATTAACATGCTGCAATTGTCTTGAAATTGGACGTTTCTGTCATATGAGGTTACACAATACTGGATAAAATTTAATAAAGACTGATGAGTGAAGAATACCTAATATCAACATACTTTATTGTTATCTATGCAGAGGGGCTATAATACTATGTCAGGATTTTATCTCATGGTTTGTTTATGTCTTTGCAATGTATGTATTGTGTAGCTCAACTTTATATGTTTAGTATTATCATATTTAAAATAACAAAATGTAAACATGGTGTATTAACTGTATGGATGAAGTGGTATCTGCAAGTCACTAGGTGCAATTGAGAATGAAGTATGCTTTGTTGTTTGGCTCTTTCCATAGAGTTAGCCGTTAAACATTGATACAGCATTACAATCGGGAAATGAGTGAAAAAAGAGAGGTTATTGTCTGTCTTGTGTATGTTGGTCGTTATGTTTGTTTATATTATTAATAGTCTACTTACATTTCTTTTGGAATTCGATCCTCTTGTTTTGCCTTAGATCATTGTTGCAATGCATACACATGTACTTGTGAAGTTTATGTGGTACAAATGCGAGAGAAATTGAAGTTGGAAAACAGGTTAACAGGGCGACCATAACATAGTTTGGAGTGACAGCTGATAATGGAAATATATTAATATACCATGCTAGTGGAGTATATTACTCTATAGAGGACTAAATGCTGCCAAAGAATTCTAGGTTGCGACAGAACATGAACAGAAAATATCAGATCATCTGAAGTCACGATTCTAATGCACATATTCCTTGCACTGAATGTTGTGATTTTTAAAGTTGCACAGCTTCTGGAAATCAATTTCTATGGCCAGTGTCGGTCTGGAGCTAACTTTCTCTTCGCTTGGATCCATTTGCAGCCAGTTTTAGATCATCATTCCAATAGAACAAGCATAACTTCACTGGATGGAGATTATGCAACAAAGCCAACTCATGCCGCTACACGAGCAGTTAGGAGTCCAAGGTTAAATATCCAACCTTCTGTTATTTTTAATCAAGGCATGGTTTTGTGTCTCAATATATATGCTTCATCGTTTTTATTTTATTTGGACTGACATGCCATTGCAATTCCCTTGGTCAGAGATAACACAAGAATGATCACATCTTTACCAGTATCTCCCTGTTCAAGTCCATTACGACAATACGGGCCAGCACACAAGAGCTGTTTCCTTTCTCCTCCTCATTCAACTTACACAATGATGGGACAAAATACCCTCTCTTCATATCCAATGAGATCAAATGCCACATTCACTCTTGATCCTTGCCATGAAACATCTTTATACAAAGTCCACACACCCGGTGGATCCCCAAGAACAAGACTCATTTGAGTTGCTGATTGTAAATACCACTATAATCTTGGTTTCCCCAGCATGCCTTGTATCTGTGGTTGAACTTTCAGTCAATGTGTGCTATGAAAGTACAAAATCTATCTGATAGATCCTGGTCGATTCTTTATGCATGAGAACTAGACAACGGTAGAATTGAGGGGTAAGAGCTCTTGATGCAGGCATTGGACTGGGGAGACCTTGCAGCTTGTAACAATTTATTGATTACTGTAAATGCAAGGTGTTTACTGTGTTTGTAGTAACGTTTATGTTGTATATTGTTAGTTCATGGCAGAAGGAAAAAAAAGAGTACTAATTTTTCATACATACTCTTTCTTTTTAAATAAATTTTTTTTAGTTGAGAATGACACGTGTATGGTTTGGTACCAAGCCATCACTTACAAGGGCCTGAACGATGAGCTTGAAAGGACCAGTGTCTCCGGAATGTCCAAAATATTTGGAAGCAATTTTATATTGTTCATTTTTATTTCTTATGGAGAGTTTGATTACTTATTTTTAATTTTACTGCTACATATTATGGTCTATTTTGTCCGGATGCAATGAAAACTTGATTAATGATTCGTGAATTTCATTCAAAGCAACTTAGATATCCTATTGGCAAAAGAAACATTTGTACAAAAAAAATTAGCTTCATATGACAAACAATTTTTTGTGTGCGTGTAAGTAATTATTCATGTAATTTCAGATTGAGGTGGTTGGGTTTTTTTGAAGGGGTGATTTAAGGATTTAAAACTAAATAATTTTGTATTTGTTATCACCTAAATAATATAAGCTTACTTGAAAATAATTTAAAATACAAAAAATTTTATTTAAAAAAAAATATAAAAATTATAGAATAATGTAACCCTGTTATAGCAGTGCCAGAAATTGGATTTGGGTCACACTCAAATGAAGGAATCCTTACAAAAACAATAAACTTTTATTATGGGGGTTGTTGAAGCATTGTTGGGGAAGCAGGCTACCACGTAACCAGTGGGTGAAGTTTATTTGGCTGGCGGCATCCTCTGACAAATGGTGCATGCACTCTGTTTGCTTTTAGTGAGTGAATTCTTTTATTATTATTTTTTTATAATGAGAAATTTTTTTTGGGTACTATAATGAGATTTATTTACTTTCATGTAAATGCGATATACTTTTTTTTTTACGCAGTATAAGAAAAATATTGCATGAAATTTTATGTTAGATTCTATTAGTTAAGAATACTTCAAGTATTTCATCTCATGGAATAAAGAATGTAAAAAAAATAAAAAGTTAATTACTAACCTTTTTTTCCCGAATTCATCCTCCAACGAAAATAACCTGAAATTATTATTATTATTCTTAGTATTATTATTATTATATGCAAAATATTAATTTTATTTGTATTTATCCTAAACTTCCTCGGGAAGCCTACAAAGCCAGATTTTTTTTAATATACTTCGGAACCATATTATTGTTTCATCTCATTTATATCCCTTCTTTTCAAATTTCCTCTCAATTCTTTTTTCTTCCTATGTTCCGGGAGAGCGCTTACCACCTTTACAACCAATTTTATTATCGTTAGAGTAGAATTAATTCTAACAGCTCATAATTATCTCTTATAATTCTAATTTTTTCTCTCATATTCCCTCTGAGTCTCTCTCTAGGTTTCAATCCCCCATCTCTCTAGGTTTGATTTTTGGAGTTTTTGTTTTGAATCGAAGGAAATCGGGGAAGAAGGACTTCTCCACTGTGATTCTGAAGCGGAAGAATTTTCTAATATACCTACCGAGGAATAGTGTCTTCATTCACCTTGTTATTATCAAAAGGACGATTGAGTGTAATTTAGCAATTAATAGATAACAAATTTTCATCCATCTTATTTCATTGTGTTTTGCAATCAAAATGTTCTATTAGGCATATGATTTTAATTCTACTTATTTCTTCTGTCTATTTCAATTTAAGAAGGAAGGTAATTGATAAATTAATATATACACATCAGAGCGTTCTTAACATTACTCCATATTTGATTTTCATTTCATTATTTCCTTTAGAGTAGTATCTCCACAGTCCACATCATATGATGACCAAAAAAACAAATATACAAGATGGACATGAGCACTTCTGAAGTAAAACTGCATCTTTATATTTCTCTTTCTCAATTTTCTAAATTAGTTGAGGTAATGGTGCAAAAATAGAGGGGGTGGGCGTGGGAATGGAAAGAGAAAGAGACAGAGACAGAGGAGGGGAACAGTGACCATTGTGCCACTGTTCCATGACTTTTTATCTAAATGCCATGAGACTTTTTTCCTAAACTGCAACACAGGCAAGTTCGTTGGGAGTTGTAGCGAACTAGGCATGGTGATGTGTCAGCAGCCTAATGGTGCTCAAGTTCGCTACTGACACAGACAAACTTGGGTGCAATAAATGTTGACACGTATGACAAGTCCGCTGCTCTACAAAGCGAATTTGGTGTGCCACGTGTCTGACACCAACATAGTTCGCTGGGGGTCCGACGAACTCCTTGCCATGTGTCAATTGGCACACAGTTCGCTGAAATGACCAGCGAATTTGGTGCCAAGTGGCAGCCACTGACACAGTTCGCTAGACCCTGTAGCGAACTGTGAGCCACGTGGCAGTCCCCTAGAAGTTCGCTACATGGGTAAGCGAACTACCTGCCGGCAGTTACAGTTTGCTGGCCTAGGTAGCAAACTCAGTGCTATATAAACACCCCTCTTCCTCTCCCGAAGTCATTCTCGTCCATTTTCCTTTAAAGTTCCCATTTTTGTTTGTTATTTTTTTGCTATTTTGGTACATAATGAGTGGGAGTAACAACGATGTAATATTCCTTCTATATTACAATGGGAGAAGATATTTTGGACCGAACGATCAAGTGTTTGAAGGAGATACGAAGATCTTCCGAATGAGTCCGCGTTGCAAATATACTGAGCTGAAGAAAATAATATACAAGAAGTTGAGATTACAACGAGGTCAATCCCTGTCTCGACTGATTTCTAGATTCGCTTCTGGTAACCCGGTGCAATGGGTTACTGTGGAGGTGGTGGAGGATGAAGATGTGTCATTAGTAGTTGATGCATTTCGACAGCAAGGAGAGTCCTCATACATCGATTTGTATGCGGAACTAAACACCGGTGGAGAGGCAAGCACTCAAATTTCTGTCCTTACCAGTTACTCCATAGACATTAACAGGGAGCTGCAATTAACTTCGGATGATATGCATGTCTCACCCCCACCACCATCACCCCATTAACAATGCCTTTAGATGTGACTCCTGCTAATGACATGTATGATCCGTCATGGCGTACTGATAGTTCTGAGGAAGATGTTGATGAAGGTCTTGTCCCTGACAGTGACTCATCGGATACAGATGTTGATGGTGATTTCGAAATGGAGCCGTCTACTGCATTGTTTGAACCGATTCCATCACCGGGCATTGTTGGTACACATGACCCACCACCTGCTCCAGGTTAGGTTATTTACCCTCTCTTTTTTTTGAAATGGTAATAGTAATGAAATGCGAACTTGTGTCAAACAGGGGAGGATAGTGTACCATTTTGGTCGCAAATACCACTTTACACGAACATTAACCGAGCACACCCCAATCAAGAAACTGATGACATGCAAGGGGCACAAGTACCAAATTGGCAAATGGGTCAAGAGCTCTATAAGGACCAGAAGTTTGAAAGCAAGCAGGATGTACAAATGGCCATTAAACAATACTGTATGGCAAATAATCGCACAACTGTCGTGATAAAAAGTGATACGAAAAGGCTGATAATGATTTGTCAAAATCACAATGGCAGTTGTTCATGGAGAATGCAGGCATATCTTAAAAAAGGCGCTCATGAATGGATAATAGGCATATGGAACAACATTCATACATGTGTGAGTCAAACACTTTCACAGGATCACAAACAACTTAACTCTAATTTCATTTGTTCATTGATCATCGGTAAGTGAACCAGCCTCGATCATGTTTCAATAAATACCGTCTTCGTAACACTAATATGCTGTTGTTTGTCAAACCACAAAAATGGTACGTGAAGAGCCTAGCGTAAAGATTGGCTTAATCCAGGAAAGGATTGCATCGTGTCTAGGATTTCATATATCATACAGAAAGGCCTGGAAAGCAAAGCATAAGGCAATTGTGAGGGTTTTTGGGGATTGGGATGAGTCGTACGCATTTCTGCCGAGATGGTTGGATTATATGTTATTGTTTTCTCCAGGGTCTGCTTATAAATTGGACGTGAATGAACATAGGATTGATGGTCGTCTCGACGGCTCGCACAAGGTGTTCAAAAGGGTTTTTTTGGACATTCAAACAGTGTTGTGATGCATTTAATTATTGTAAGCCCATACTCTAGATCGATGGGACACATTTGTATGGAAAATACCTCGGAACGCTATTGATTGCTACAGCCGTTGACGGTAACAATTATGTCCTGCCTGTTGCTTTTGCTCTTGTTAATTGTGAGAATATTGACAACTGGTCCTGGTTTTTGGCGATGTTACGAATCCATGTGACTCAGAAAGACAGAATATGTCTTGTTTCTGATCGACATGCCGGTATATTAATGGCCGTCAATAATGTTGACCTCCACCGTATCCTGCGAATCCATCGTATGGCCTCCACTATATCCTGGGCATAACGTCAATGTGATGACGGTAGCATCTGATGCGGGAGAACTGAAACTGTCGCAACATATAGATATTAAATCTGTAAAACAATAAGACAAATAATATTACTGATTAACGTAACAGACACAAAAAATGGAGTTATAAAACAACTGTGTAAATTGATTGCAAGAAAACAAAAAAGTTCAAAAGGTAGAGACCTGGCTCCGAAAATAGCCTAGACGTCAGTGATCTCAGGAAGTCCTGGTGATATAGTAGGGAAACGCGTCCATGCCCACAACTGTCGTAACAGAGCACATTCCCCCATTTTTGATCGTCCTGGCTTAGTAACCTTGCACAACTCCCTGTACAAGGTAGCCAGTACAACGGAACCCCAAGAATACGTCCCCGTCCGCTGAAAGTCATCCAGAAATAGTAGATACCACGCATGTACAAAGCTCGATGTAGTTTCAACGAACAAGCAACCACCCAATATGCGCAAGATCAAAGCACGTGTGTATCTCATACGGCCAGCTTCAGTGCCAGCATGTTGATGGTAATGCAGAAACCGTTCCCTCAGAAATGTCAGAGAAATTTGGTTCTTATACAAGTCGTGCTGCCGACCCGTCTGTATGCCCAACAAATCTTTAACCAGCTGCGAGAAGGGATGGCCTCCAACGCGGCCACATACAACCTCTCCATCTATGGGCAATCCCAGCAGATGGTGGACATCCTCCAAGGTATTCGTAACCTCACCCATCGGCATATGGAATGTGCGCGTCTCAGGCCGTCATCTCTCAACAAGGGCCGAGATGAGTGAGTGATCAATCTGACAATAAAAAAAACTACATTTTATCACAATTTATTAAACATACAACATGTAATTTCATTTGTTATAAAGTCTACGTATCACTAATCTCATGGTTGTGCAGACGCGCAATGTGATAAAACCCAGCCTGCCTAAGGTAAGGCTGGATATCCTCGGGTATATCCAAATGATCGTGTGACACAGCGTGTTTGACATTGAGGACACGATCATGTGCATTTGCGTCATCTGATGCGTTCCATACATGCGTGGAGATGTGTTTCTCCTGCAATGTCAGGAGAGAATGCGCGGATGGACCAGGGTCAATGAAAGTCTGGTGCGGGTCCTGCTGCTCCATGGATCTATTTACAAAAAATAAATAAATAATTACTAAGAAACGAATAAATATTCAACATTATTTAATTATTCTATAATTCATATATAATTAAATATTACATACTAAATAATAAATAATAACCACATTAATATACTTAGCACAATTAATAACACTAGTAATGACATACTAAAATCCGGATAATAATGCATAATCAATAAATAATATAACACAAAGAATATTCTACAATGGTATTTTCAAACCTATAACAAAGTAATGTTATTTGATTATTAGAAACAACAATTGCATAATAAAAATTATAAAATACAATAATTTAACAAGATTAATTGTGTAATGCAAAAATCATATAATATATTAAATTATAAAATACAATAATATATGACGTTATACAAAAATTAAATAATATATAAAAACTAAATACTAATTACTAAGAAATAAATGAATCAATATTGTTATTTAATATAATATATTATATTTAAATTATATTATATTTTAAAAATAAATACTTTCATACAAAGATATATATTATATTATACTATATAATAGCTAAAAATAAATACTAATTACTAATAAATAAATAAATAAATACATTATTGTCAAAAAAATTCTAACCTATTTTTCAATCCTATAACTAAATAATGTTAACTAATTCAAATATATTAATTATTGCATAATCAAGAATTTATTAAACACAAAATCTAACAACATTAGAATATATATTTTCTAACCTAGACTTCAACCCTATAAATAATATCAAACAATTAATATTATTAAATAATACATTAATATAAATTACTACACCTAATAAGATTATCATACATGTTATAAGCCAATGTCAAAAATTTCTAACCTATTTTTGAATCTTAGAACTAAATAATTTTATTTAATTCAATATTATTATTTATTGCATAATTAACAAATTACTAAATACAAAATATGAAAACTTTAATATAAAAATTATCTAACTAAATCCTTTAAATAAATAATGCATATACAAAAGTTATTAAATAGATTAATTAAACTATAAAATATTTAACTACTAACATTAACATGCAATTACTAAACTACTAATATTAAACTAATTAAAATAACAAAGCAAATAATATGTCATCTAACCTAATGTTTCATCCTATATATAATATAATTAACAACAATTAAATAACAATAAAAAACTATAAAAAATTAATGAAATCATAAATGACTAACTTCAAATGAAGACAAAGAATGGAAATGAGAGAGAGAGAGACAGAAAATTAACGAAGGAGGAGAGTGAGAGAAGAAAAACGAGATATATTGAGAGAGAGAGAGGAGGGGGAGGGGGTTGTTTCGGCTGGGGAGAAATGGAGGGAGGGGGAGGGGGAGGGGGGTTTATATAGGGCTGTGGAAAATAGCCGTTACACCAAGTTTGCTGCCCTATCGAACTTGGTGCATGTCAGCCACGTGGCATGCTAGCCGTCACACAGAGTTCGTTGATACGTGGCCTGACAGGTGAGGCATTAATTGCTACGGAGATCGTTGGTGGCTGTAGCGAACTACGTGTCCACCAGAAACATGACACATCATCACACAGAGTTCGCTACAAGCCCGGGTGAACTTGCCCTCGTGGCAGTTAGGTATATTTTACTGTTGGCATGACATTTAGGGAAATTAGTTCTGTAACAGTGACATTTTGGTCACTGTTCCGAGAGAAGGGGGAATGTGAGAGAAAAAATTAGGATTTTAAAGAATAATGATGAGTCGTTAGATTTAATTCTAAACCAATGATAATGAAATTGGTTATAAAGGTGATAAACTTATTTCCCCATATTCCGAACCATAGAAAATAACGGGACATTGACTTTTTTTTGCCACTGTTTAGAGTACTATTTATCACAATTCATAATGTCATGTTCCGGTGAATTTTTTTACCAAAATGTCACGTCTAGAAGTGTGAATAGGTTATAATTTGTGATTTGAAAAAATCTCACTGAAATATGATATTGTGATAAATAATACTCCAAACCGTAGCAAAAGGTTAATGTCCTTAAAACGAAAACAAGCTCCTACAAAGCCCAATATTTCTCAGACAAATAGCCCTAAGGTTAAGCTCCACGTCACATTCTTGGGTACTTATTCGTCATTGTACAAATTTTGCGATGCACAGAATCATTGCCAAAGTTTCTAAAACCGAACGAGTTTGAAGTTTTCTTTCCCTCCATGGACCATGGCGGTGAGAGGAATTTGTATTCGTCAATTTTGTTCGGTAATTGATTCTATCCCTAACCAAAACCATGTTTAGGGGGGGTTGATGATGATACTGATAGTTAAGAGTAAAGAGAAGAAAAGATGCCGATCGAAATGCCGAAGGGACTACCTTTCTCGGTGGACACATGGAGTCCATCATCGAAGAGTACTAAGAGGCACCATTTCCTCACACATGCTCACAAAGACCATTCCTCTTCCATCACTTCCCATTCTTCTTTCCCAATTTACTCTACACATCTCACCAAAACCCTAATCCTTCAACAATTCCCTCAGGTCTACTCGACTCTCTTATTTTTCTTTGCTTTCAATTTTCGCCCCTTCTCATGCGTCTCAATCTCGATAGCTTCTTCTTCTTCTTGTTGTTGTTGTTGTTGCAGCTTGATGCTTCCTTGTTTCTGGGAATTGAGGTTGGTCAATCCTTGATCATCGATGATCCTGCTGGGGACTTCACTGTCACCGCTTTTGACGCCAATCACTGCCCTGGTATTTTTATTAGTTATAATTTATTCCAATGAATTATTCAATTTTTGCTCATATATTCTGTGTTTAATTGGATTTATTTATGAGGACAAAGATTCATTCGTTCTCTTATGTTTGGGATGCATTTTGTTTTATATTCTTCAGGGGCTGTGATGTTCTTGTTTGAAGGAAAATTTGGTAATATTCTGCACACAGGAGATTGCAGGCTCACCCCTGAGTGTCTGAAAAACTTGCCTTATAAGTTTGTTGGGAAGAAGGGAAGAAAACCACGTTGTCCTGTTGATTGTGTTTTCTTGGATTGTACTTTTGGTAATTTCTCTCAGTGGATGCCTAGCAAGCAATCCTCTATTCAACAGGTCAGGTACCTTTTCCCATCTTTTTCACTTACATAAAGCACACCCTAAAGCCCCTTAACCTTTTTTCTATTGTGTTTAATTTGCACTAGAAGGAAATGTGTGATTTAGGTACTAACCTTGGTTGTTTATATTGTCCTGGGGATAAGCTGGTTACTTGTGTAAAGCTTGAGCTAAATATTCCTTCCTCGGTATAGGTATAGTATTAACTTAATAAGCTCTTGATATGCGATTGTACATATTCATATGGCGTGCTTTATGGAAGCAAGTTACAGTGTACGTTTTTCATCAGGAAATAATAAAATTGGGAGCAGAACTCGTTGAAGAATGTTTAATCATTAGTATCTTGTTGTGAGCTCAAAATTGTATTTTAAGGACATGATTTTTATATTAGTATCTTGAATAACTTGCGTGTTCGTCGTATGACAATGTATGTGTATGGACATTTTGTACATATAACAGTTACGTATAAATAACAATATCATTTAATTCCCAGCTTCATATTTAACTCTTTCAACCTGAACTATTTCCAGTTGCCAATACACATTTTTATGCATGTGTGCTGAAACTTGAATAACAGATGGGTTCTTTAACCCCAGCCTACTACATTTATACTTTTACTTGTAGCAGTTTCAAACTTTCGATGTATCAAGGTTCATATTACTGATTTTTTATTTATTTATTATTATTAATAAATTGAATCCATCATTCCGCAATATCATTAATTCTTTATGAATACCGATAATTCCATCTCAGAGTTCAGCTTATGTAACTATGAAGCAGGTTGTTAATTGTATATGGAAGCATCCTGATGCATCAACAGTGTATCTAACCTGCGATGTCCTGGGTCAGGAAGAGATCCTTGTTAATGTGTCCCAAACATTTGGAGCCAAGGTATATGTTGATAAAGCCAAAAATCTAGAATGTTACAAGAATCTAGCACTTACCGTGCCTGAAATCCTTTGTGAAGATCCATCTACTCGTTTCCATTTGTTTGATGGATCTCCAAGACTATATGAAAGAGCACAAGCGAAGCTGGTTGAGGCCAAGGCAACTCTCCAACCTCAGCCTCTCATTGTCCGTCCTTCTGCACAGTGGTATGCTTGTGAAGAAGAGTTCTCAGATATTGAAAACACTAGAAAAAAGAGGATGAATGAAGCAATTAAGGATCCGTTTGGTGTTTGGCATGTGTGTTACTCAATGCACTCATCCAAGGAAGAATTGGAATGGGCACTTCAACTTCTTGCACCTAGGTGGGTTGTTTCAACAACCCCTAGCAGCTGCAGGGCTATGGAGCTGGATTATGTTAAGAAACACTGTTTTAACACTAAATTAGCACTCAATAACTCTATGTGGAAGCTTCTGGATATGACTGCAGAAACTTCTGATGATGTTGATGCATTGGTCAAATCTGTAAGCTGTTATCCTGTGCTTGAAGGTACCCCTCAATCTTGTGCACAAACTAAATCACCAGTCAAACAGTTCACGGATGCTAGAGCAATGAAAGAATTGTCTCTTCCAGGCAAAAGCTTTCCTGTCACATTATTTGGAAGAGCAAGGCTCAGTCTCCAAGATGATGGTTTTTCTCGAGGAGGGTTTAATATTTTGCCTGTTAATGTCCCTCCGCAAACGGTTTCGAGTGATGGGCGACAAGAATTCTTGGACTTCGTGGAGGATACTGAAGTGAAATGCGAGAGGTCACCCAAAAGAAAGAAAGATTTACATATAGTGAAGCAGTATCAGCAATCTGAGGTTCAGGAAGACACAAGAGTTCATAATAGTGCCTCTTATTTAAATGTTGGATCTTCAGGTTTGAGTGAAAATGTCAGAAAGTTGTACAGGTCAATGAATGTTCCTGTGCCGCAACCTCTTCCTTCCTTGGTGGATCTTATGAATTCCAATAAACGTGCCAAGAGGGGATTTCATTATTAATCTTGCTTTTCTTCAGTTAGATTTGATTCTTAAGATTTTACAAGAATTTGTTTTACCTTACTCTTTTTCAAACTACCATCTATGTTGCAAGAGTATTTGACAAGCAGCAGCAATGTGGAAGGGAAGAATTTGCAGAAGCACTGTAGAAGTGTTGCCAATCTGTAACAAGTTATAGTCGTTCTTTTCTCTTTGAATAAGAGATGCATCAAAAGATGCTTCATGCGAAGGAATTAGAATGTTGAGGAGCTCATGTATGTTATGGTATTATGGCAATTCAAATAATTGTTTCTAAAGTACTGCATATAAACACCAGGTTGAGGCCTGACAGAGCAGCGAAGTCAAATGGCAAGCTTTAAAAGCCATATAAGCGGTACGTAGCTAAACTCATCATTGTTGTATTTCTGCTTTCTTTCTTGATTAACTGTCGCATGGTTCAGGTGCTTCAATGAATCAATTGTGCAATTTGAGTGAAGAGATTCATTCTACTGTTTTGACATGGACAATAAGCTGTATTGCAGCAATCAGTACTAACAAAAACATTTTGTTTTACTGCTTTTCTTTACCTAATGTGCAAAATGCAAATGAAGTGTATTTGCATATTGATTTTCATACGTAATGATTTTAATATCTCATCAATTTGTTGATAATTTCTCTTGCAGTGTATCAGAGTTTTAACCTTATATTTATTAAAAATAGTGAAGCACAAATACAATGATAGTCATCACCGAAAAACTTATGCTAGGTGGCAGTAATGATTGTCCCAAATCATTGACATGAGCCATTTGAAGTGATCACACGCAGCTAGACTAAAAATGGGGTAGAGAGTCTGAGATGGTGTTTCAAACCAAGCTTTGAATCATACTCTCATACAGACATCAGAAAAAAAAAATGTATTATTTATCTATTTAGCATAGTTCTCTGCCCCAAGTGGATGTCATAGCCTCTCATAATTGAGCTTCTCTGACTGCAAGGGAAAAAGAAAGGAGGTAACTTTGACATTTCAAAAGCAGCTAAAATGAAAAGAAACGAGTCATATATTTGCAGAAAAAGATGGCCAATTTACGTCAGATTTCAGTTACAATTGGACCAGGCAAGGCAATCATCTGCTACTTAGCAGAAGGGCGTTATCAATGTTTTATTAGATACAAAATAAACCAGTCACGAGTCCGAAAGTTCAATTAAACAAATGGATACTATTAGACAGTAGTAGCCATCGGAACAAGTTAAATTGTACCTTGATAAGCATGTATGTAGGAAGCCAAGCTGGAGCAGTGGGGACCCCTACCCATGCAACCTATCAATTAAGCAATGGTTATGGTCAGAATAAAACATTAAAATTGTAGCAATTCACAATTTTTTCCATAATTTGAATTTACAAAATATTTCATGCCATTAGTTGCTTTTGGTTTAGCTCTGCTTGACCTACATAACATCATTGGCATTATAAAAAGATATAGATTTGACTATAGTATTTATAAGAAAAACATTGGACTGACTCTTTCTTTCTTTCTTTTTTAAGAAAAAATAAAATCAGTATTAGATGAATCCAGAATGAGAGAGATGTAAGTTACTTACAAGTGCATGCTCTCCTGTATCAAATATACGCATATCCAGGACCTGGAAGAGTTACATGCTTTCAGTTACATAAAATGTGATGACACAGAACAGAGCTGCTGCATGCGAAACTAGTTTGACATATTTTGTTATTTACCTCACCACGGTCTTCATAGATGTAATCTAATCCTTTATAATAAGGTGGGTGCCCAACAGAAAGATACTGTTACATTACTCTGGCACATGTCAGTGTTCCCAGTTCAAATCATTATAACTGAAACGAAAATAAGTCCCAAGGAATATGTGAAATGGGAGTACAGAATTGGTTCCTTTCTTACATTAATGCTATTGAGATATTTCTCCTTGTCCACCCTCACAATCTGACCTTTCTTCACTGTCCATAAAAAAAAAAAAAAAAAAACAAAGATCAAATGGAGCTTTTAGTCTCTCAAATGAAAAGAAAAACTCTGTTCAATAATTATTTGACTCACTGGAATAGACAGGTTTCTTTGGAGTCTTAGGAGCAGCATTTGCAGACTGAGCATTAGGGGAGCCTTCACTCTTAGTTTGTGGAGTGTCTGGTTCTTCACCACCTTGTACTGCACGAATCAATGGGAAATGAACATGTTTTCTTCTCAAAATTTGTGGGGAGTGAGAAAGACAAGGGAAAGAGATGTTGTAGAGAGTCAAAGAGAACGCCATGAACATGAATTGAGACACCGTGTTCCCTGTCACATATATTTATTACATACACTAAAGATAAGAAGATGACACTCCTCGCTCATTCAAAGCATACCATGTCATCAAGAAGGACACAAATGTCCATTCAGTACCTACGAGAATTTTATAAAAAAAAAAAGAGTTTGAGGAAAAAAGCTATGTATTAATATATGTATTTATTTTTATTTTTTTAAGTAAAAGTGAATATTTGTTTTATGGAAAAAAATGTTTATCGTTTTAATTGGCATAACTTGTGTCATTTCATTATCACATCAAAAAGAGGTGGAATTCACATTTTTTTGTCCACTCTCTCTTCTTCTTTATCTATTTCTTTTTCTCACTTGAAATGACACAAATTTATATCATTTAAAATTACACACATTTTTTCTGAAAAAGGGAAAAATATTTGTCCTTTTAATTGACACAACTTATGTCATTTCACTCTTACAAAGGGATGAGACTCATACCTTTATATTTTTTTATTCACTCTCATCCTTTATCTATCTTTCTCTCATTTAAGATTACAGAACTTATTTATCAAAAAAAAAAAAGGACACAACTTTAGGTACTTTTAAAATAATAGACATTTTTTAAAACCCTTAAAAAATATATATATTAATACTATGAATTTACAAGTTCAGTTTCTGCACACATCCATCAAAATTTTTTTCATGAATTTACGAGTTCCAAATGCAATAAGAGCTTGCATCATCATGACATGACTTGCAGGTTTGAAAAAAAGAAACATTGCATTGCCTCAACACACTGAAACATGATACACATAAAAATTTTAAAAAATAAAATAAAAAACACTCAATTCTCATTTCCCATAATTTCATTGAATTCTTCTCTTTTTCTTCGCAAAAACGAAACAAGCCAAAAAAAGGGAGATAGAGAGTGGAAAAGCGAACCTGGAATAGCTGAGCAGACTCAGCATCTTCTTCTTGTTCTTATTTGGGGACAGTTGAATTTGAAAGAGAAGTTGAAGCAGTCATTCTGAGTTTCCATTGACTAGTGAAGTTGCGAGGCTTGTTAAGTGGGAATCGAAGGCGTTGAGAAAGAGTGGAGCGAGGTAAAGAATGGGTGAAAATGGTTGTACGAGGGAAGAAGAAGGGTTTTGGTTTTGGGAGTTGAAGCAAATCAATGTTATTTGCAATTTGAGAATTCATGTTTTGTTTAGCGAAGATAGAGGAAGAGTTTCAAGTCTTCATTACTTCCTTATACACTTACACTCATCACACAGTATATCCCAATAACAGTGTGATCATCTGCTTTCTGCATTTTCAAGTTCTTCTTGGGATTTAGGGGAAGACTGTCCTTTTTCTTTTGGTAAAATATATTTAATTTATAAGAGCTTGTTAGTAGTTAGTGTCTCTAATCACTTTGTCATAGACAAAAACAAAATGATTGTAATATTTTTATTTTTACTGCAATTACATTAAAATATAATATATTTATTTCAATTTTAATTATGAATGTCCATTTTTTTATGTATTTCTTAAATTTAAGAAATTTCGTCTTTTATGTATTGTAATTTCAATGAAAAAAAATAGGATATTGTTAATGCCAATTAGTATTAGAGAGTATTAATTGTTTCACCATTAAATCGATTATGTTGATCCAACAGTTATATTTATTTTTATTTTTGTGTAGTTATAATTCCTCATATTTAATGTGAACATTAAATTGTTTCACCATTAAATTTAACGTGATTAACATTAAATATAATGGAATTAAATATGACATAAAATAAAAATAAATATAAAATATTAAATATGAAAAAAATATTTATGCATAACACAACTTATGTTATTTCACTCTCACAAAGAGATAGACTCATATATTTTTTTTCCTCCATTCTCTCTTTCTTTTATCTATCTTTTACTCTCACATAAAATCACATAATTTTTTTTATTGCCTGATTAATTTATGAATTTTATGAACCATGCACTGCACCGAAAATGCACGAGTTTGCAGTACACAGAAAATGCACGAGTTTTTTTTTATAGTATTTTGCAGATGAGCTTTTACATCTATATATATCCTATCAATTGTCAAAGTTTAGTGTAACGAACTATGAGGTGGTAATGCTAATAAAATAAAAATAAAAAAGAAGAAATTTCTGCATATTAAAAAATACATATATTAATACTATGAATCTCCCTTCTCTTGCTCGCTTCCCTGAGCGTGTTGTCCCTCCTGTTTATACTAAAGTTTTCACCACAGCCATCAGGTTCACCTTACGTTTTTTTATTTTTTATATTTTAACTTTTCAGTTAGGCATTTTCTCAAACAGTTTTGGCTCAAGTCTTGTATTTTTTTTTTCTCGTGGTGGGGTTTTCAGGAGCAATAGGGTGGAGAATATTGCAATTGAAGGCCATAATCTGAATTTTTCATTCACCACAAGGCAAGCAAAGGCTGTGCCAGTTCTTCGGGATTGTTCACTTCGCATTCCAACTGGGCAGTTCTGGATGCTTCTTGGACCCAATGGATGTGGAAAATCTACTCTCTTGAAGGTACTACGAAAGACACTGCTACATTGTGTGTGTGAGTGAAAGTGAGAGTTCTTATTTTCTAGTAATATCTTACTGTGTAAACATGAGCCGTATGTGCAGATTTTGGCTGGTCTCTTGAGTCCAACTTCGGGAACAGTGTCTGTGAATGAGCCTAAAAGTTTTGTTTTCCAGAATCCAGATCATCAGGTTATTTATTTGTTTGAAATATTATTTTTTTAGTGCTACTTGATTCATTGCTATCATTTGATGAGAGTTAACAAAATTTAAATTCAGAGATAGAAACCTCATAAATAATATAAGCCATGTTATTGTGAGGAGAAAAAGAAATTTCAAGTTTTAATTTTCAGTTATCTTGCTTCAGTTACTATGCTGTATGTAGACTCTATTTGTAATTAGCTTCTAAAATGTAGTTTAAAAAAAAAAAAAAACACCACTCTCCATTAAAACTAGCATGGGATAATCCTTATGCGCAGTTTTACCTTTGAGTATTTGCAAAAAGACAATTTTTGGACTCGAACTGGTGACCTTTCAGTCACAAAGAAGTAACTTTACCACTACTTTGGACTCGCCCTCTTAGCTTCTAAAATGTAGCTATTTGATAAAAATTCATTTTTTGTGCCATCTTCTTTCTCATTGAAGAATAAGTTAACGCTGCAACCAGCAGCTAAGCTGCCCTCACACTCTATTTTTCGAGCAAAATTTGAGGCATTTTCCAATCTTTCAGTATGCATTTTTTTTTTTTAAATAACTTTTCACTAGATTTGAGATTTGATTATTGCTGCTTGATTTTCTTAAATTGTTTGTTCTGTATAAGCATGTTTCTTTTACCTTTACATCTCAAAGGGTAACAAGTGATGCTTAGCTTTTCGATTCTGTTTTTGTTGTTAACAATGATGTTTAGGTTTGGATAGTCTATAAACATTTTTAAGAAATATTTAGTTGAAAAGTTACTATGTAAGCTGAGCGAACCAAAGTATCAATAAAGAGGCCTCTGTAAAGGATTTTTTTTTTTAAGCCAAGCACAACATACTGCATGTTTAAGGTTTGTGGATTCCTATGCAAAGTTAAATATGATCTACCTTACCTATAATCTCTTCTTTCCAAATTCTATATTTAAATGCAGTGAGAAGGCAAAAGAGGGAGGACTATTTTTTGTTTAATGCATGCCATGTTGTCAGATCTTCTCCATATTTTTCCTTCTAAAGTTTTCCTTCACGTCAGAGCACGGTTCTATTCACTCACTCTAATGAATAACTAGAGTTTTGTTGACAATAGTGCTTTCTTATGAATTTGATCATTTTATTACTTATCTTACTAGAATATACTTAAATCTAATCTCCATTTAAATATTTTCTTAATGTTTGCAGTTTGGATACAACTATTACAATAAAATAAAATTTGATCACAAAATATGAAAGTAAAAACTTGATTTTGTTATCAATCTATAACCACTGAAAAAGATCCACCAAAATTTTGCAGCTTGAATGTGTATGTAGGATGTATGTATATAATAAGTCTGTCAAGTGTGAAGCATTACATTTGTTGCAGGTTGTGATGCCTACAGTAGATTCTGATGTTGCATTTGGTCTTGGTAAGTTTAATTTGACCAATGATGAAGTCAGATCTAGGGTGTCAAGAGCTTTGCATGCTGTAGGCTTGTCTGACTACATGAAGGTATTATGAACGATAACCATAAACACTACAACAAATGCGTGAATTATTTAATAAATAATGAACTTTTCTTTTGTTGCAATATTCAGAGATCTGTCCAAACACTCAGTGGTGGTCAGAAGCAGAGGGTTGCCATTGCTGGTGCTCTAGCAGAAGCTTGTAAAGTTCTGTTGTTGGATGAACTCACAACATTCTTAGATGAAACTGACCAGGTGATCTATGAATTGTGATATGTGTTTTATGATGTCATGTTTATTGAAAAATCATGAAGATTGAGATCTAGAAATGGAAGGAAGCAAGGAATTTTTACCGTCTCCAAAATACTAGCTGAAATCAATGTTCTTTCTTTCTTTTCTTTTTTTACTTTAATGTTTTTACGGTCAACGTAGATAAGTCATCAACATTCGCTCCCAAAACGACGTCGTTTTGGGTTGAAAAATAATTTTTTTTTTTAAATAAAAAGACTATTATAACCCTGAAATAAATTATAATTATAAAAATACTTTGATTCCCGCCTCAAAACTATGTCGTTTTGAGCTCAATGTAGATAAGTTATCTAAAAGTGAACCCTTCTTTTTTTCATTATCATTTTCTTTTTGTAGGCCTTTTATATGCTGCATGTGACATATGCACACTGACAGAGAACAATGCCACTGAGGCAGTGTCTATTGTATCTTTCTTACATCTGAATATATTGGCCTTCTTATTCTAAGCATGCTGTTAACATGTGACTTCACTTTTTGTGCCTACAGTTGAATCTGTTCATATTAGTATTAGATGACTTTGGTGTAAGACCAACACTTTTTGATAGATGATTTGCATTTTTTTCTTTTAAGGTCGGGGTTATCAAAGCTGTTAGGAACACTCTGGATACATCTGCAGAAGTTACAGCATTATGGGTCACCCATCGTTTGGAAGAACTAGAGCATGCAGATGGTGCCATTTACATGGAGGATGGGAAAGTTGTCATGCATGGTGATGCGGCAAGCATAAGGAGTTTCATTGAAGACAGGCAATCTGCCTATATTAAACAGATTAATTCTTAAAATAAAAGTCTTTGTGTTTCTAAAATTGTTTCCCGTTAGCTATTGAAATTTGTTGAAATATATAAAACCATTATCGTAGCCTCATTCAACACCTTAAGGTTTTGGGTTGAATTGGTTCTTTAACATGGTATCAAAGCTTCAGTGACCACGAGATCACGAGTGGGCGTGTTGAAATATATAAAACCATTAATATATCCTCGTCCAACAGCTTAAGTTTTTGGGTTGAATTGGTTCTTTACATAATTTGAAACTAAACTTACTTGACT
This sequence comes from Gastrolobium villosum, assembly GCA_032173675.1. Taxonomy (NCBI): domain Eukaryota; kingdom Viridiplantae; phylum Streptophyta; class Magnoliopsida; order Fabales; family Fabaceae; genus Gastrolobium; species Gastrolobium villosum. The sequence continues at coordinate 269,385 of JAVKPL010010897.1, forward strand.
GGTAGGTTACATGATAGTATCTCATTTTATTTTTCTCCTTCAAATAAAATTTCATATGAGGAGAATATTTACTTGAAAATGAAAAATTATCCCTTCCTTTTCCAATAGGGAGAGTGGCTGGGGTGTTGTGTCAGAAACAATAGCACCAGTTAAAAGGAAGGGGTAATTCATTCATGTATATGATGCTGAAGAGTTACTCAAATCTTATATTTTTGCTCAATGTATTCGTAACTTTTTCTGAGCAAATTATATTGATCTTGAGATTTACTGAGGGAGGGGTGTTTTTCTTTTGTTGTTTTTGAAACAAGTCATTTACCTCCGGTCATTTGAGGATGTTCGTTGAAATGTATCTATTGGAAAGGTTTTTCCTAAAAAAAAATTGAAACAAGGGAAGATTTGAAAGTATAAGCAAACGTAGGGTGAGTTTTATACAATTTAGTTCTATAATTTTGACTTTTATTAAGCTAGTAAAGTTAATGAATAGGGCCTTTAAGTTGACAAAAATTTCAGTATTTATTATTGGGAAAAGTTTAAAAACCCTTTTATGGTTTTCTTTAGAATCACTTACTATCTTATCATTATTATTTTTATCATTTATCCCTATGGTTTTTTTTTTTTTCTTTTTTGTAAGTCCCTTATGGTTTTTCCCCCCATCAATTCACCTTCTATTCTAATTACGTTAAAAAATAAATTAAATTGTCTATATTTATTTGGTAAGCAATTAAACTGTCTATATTACCCTCATAAAAGTAATTATTGTAGAGATAAAAAAATTACACGGTAATATTTATTTTATCCAACTTTAATTTTTTTTTAAATTTATATTAAATTGTCAATTTTTTTTATTTCAATGATCTTAAGAGAAAGATTACAATGAAAGCTGCAAGTTATCGACTAATTTTGATCTTCTAATAAGATAATATTCACAACATTCTTAACGAGAATAAACGCTTAACTTAGAACAATTATTTTTCTTCTTACAAATTTGTATATCTTAATAAAACTGTCGTGACTTGAGTTTGATAAATGTATTAATATCTTAAATTTAATAAATAAAGTTAAAGATTATTTAAGTAATCAATTTATGTCTAAATATATTTTCATTCTGGGTTAAAAAATTAAAATAAAAGAGTCAGAGATAGGTAATAGAGAGAATAAAAATGTTGAAAAAAATATTAATATATTAAGGAGTAGATTGGTCTATTGATGTATAATACTCACCAACATTACACTCAAATATATAAGTAAATACGCACAAATGAGAAGCAAATTGACCACAAATAAAACAGGGAAATCTAGAAAAATTCAAATAATTTAGTACTCGATTGAGTTAAAATAAAAAAGAGTTCAATTTAAATTAAATTCTACATATTGTGATGAAGTTAAGGGTTTGAACATGCAATATATGTTTGATTATTTGCCTTAATATTGTAATAAATTTAACAATATATAATTTAATGTGAAGTTGGATAAAAAAAAAAAAAGCATTACAGTATTAAATTTTCATCTCAAGAAATTTAGAAAGATGAGTAGGAATACAATAATATAGAGTCTGGTAGTGATTCTTTTTATAAGGGCAAAATTGATTAAGAACCTGAGAACCAAGTATGTAACATGGATGGATATTGCGAATTTGCGATCAGTACAGGGATATCCTTCACAGAAGTGAGACAAAAGATGTGAAAGGCAGTCCCAGGTGCTATTTGAAAAAAGGGGTGGGTGTTACAGGAGTGCAATGGCTTCAATGTGGACAGGGTAACGACTCATGAGGTGATCATTCGATGCCCCTTCTTGGGTGATATTTATAGGCTCTGTTAAATATCAAGATACAAGAGGAATTGATAGCAATCCTTGTTGTGTTAAATTACACAACATTGGTTCTATTATATAGCAAACCAATTGAAGAATACAATGAGACACACACAATGTGGGACTTCTACACTATTCTAACACTAACACTCTTAACACTCCCCCTCAAGCTGTAGCATATAGATCATATGCTACAAGCTTGATACATAAATAATACTCCTATTAGGAACCAAAAGCAACAGTGCTACATCAACAAAATGAAATGACCAAGTAACATAACATCAAAATAAATCTCCTATATGAGAAACTAAAAATCAACAATGTGCTAAAAATAGCGTCGGAATGAACATCAACATGGAAGATGCCGGAATGATCATCGGCAAAGACATCTGTGCTGGAATGACTATCAGCAACATGGACGACGGTATGGAAGATGCCGGAATTATCATCGGCAAAGACAACAGTGCTGGAATGACCATCAGCAACATGGACGGTGCTCCCCCTCAAGAGGAACTTCGGTGCCGGAATTATCATCGACAAAGACAACTGTGCTGGAATGACCATCAGCAACATGGAAAGTGCTCCCCCTCAAGAGGAACTTCGGAGCCGGAATTATCATCGGCAAATACAACTGTGCTGGAATGACCATCAGCAACATGGAAAGTGCTCCCCCTCAAGAGGACGATGAATAGAATAAATAGTCCATCTTGGGAAGAAAGAAGATTAAAAAAAAAGCTTCACATAATCGGAAAAGTCGCCGGAGACGGCGGTGGGTCGTCGGAGACGCTAGTGGGTCGTCAGAAAAGTCGCCAGAAAGTCATCAAAAAAAGTCAACGGAGACGGCAGTCAACGGTGGTCGATCAATGGAGGTCAACCCAACAGCTTCCCAAGAATCATTCTTTTCTGATGTGACAGATCAGTCTAAGCTGCAGTCACAGAGCATACTAAGAAAAACCCGAAAAAGAAATAACAACGAGAATCCCTCAAGGAGGGTGATATCTCTCTATAACCATATTGAAATTATGGAAAAGTGAACTAAGTTAAGCGGATTAAAATTCCTCTTGTTAGGCTCTAGATACCATGTTAAATATCAAGATACAAGAGGAATTGATAGCAATCCTTGTTGTGTTAAACTACACAACATTGGTTCTATTATATAGCAAACCAATTGAAGAATACAATGAGACACATACAATGTGAGACTTCTACACTATTCTAACACTAACACTCTTAACAGGCTCCACTCAGGAAGGGAGTGGGGAGGTTAGTCAACTATTATGGGGAAGAGCTAACGTAGTCTGCCTTGTTATGGCAAGGCACTTTGGCCGCTGCCGTGTAGAAGGAGTATCAAGGAAGGATCTCCGGTTGGCCATTTCAGGTGCCTGTGGAGCAAAGGGAAAGGTTCGCGCCCCAACGTAGAATATTCTGATGTCTTACGTTGGGAAACCTGCGGCATGAAGCAATGATCGCAGTAATGGTAGGGCTGAAATGGCAAGTGGCTTTGGCATTGGGTCTATGTTGTTGGGCAGAACAAATAATTTAATTTAATTTTTAACAATGTTTGAAGGTGGATTGGATTAAAAAAAAAATATCATAAGAGATAAATGATAAAATAATAACTATAAGAGAAATTATAGTTTTTTTTTTTTTTTTAATAACTTTTCCCCTTATTATTTGATCGTTCAACCAAAACCTAACTGGTCATGACTCATGACCCAACTGGTCCAGCATTACTATTGTATTCAAATAGAATAATATATTCACGGAGCCGGCTTATCCCATCCAGCATTACTATTACTCCTATTGAAAGGTATGCCATATCAATATCATGGACATGTAGTTAATGCGAAATCATGCTTATGATTTGTTTATTTATTTATTTTTTAGTTGAATCGTAACTGAAGCATTAGGAAAAATCCACTTAATATACAAAGCATTTGAAAATTTGGTTTGCGTTTTCATGTGCCACTTTGTCAATGGATTCCTGCCGTTGATATTTGTGATATTCGATCAACACATTTTGGATCTCCTTTTTCTGGGTCAAACATCTTATAATTCTCAAGTAGCAACTAACCTTAGCATTTTCTTTTTTTTTGGCACATGATCATTTTTTTCTTTGGTACGTAACTAACCTTAGGATACGTGCTATATATCAACTACAACATGACAAGTTGCCTAATTTTCTGGTATGATTGCTAATGGAATAAAAAAACAATTTTTTGCTCATTGGTTTATGGGTTTCGATTTTCGCGTGTAGAAGGAGAAAATTTTCTCATATTATAGACACAACTTATGTAGAATCCATATCTGTTAAAAAATAAAAAATAAAAAATATTGCACGAAAATCGAAAATAATTATTAAGACCTGAGAAAATATTTTGCCTTGGTTTATTATAAAATTGTCACCCGAAAATGGTTTTGTTGTTAACTTAATTAGAAACGCATTAATATTATAGTGTTTCCATGTTGGGCATAAGACACAAGTTATTTAATTATTTTTTAAGCTAACCATAATTATACTTTAAGATATTGCTTTGAGTCTAATAGTAGTAATATCACCCGTGGAAATTGGGAAACAAATGAACTGAAATCAAAGAGGTATATGCTAGGAACTCAAATGAATACCATAAAGAAGCTTTTGACTTTTTGAGTATCCAATTCAAAGGTTATCTGAAACCAATAAACAGGGGTTCTTTACCATCCACAACAGTTCATGAGAATTGGGACACGAAAAAGCCGAAAAAATTCCACAAAAGTTTGTTAGCTTCTTCAAAGGCAAAGAACTTTCCACTTTCAAATTCAGAACCCCTTTTATTCCTTCCGTACGCCAACGTTTCTTGGTTCATTCATGACCTGAATTTTTTTTTTCTTAATTGTTTTTTTTGACACCTTTTTCATCTGATTCTCAGTAATAGGAGGATTACAGTTGTTACCCTTGATGGGTTCTTGTTATTGATAGTAAATATTGATGGGGTTGTGAAAAAGATTTTTCCTTTCCACGTTTCTCTCTAGTTTCTTTGTGCTTGTGGATCCTGAGTTCCATAGCTTGAACGCTGTGGAACTCTGTAGTTTTTTGCCATTAATCACTGCAAGCAAGCTTCTTTTCTTGCTTTCTGTGAAAATGATGCCTTCTTCCAATGATGAACTTGACATGGAAAATGCCAAGTTGGACAAGAATAGAGAGAAGACTCCAAGAAATATCAGGGTAGTTAAAGTCCACAATCAAGCCTTATTGTCTGGACTTGCATATTGTCTTTCCTCATGTAGCATGATATTGGTTAACATGTTTGTACTTTCCAGATATGTTTTTTATGCTGGGATATCCTTGATGTTGTACCAGGTAATTGATTGATTTCCTTAAAAAAAATAAAAAAATACTCTTTTCCCCTTTTACCTGTGGATGTAGAAGTTGCTTTTACTGGATTCTGACAATTGTGTGGATACAGAATTTCATTGCAGTGGTTATTGTTTCTGTGTTGAACCTTCTGGGTTTAGTTTCAACTGAACCACTAACATGGAGATTGATTAAAGTCTGGTTGCCTGTGAATGTTATATTTGTCGGAATGCTCTTTACAAGCATGTTTAGGTATGCTGTCCTCAACTTTGTAGCTATTGTAATGCTTTCCTTCTCTCCCTTTCCTTAGAATATATTTATTGATCATCTTCCAAAGGGGATGATGGTGGCAGATACTTTGTGACTGCTTTTCTACAACTCAATGTTTCATATGCTTCTAGTTTTTCAAATGCTAATAAGTTACAGTTACCACTTTTTTTTCTCTTACCACCTCTTATAATCACTTTGTTATAGTTGGATCAAAATCAAATCAATGGCTCTCATTTGATGCAATTTTGTAATGTTGATTTGATTTTGATCCAACGATATTAACACTAGTTGTAAGAGCTGATAAGAAAAACATGTGGTAAGTATAACCTCCCCATTTTTATGTGTCTTTTCTAATAATTGTCCAATGTTAAGTGTGAAACTGCATTGATTTTTCTCTTTTTAAGAATATTTTGTGGAATGTGCTGTGAAAGATTCCTTTTAATACGAGTAATCTGGTGTAATCATGGAACATTATGCAGAATTCAGGGAAAAATTATGCTTATTTAGGGAGCGCGTCAAAGTTCAAAAGAATACTGACTTTTTATTGTCAAACATGTGATCTTGACATTTACTATCTGTGCAAGTGTCAGTTTATGGACAGAATTGAAAATTGAGCATTTTGTTACTTTCTCTTGCTTGCTTGCATTATTTTGCTTATATCCATTTGTATTATGTGCAGTTTGAAATACATTAATGTAGCCATGGTGACAGTCCTGAAAAATGTTACTAATGTCATAACAGCCCTTGGTGAAATGTACTTGTTCAAGAAGCACCACGACAGCAGAGTCTGGGCTGCACTGTTTCTAATGGTATGTTGAAGATCTTGACATATGAATCTTGCAATCCCTGGGTTTTTGGCTGTTTGAGACCCTGACTTTGATGTAGAATAATGGATTTACATATTATACTTCTTCTAGTTCTGGTTTGTTGCTAACATTTCCTACAACCATCACTCTTGCCCATATAGTTTTAATGTAGTTGTCAAAGGTTGTAGTCACTGTGGTAAAGATGTTATTTGTCTTATCATAACAAAATGTTCATGCATTACTGATTAGGTCTTGCTGAGTCCTACTTCTAAGGAGATTTAAATGATGTCTAGAGTGGGGATGGTGTTTTAGGATGGTGACAAGGCTTAAACAAAATTTGTAAGTCAAATTCGGTATAATGTAGTTGCTAGACTGTCACAGCTGATGTGTGGGATAATTTGCATTTAGAACTGGGTGGCTTGTCTATTTTGATTCATACTTGCTATAAACATCTTTTATTTTGTTGAACTCATGTAACTGTTTCACTGGGTCGGCCCTTTTTTTATGTAACTGTTTACTGTTATGATTGTCTTGAAACTGTGCATCAGTTGTATACTTACTTTACTTAACATCATGAGTTTTTAAATAAGACAAGCTGAAGGAGTTTCCCTTTTCCCTTGCAGATCATTTCAGCAATAATTGGAGGGATAACTGATATCTCTTTTAATGCCACCGGCTATGCTTGGCAGACACTAAACTGTTTCTTAACTGCATCATATTCTGTGAGTATTGATGTTTTGTGATGTTTCATTCTTATTTAATTCCACTTTCCTTACCTTTCTATTACTGTCCAGTTGCATTTCAAATGAAATTTCAACTGAATGCTGCAAAATGTAACTTTACAAAAAGTTTATGAATTTTTTTTTTTTTTTTTTTTCTGTTTGCAATGTTGTTTTGCATGTATATATTACTTTTCATCTGGGCATCAATATTGATAATATGATATCAATTCAGTATCATCATACACAACATTAATTCAATGGCGTCTTTGTCTTGCTAAAGTCTATTACTGTTTTTTTTTTTTAATTTATCGTTGTAATGTTTTTTTATGTTTTACTCTTTCAGCACAATTTAATACTTCTGGTAGTTTCAACTATGATCCGAACACATGCCATAGAATTATCTGCTTGTGTATGCTGCTGTTGTTATTATGGTTATAGTGTTTCCCTAGTTCCTAGGTCTGTGTGTGTGTGTGTTGATGACTGCAATGCTTAGACATGGTTGAGTGAGAAAGTAAAATCAAATAAAGGAAAATTATGTGAATTGATATAGTTCATTGGTGAGTTTTTCAGTTTATTCAATCAAACTTTCTTTACTTAAAGGCAAACCATTCTTCACCTATTCCTGATGAGAACAGATTCAATGCATTTTAGTTTGACATGTTACTTGCTTTGGAGGGGTTTCTAGATTCATAGTACTAAATTACTTTTGCACTTCTACACAGACGAGGTTTAATTTGGTTTAAAAGGATAATATACTATATATAATGTGCATATGTAGATAGACACCAAATTTTAGCTTTTAGTCAAGTTAGCTGATTAATTGGTTCTTTTCATTTTATTGTTGCAGCTGACCCTACGAAAGGTCATGGATACGGCAAAGCAAGTTACTAAATCTGGAAATCTAAATGAGTTTTCGATGGTCTTGTTGAATAACACCCTTTCTTTGCCTTTGGGAATTTTCCTGATCATTGTTTTCAATGAGGTGGATTATCTCTTAAGCACGTGAGTATTAACCCACATTTAGTGAATGAAGTCAATATTATGTGAACTTTTGCTCTGTGTTTGTTTTTTATTATACAAATACACAGATCTCGAATCCACGGAAAGGTGTTTTTATGTGATAAATTGTTTATGTTATGTTAATGACAGAAGTAAAAAGATATTCACTAAATAAAAAAAAATCACTATTTTTTCCTTCTGCAAACCTTATTAAATATTATGTATTTTAATTGCCAGGCCACTTTTGAGATTGCCTAGCTTTTGGTTGGTGATGACATTCAGTGGAATTTTGGGTCTAGCCATCAGCTTCACATCCATGTGGTTTCTTCATCAGACAGGGGCTACAACCTACAGGTATGAATCGTGTGATCATAACTACCAATTACTATGGTTTCTAAAGTAGTTTTACATGTTATTGACTATAGCTGTGTGTGTATGTTTGCACTTTTCACCTCGGTTTTAACTCAAAACTAATTGTGGATTGTTGTTGGAACAATTGTTTTCATTAAATGTAGAATCTAGTCTTTAATGTCATGCTATATCAGAAAAGTGTTTCTTCTGGACATATCTAATCACACCAGATTGCCACCTGCAGCCTTGTAGGTTCGCTGAATAAGATACCGCTTTCGATTGCTGGCATCCTTCTCTTTAAAGTTCCTACTAGTTTGGAGAACTCCAGTAGCATTCTTTTTGGTTAGTTCTTTACATTCACTTATCTGAAAGTGGTGTTATTATTATTATTGTTATTGTTGAAATATATAAAATCTTTTATTAATGTAACCTCACCCAATAGCTTAAGCTTTTGGGTTGAATTGGTTCTTTACATGGTATGAGAGCCTCGCCGTCCCCCACTTTCTCTTGTGGACTCTCTTAGCACAGGTAGGTTGGGCCTGTTGCATCATCCACTCTTCAAGCCCAATGGGCTCTCATGTGAGGGGGCGTGTTGAGATATATAGTCTCACATTGGTTGTATGTGCAACTAATGTGGAGTTTATAAGGCCTTGGGCACTCCCACCCTTTGAGCTAGCTTTTGGGGTGGTGTATCCCAAGGTTCTTTTACATGGTATCAGAGCCTCGTGTCCTGGGTTCGATTCTCACCGCCCCCCCACTTTATTTCAAGTGGCATTTCTTTGTTCGCACAGGTAGGTGAGCCTGTGCATTGTCCACCCTTCAAGCCCAGTGAGCTCTCGTGCGAGGGGGCGTATTGAAATATATAAAATCATTAATGTAACCTCACCCAATAGCTTAAGCTTTTGGGTTGAATTGGTTCTTTACGGTTATTATAGAGTGTATGAGCATAAGTTTGTAGTACATTTTGTTTGACCACTGAAGGAAGGGGTGCAATTTGTAGGTCTTGTGGCAGGAGTGTTTTTTGCTAGAGCCAAAATCCGGGAGAGATCTCAATCCTGAAAAGCAAGCAGAAAATGCCAATGTTTTAAATCTATCTAGAAGGAACCTTTCCCCAATCTATGGAATTTGATTTCTTCATTCCAGGTCTGTGAGATGGCATCAGATAAAACTAACTCTTCTACCCTTTAAATATGCAATTTGGGTGAGCTACTACTTGGGGTTGGTTCATGATTACTTGCTTTCCTGAGGGAAAGTTTTTCGTCCACGTTTCATTTGGATATTCTCAGGGAGGAGGTGCTTGCATTGCATTGGGAGATAAATTTGCCACCAACCTTTTTCTGTTGGATTCTCTATCATGTGACTTTTTGTCCCTATGTATCACATCTCGATTTGTAATTCTTATGGAAATGACAAAAAAAAAAAAAAAGTTGGTCTTGCATTGGGGACGTGGGTTAAACTTTCTCTCTGTTCTCTTTCTTTTTTCTATCTTCAGAAACTCATTAAGTTGTTAATATGATGACATGTTAGTCAAAGGGCTAACATGGTATGGGATTATTATTGGAACAATGACCAAAGTGACACCTTTTAGCATAAAAAATGCCCGAATGCCACACAGAAAAATATTTTTCATTCTACCTTGTCTAAACTTTCGTTATTAGATCTAGCATGACACGTTTTGCCATCTGGCAGAAGGATGTACGTCCTATTGGCTCAGTTAGCAATACCAAACACCAATATTACAGATATTTTGTCATGTGGCAAAAGGATGTGAGGGTGTACTTGGTAGGAAAGTTTTACCTTGCGAAAGTTTACATGGAATTTAAATAGATCATGTTTGGTAGAGGTTTTCAAGGAATTTGCTTGTTCTAATTTGTACGACAATGTGTGTAAAATTTTATTTCGATAACCACTTGAGAATATCATGAAAATCTGGACACAAATATTGCTCAAATAACTGCTAAAATTTGATAGAGAAGAGTTACTTTGGTAATTTCAATCCATTTTTCCAATAATATTTTACTTTTAATCAAACATAGATTCAGGAAATTTAAACTACTTCTTTTGGTAATATTTTGGCCTATTAAATAATTTTTTTTAAATTTTTCTGAAAACTAATTTTTCGATTATATTTTCAGTGATTATGATTCTATGACAAAAAAAAATTTTCTTCTGCCAATAGCCTATTAATTGTGTCGGAGTTATGTCCTTCTATCACGTGACAAAGTGTGATATCTGGGATATCCTGATATTGTTTTCTATTGTCACATTTCAAAAAAATAATTTGTTATCTGGGATATCCTGATATTGTTTTCCCCCAAATCATGTCAAATTGATCATTTCCATAATTATGGATGCAATTTCTCTGGGAACGAGGAGAATGCGGTGTTTGAGGAAAACTTTTTTGGAATAAAAAAGTAATTAAATTAGTATTATATCTACTTTTAAATAAAATTCAAACCTCATTATTAAAATTGAGTTTTAAATAAATTTATTATTATAAATTTATAACTATGTGTTGTAATTTATTAGAGTATATGTGACAGCTTACCACACAGTGAGGTTCACAGTTAGTTTGGTTTAAAGTGGTTCAACAACTTCCTAACAACTTCCCTGGATTTATGGAGATTAGTTGCTACTTCAGCAACTGATGTAACAGATCTCACTTACTAATATAGTATATAGTATTCACTGTATTGATACTTTGGCTTTAATGAAAAGAATCACACTTTCAGAATCTCATTCTTTTTCTCTAGTTTCTCTGTTTGTTCTTTGGTGCTTTGCTTTTCGTTTATGGTATCAGAGCTCCAATCCTGGGGCACTGATCCATCATCAACACTTCCATGGCTTCCGCTACACAGAACCATGATGATACCTCTTTCTCTTCTTCTCCTATCTCTTCTAAGGACTCAAGATCTCCTATATTTTTCAATACACAACTGTCAGTGAAGCTGACAAACAAGAACTTTCTTCTATGGAAGCAGATCGTTGAGCCACCGATCATTGCTCATCAACTAGAACATTTTCTTGTCAATCCTCATGTTCCATTGCGGTTTCTAACAGATGAAGATTGTGCAGCTGGAAAAGTGAATCCAGCCTTTGTTGAATGGGAGAAAACTGACAAAATGTTACTCACGTGGCTTCAATCTACTCTCTCAGAAGAAATCATCAACAAGATCCTTGGTGTACGACAATCTCATCAAGCTTGGGACAGAATTCATCGTTATTTTGAATCAGTAACCAGGGCTAAGGCAAATCAAGTAAGTTCGGAACTCAAAAAATATCAAAAAAGGTGATAGAAGCATTGAAGAGTATCTTGCTCGTGTGAAGGCTCTTGGAGATACATTAATTGCTATAGGTGAACCATTCACTGACAAAGAACTTGTGCGAACTGTTCTTGAAGGACTACCTGAAAAATATGGTCCTTTCATCACATATTTCAGAGGCAGAGATTCATGTTGCTTTGATGATTTGGAATCCCAGATCTTGGCTCAAGAAGCCATGCTATCAAAGTTTCAATCACATGCATTAAATCTTCATTCTGTTAATGTAGCTCATAGACCTCAACTATCAGTTGTTCCTCGTGCTCCAGATCAAGGACTTTATAGACCACAACCACCACCAGTTCAGAATTCTTATGAACAAGGTACTGTCACTAGACCCTACATGCAGCAGCCAATTCGTGGAGGTTGGCGTGGAGGTAGAAGCAACAGAAACTATATGAATCGAGGTGGCAGGAGCTTTGTTGGTGGTAGACCCTCGGTTACTTGTCAACTTTGTAAGAAAAATGGTCATGATGCTACTAATTGCTGGTGGAGATACAACAATAACTCATCCTCATCATCAGTGAATTCTTCTCATATTCCAATGAGTGCATTGAGCTTTCCAACCAATTTTTCCAATCCTGCTGCAGTGAATATGGCTGTCTCTCAGTTGTCACCTAATCCGAATTGGAACATGCAACATGCATCTACTGGAACTTTTCACAATATGCAACAACAGCCAAGTCATTTTTCTGGATCCTTCTCCAATATGCAGCAGCCGAATAATTTTACATAGTCTAGTCATCCTCGGGCTTTTGTTGGTTCCTCGGATAATCACATAGCCTTGGATTGGTACCCTGATTCAGGAGCCTCACATCATGTCACTGCCAATCCAGCAAACTTGTTACATAGCAACCAATATGATGGTCCAGAATAGATATTTGTTGGTAATGGTCAAGGTTTGGCTATCTCCTCTGTTGGCTCTAGCACTTTTTGCTCTCCTATTTCCTCACATACCTCACTGCATTTACATAATCTACTTCTTGTTCCCAAAATCACCAAAAATCTCTTAAGTGTTAGTCAGTTTGCTAAGGACAATAATGTCTACTTTGAATTTCATGCTACTCATTGTGTTGTAAAATCTCAGGAGTCTCAGGAGGTCTTACTTGAAGGCTCTCTTGGCAGTGATGGACTCTAAAATTCAAAGGTCTTCCAACCACTACTTCTGCTTTGTCCCCAACTTCCTCCGACTATCTCTCAGACAAATCTGTTCAAACTATAAACAGTTGTAATTCTTCAGTTTGTGGTTCTGTTTGTATTCCTAAGTCATGTAATACAATTTGTAATAATGCTGTAGTTGCTGATGTATCTAGGAACTATACTCTCTGGCATTCCAGATTAGGACACCCTCATTTTGATTCCTTAAAAAGGATTCTATCTCATTGTAATATCTCATTAGGTAATAAAATAGTTCCTGATGTTTGTTCAGCATGCTGTATGGGCAAGTCTCACAGATTGCCTTCATTACCCTCATCCACTACATATTCTGAACCTTTTCAACTTGTGGTCAGTGACTTGTGGGGACCAGCTCCTATTTCTTCATCACAAGGCTTCTTGTATTATATCACTTTTGTAGATGTTGCCACTCGGTTTACTTGGATCTATCTGCTCAAACATAAATCAGAATCACTTTCTGTTTTTAAGAATTTTCATTCTCTTATTTCCACACAATTTAAGCAGACAATTAAGTCTGTTGAAACCGATTGGGGAGGGGAATTTAGGCCTTTTACAAAATTTCTCACTAAATTGGGGATCACTCATCGTTTGATATGTCCTCACACTCATCACCAAAATGGACTGGTTGAGAGAAAACACAGGCACGTAGTTGACATGGGTCTTACTCTTCTTGCACATGCCTCTCTTCCTTTAAAGTATTGGGATCATGCTTTTCTTACAGTTGTGTCTCATAAACAGACTTCCCACTTCTGCTCTACAATTTCAAATCCCTTACTTTTTACTTTACAAGTCTCTTCCTGACTTTCATTTTCTCAGATCCTTTGGTTGTGCCTGTTTTCCTCTTCTTCGGCCCTATAACAGTCACAAGTTTGATTTCAGGTCACATGAATGTGTTTTTCTAGGCTATTCTCCTAGCCATAAGGGGTACAAATGTCTTAGTCCTGATGGCAGGATTTACATCTCCAAGGATGTTACTTTTGATGAGTTTAAGTTTCCTTTCCTTACTTTGTTTTCTTCCTCTTTTGCTTCTGCCCAAAATTCAGCAGACACTACTTCCTATTCTAGTACCATTCTCCCTCCATCTTGGTCTTTACCCAATTCCCTACCTAATACATCACACTCCCTCGTTCCTTTATCCACTGTCTCTCACTCTCACTCCCTTCCTAAGCAGGGTCTCAATCACACTTTATCTATCTTACCTCTTCCCATATCACCTATTCCCATGCGTTCTGGTCCCTCTCAGCCTCATCAGTCACGGGTATCCTCACAACCTGCTTTACCTGCTGTGTTTACTTCCTCACAACCTGCTTTATCTGATGTCTCACCTTTATCTGTTACTTCACCTTTGTCTTCTGCCTCACCTTTATCCCATGATGCCTTGTTCCATCCGTTACCTACTGCTTCAGCTTTACCACATCCGTTGTCTGTTGCTCCTCCTTTCTTGTCTAATACACAATCTGTTGGTTCCTTGGCTGGTCCAGTAGGTATTCCTCCAACTGATACATCAGCTACTACTAGGCATTCCTCATCTTCATCTCTTTCTTCACCACATAACAAAGTCAATTCACGGTTAGCTTCCTTATCCCACATTTATGAGTCTTCTCCTATCATCTCTCAATTATCCAACTCCACTAATACTTCTTCTCTGTCTGTATCTCCTTCACCTCCTGTTCACTCCTCTGATACAGATTACATCCCTCCTTGTCATCTTAAACTGTCCTCTCCTACACGTACTATCTTTACCAGGTCCAAGGGTTCTGTACCATCTTTGTTCACTGCTCATATGGAGCCTACTACTGTCAAACAAGCTCTCATGGTTCCTGAGTGGGTGCAAGCAATGAATCATGAATATAATGCTCTTCTTGCCAATGGTACATGGTCTCTTGTTCCTTTACCTGTCTCTAGAACATCTATTGGTTGCAAATGGGTGTTTCGAATCAAGGAGAATCCTGATGGCTCTATCAACAAATATAAGGCTAGGCTTGTAGCCAAAGGTTTTCATCAACAAATTGGCTTTGATTACAATGAAACTTTTTCTCCTGTGGTTAAACCTATTACTGTGCGCATCATACTCACCTTAGCTTTGTCTCATGGTTGGCCTTTGAAGCAACTTGATGTTAATAATGCCTTTCTCAATGGGGAGCTCTTGGAAGAAGTCTATATGACTCAACCTCCTGGCTATGAGGTTGCTGATTGGTCATTGGTTTGCAAGCTGCATAAAGCCATCCATGGGCTTAAACAGGCACCTAGAGCTTGGTTTGAAAAGTTTCAGGCAGCCTTGCATCAGCTTGGTTTTGTTTCTAGCAAGTGTGATCCCTCTCTCTTCATTCTTCGCACAAATGGTCACTGCATTTATGTATTGGTCTATGTAGATGACATTATCATCACTGGTAGCAATTCTGGTTTGATTCAGCACCTGACAGAGCAGTTAAACTGCAAGTTTGCTCTCAAACAACTAGGTAATCTTGATTACTTCCTTGGCATTGAAGTCAAGTCTCTTTCCAATGGTCGGTTGTTCCTATCACAGTCCAAGTATATTAAAGATGTGTTGCATAAGGCTGGTATGACAGACTCAAAGGGTATCTCTACACCTATGCCAAGTGGTTGTAAACTCAGCAAGCATGGCTCCAATTATGTTCCTGATCCCTCACTTTACAGGTCCATTGTAGGAGCATTGCAATATGTCACTCTTACTAGACCTGAAATTGCCTTTAGTGTTAACAAGGTTTGTCAATTTCTCTCTCAACCTCTGGAAGAACACTGGAAAATTGTTAAGAGGATTCTTCGTTATCTTAAAGGCACCATCTCCTTTGGACTTCTGCTTCATGCTCCTTCGAATCTACAGCCTCTTTCTCTTGTAGGCTTTTGTGATGCTGACTGGGGTTCAGATCCTGATGACAGAAGATCTACCTCTGGTGCTTGTGTGTTCCTAGGCTCTAATCCCATCTCTTGGTGGGCAAAGAAATAAACTCTGGTTGCTCGTTCTAGTGCTGAGGCTGAGTATCGCAGTCTAGCACATACTGCTGCTGAAATTCTTTGGGTTCAGTCACTGTTACACGAATTGCAAGTTCCCATTAAAGTTCCCATAATCTACTGTGACAATCAAAGCACTGTTCCTCTTGCTCATAATCCAGTTCTTCACTCCCGAACCAAGCACATGGAACTTGATGTTTTCTTTGTTAGAGAAAAGGTGATTGCAAAATCTCTTATTGTTCAACACATTCCTGGATCCTTACAGGTTGCTGACACCTTCACAAAGCCGTTGTCTGTTGCTCGATTTGGTGAACTTCGAGACAAGATTAAAGTTTTTGATCTTGCTCTATTACTTCATCCACCATGAGTTATCCACCATGAGCTTGAAGGGAGCATATTAATGATCATTCTATAGTTCTGATTGGTTCTGTTTGCACATACTTGTCGGCTTACCCTCCATGAACTTAAGGGGGCGAATATTAGAGTATATGTGACAGCTTACCACACAGTGAGGTTCACAGTTAGTTTGGTTTAAAGTGGTTCAACAACTTCCTAACAACTTCCCTGGATTTATGGAGATTAGTTGCTACTTCAGCAACTGATGTAATAGATCCCACTTACTAATATAGTATATAGTATTCACTGTATTGATACTTTGGCTTTAATGAAAAGAATCACACTTTCAGAATCTCATTATTTCTCTCTAGTTTCTCTGTTTGTTCTTTGGTGCTTTGCTTTTCGTTTATAATTAACCATTTATTTTTATTTATTTGTTATTTTTCTCTAATGTATTAACAAGAAAAAAACATACCACCTGTATAGTCATAAAAAGTTGTTTTTTTAAAGTAAAAAGTGTTTGTAATTTTAAATGACATAAACTTATGTTATTTTATGAGAGAGATAGACACAAGATAAAAAAAATTCATTTAAAATTTAAATTAAAAAAATCACCTAGTTTCTTTCTCCCATGATTTCCATTTCTTGTGTCTATCTCTCTTAAAATAACATAACTTATGTCATTTAAAATGACAAACATCAAACATTTTTTTAAATAGTAAACCCCACAAACTATGAGAACGGATCCACTCACCACAAATTTTTTTTACAACTCTTACAACCAACTTAATCCCCGTTGATTTTCGTTAATCTAACGGTTATAATTTATTGAAAATTAATAACATTTATTGTGTCACATTTATTAATTTCCAAAAAATTATAACCGTTAGATTGACGGAAATCAACGGTGATGAAGTTAGTTATAAGAGTTGTAAATATTTTTGGTGGTAAGTGGATCCTCTCCGCAAACTATTATGTCAAGAAAGAAAAAAATTTATCACCTCTTATTATAAACCTAAAAAATCTGAGTTTCATTCCTGCTAATTTTTTCTTCTTCTTAATTTGAGGTTCTTCCTTTCTATCTCCATCAAATATAAAAGGCCACTCACTGATTGCGATTTTACACGATCCATTTTTTACAATGAAGTGTTAACTGAATTTGAGATATTGTAAGATTATTTAACACGTAATTAATGTTAAAAAGAGGATTGAAGCTGAGTCATGACACGTCGAAGATCGGAATTAATTAACTATTTAGTGTATTATAAAGGCTTTACATTCATTATTCAACATGACCATGAAAAAGTTTATATAGGACCAACATGTTTTGAAGAAAAAAAACTACGGCACGTAAAACAAATATATGTAACACAGTCACTTTTTCTACTTGATAATTTTTATATCTGCGTTTATTCCCAAAACGACGTCGTTTTGGTATTAAAATTTAAAAAAATTATAAATATAAAGATTATTTTAACCTGAAATAAATTAAAATTACAAAAATATCATAATTTTCTTCCCAAAACTACATCGTACTGAAATTAGTGCAGATAACTTATTTTTTCTAAGAGAGCGTTTGGTTGAGGAGAAATTTTTTGAATACTAGGGAAATGTAATTGATAGGGAAATGGTAGGAAAGTGAGTTTGGTAGGAAACTGTAAAAAAAGTTGTTTGGTTGGAAAAAAAATTTACCGGGCAAATTAGGTAAGATTTATAAAGTCTATGTTTGGTTTGAGATAAAATATAAATGAGAAAATGAGTTAAGATTACCTAATTAATCCATTTATAATTTTTGAATGTCAATATATGTTCTTTAGTTGGGGTATTTTGGTCTCTATCATGATGTCCCACTTGTCATTTACCCATGTAAATACAAAAACCACCATTGAAGTTGTCATTTTAAATAGTGAAATATTCCTCATTTTACACGCACTCTTCAAATGCTAGGGAAATAAGTTAGATAGGGAAATTTTTGAAAAACCTTCACCAAACATGGATGTCTAAGAATCCCAAAACTAAATGCATGGGATAATAAAGATATAACCTCAACCAAACACCCCCTTAGGGTAATACTTCTCTTATGTTGAATAAGAGTAGGCAGAATAACCTATCTCGAATAAGAGAAGTATTATCTCACCAAACTTCTTTGGCACAGTTGGTAAGGAGTCTGTGCCCCCTAACCAGAGGTCTCAAGTTTCGAGCCCTGTAAATGGAAAAAAAGGTCTTGGAAGAGCCGCCCACGAAAGGGTTTGAAAGTGCTCGGTTACGTCTGGAGGATACCTTTGAATTTATTAAATAAAAAATAAAGATAAGTATTATCTCATGCTGAAATAATAGATAGAAGAGAAAAAAAATTAATAGTGAGAAAAAAAAAATCTTAATAACCCATTTGTAAAATATGAGTGTAAGAGATAATAATTGTTTCATGAGAAAATAATCCCATTTCAAATTAAGAAAAGCGAATCCTGTATGTATAGTGGTAACAAACTTAAATGAAAAGCAAGATTAAAGAGAAGAAGTTGAAAGTGACATGACAAGAGCCATGTTTTTCATCTAATGCTTAGGTTAGCGTAGAAGCGTTCATCCGACGGCAGAGCAGATCGTGGTAATGGAGGCGTCACAGTCACCGACCAACAATCCGAATCCGAATCCGAACCCTAACCCGAATCGGAATCCACTATCGTCATCGGTGCCGGTGTGGCCCACGATCGATGGGCCTTTGGGGCTGTCGGAGGAAGAATCAGTGAACTACGCGAGGAGGTTCTACAAATTCGGATTCGCAGTTCTTCCTCTGCTTTGGGCCGTCAATTGCTTCTACTTCTGGCCCGTCCTCCGCCACTCCCACTCCTTCCCTCGCATTCGCCCCTGTATGTTGTTCCCCTTTTTCCACTCTCGCTACTTTGCAATTCATCGTTTTTTTTGTCTTGGTGAAATTTTGCAATTCTTTGTTTAGAGAGGCCAATTTGTTAATGATTCTTTGATGAGTAACTTTTTCTTTTATCAATCTTGCAATATGGTATGGGAAATGTTAAGTTGTTCAAGTAGTAAACTAGATGTCTGCAGAATTATTGTAATCTTCAAGTATATGACATATTTTAGTTTTTTTTTCTTTTTTCTTTTTTAATTCGCTTCTACTATGGATTTTGGAATGGGTAGTTGCGAAGGTAGTTGCTTGACAGTCAATTTCTGGAAGCTTAGGATAATGTTTATATTAAAAACTGACACGGTAAAGATTCCTTTTGCATCATGCTCCCTATTTGTCTGATAAGAAATCCCAAGGTTATTTCAAACCATATTAATAAATCTTGCATCATGTTTATAAGCATGAAGAATTGAGTAAATTGGCTATTTAATTCTCATTGCTTATTATGCGCTATTTGCTTCTAGTATTTATGTTTTGGCTTAATTGCACTCTTGATGCCGCTACTATGGCAATATTTTTTCACTCAAATTTAAGGGATAAGTTATACTTATAACATTTTTTTCTTACAAGTTACAACTACTTTGTTATCGTTGGTTGACTTGGTTCTAAATCAAACCAAAGTCTGTCACTTGATGCCATTTTGTAACCGTTGATTTGATTTTGATCCAACAATAACAAGAGTTGTTGTAAGAGGTTGTAAGTATAACCTCACTCTGAATTTATTCTCATAGTTTATAATTTTCTCTACCTAAAACTTCTGAATCCTATCTACTAAAAAAAAAACCTCTAAATCCTCATTTTCTCCTCAAATAATTGGGAGTTTACAATAAATTTGGGATAGGAAATAATTTGAACGGTTCAGAATCTGAAAATTTAGTGGAAATTCGAAGGATTTTGTGATCAAAGGGGTAAATGTGGAATTTCCTAGTTTTGGATGAAATCTGATGTTTTGATTGGTGTGATTTAAGCAGAAGAGGATTTAAAACTGTTTATTTGGTTCAGTTTGTGGTATAGTAGTTAATTGCGCCGTGATACGGACCAGATTTCAACAACAAGTAATCAATTCAAATCAGAGATCAAACACAGCTCTAAAAAGGAAATACAACGTTTCTGGAATTATAACTGGGAAAACTCAAACTTCTGCTACAATTTCTGAACCGATTAGCAAAGCAAATGGTCCCACAGAAGCAATCATCTCCTATATTCAACAAGGAAACAACAATAACAGAAAAGTAAAATTGCAAGAAAGAAAAGATAGTTGTGGAACAATTGGAGAGGCTCCACTCTCTCCTGATTCTAGATACCCCCTTCACTCACATCAGCATGCCCTTTATTCTCCTCTTCCTCACGTGGAGTCACACGCACAAGGTTTGTTGCAACTGATTTTGCTGAGTCACCATCCCTTGCATCCCTTGCTGCAGTAACTATTGGGCCCTGGTCCATATTAGTTGAAGCCCAATTTCTCCTGTGCTTATCTCTCTTATAAACCTGAGTAGGTTTGGGCTGGGTTGTATCAATACTGCCCCCCAACGCAAGCACCTTGTCCTCAAGGTGGAAGTGAGGGAACTGCCTATTTATGACAGCAAAGGATTCCCACGTATTTTCAAATTCGGGCAACTGACGCCACTTGAGCAGCACCTGCAGCTCCCCAGTAGTGGATGTTCTCCATTGGATCAATTTTTCAGGTTCCACAATCAATTCCCAATTCTCAGAAAGGATCTCAGGCAAGGGTTGTGCATTAGGAATCGGAGTGACCGCCTTCTTGAGCAAGGAGACGTGGAAAACCGGATGGACTTGACAACCCCTGGGCAATTGTAATTTATATGCGGCTTCTCCAATCTTTTCTAAGATAATAAAGGGACCATAATACCGGGGACTCAATTTCTCATTAACACGCCTAGCAATTGTCTTAAGCCTATAAGGCTGTAGACGTAGATAGACGTAGTCACCGGGAACGAACTGGATGTCCCTTCTATGTTGATTGGCGTGGACAGCCATTCGATTCTGGGCTAGGACCAAATTGTGCTTCAGCTCAAGCAAAATATTGTCTCTGGCAGTCAAAGAAGTGGACAGGGCATCCACGGCAGACGTAAACCCTGCTCCCTTGAACAGGTGTGGGGGATCTCGGCCATAGAGGGCCTTGAAAGGGGTCATACCGGTGGCATCCTTGTAGGTAGAGTTGTACCAAAACTCAGCCCAAGGAACCCATGTAAGCCACATCTTGGGCTTAGGTCCACAGAAACAACGTAAGTACACCTCTAAACACCGGTTGACTACCTCCGTTTGACCATTAGTTTGTGGATGGTAAGCCGTGGTGTAGTGCAACTTAGTTCCGGCACTTTTGAATAGGTCCGTCCAAAAAGAGCTCATAAAAATTCGATCCCTATCTGAAACAATGGTGGTAGGGAACCCATGAAGTCTCACTACTTCCTTGATGAATAAGTCAGCAACATCTTTGGCTGTATATGGATGCTTAAGGGGCAGGAAGTGTGCATATTTCGTAAGCCGGTCAACAACCACCAATATGGTATCGAACCCCATAGACTTAGGCAGCCCGCCCACAAAATCCATGGAAATATCAGTCCACACTTTTTCGGGAATAGGTAAAGGCTGCAACAGCCCTGCTGGGGACAGATTTTGTGCCTTATTTTGCTGACAAACAATACATGCAGCCACATACTTCTTGACACAGCCTTTCATCCCTTCCCAGTAAACCAATCCACCCAACCTTTTATAGGTTCTAAAGTATCCAGAATGCCCGCCAAGACTGGAATCGTGGAACTCATGTAATAAAACAAGGATGAACTTAGAGTTTTTAGGCAAAACTAACCTCTCATTGTAGTACAACCTGCCTTCAAGCAACTTAAATCCTTGTGGAGCGTCACTGCCAATTAACAACGCTTGAATAATGCCCCGCATCTTACCGTCATTATGTAATTCCAGTTCCAAGTCCTCCAAAAGTGGCAACTGCAATCTAGTGATGCTAGACAATTGCATTTGTCTAGAGAGTGCGTCAGCAACGTGATTCTCCTTGCCCGGATGGTATTGAATCTCAAAGTCGAACCCAATTAGCTTGACTGCCCATTTCTGTTGTTCCTCATTCAACACCTTCTGATCCGTCAAGAATTTCAAACTCTTCTGGTCAGATTTTATAACGAAGTGTCTCCCCATCAAATAAAGCTTCCACTTCTGTACTGCAAAAACTATGGCCATAAGTTCCTTCTCATATATTGACTTCCCTTGTGCCCGTGGGGAGAACCCCTGACTCAGAAAGGCAATAGGTCTGTTGTCTTGCATAAGGACAGCCCCGATTCCTTTCCCTGATGCATCTGTGACAACCGTAAACAACTTAGAGAAATTGGGCAATGCTAGAACGGGAACGGTACTCATCTTCTCTTTTAAAAGTACAAAGGTTTTTTCCGCTTCGGGAGTCCATTTAAAAGCATCTTTTTTAAGCAGCTCCGTTAACGGCTTTGCAATCTTCCCATAATCCTGCACAAACCTCCTATAGTAGCCCGTTAAGCCTAAAAAACCTCTTAGCCCCTTTATATTTTTAGGTGTTGGCCACCCTCGCATAGCCTGAACCTTGCTTGGATCTGCACTGACACCTTGGCCTGTGATAATATGGCCCAAGTACTCCATCTGACTTTTCCCAAAGCTACATTTCTTTCTATTGCACACCAAGGAACTAGACCTTAAGGCCTCGAAAATCAGACGTAGGTGTTCCAGATGTTCAGCTCTTCCCTTACTGTAAACCATTATATCATCGAAAAATACCAATGCGAACTTCCTCAAGAATGGGCGAAGGACGTCATTCATAAGAGCCTGAAAGGAGGAAGGTGCGTTAGTTAACCCAAAGGGCATCACTAAGTATTCGTAATGCCCTTGGTGTGTTCTAAACGCGGTTTTTGGTATATCCTCTTCCCTCATTCTGATCTGATGGAACCCAGATTTCAGATCGAGCTTGGAAAAAATTTTTGAACCACCCAACTCATCTAACAGTTGATCCACGACTGGGATGGGAAACTTATCAGGCACAATTAATTTATTCAAGGCTCTGTAGTCAACACAGACCCTCCAGCTCCCATCTTTTTTTTTACCAAGATCATGGTGCTGGAGTAGGGGCTGGTGATGTGTCTAATCCACCCATCCCCCAACAACTCAGCCACTAAGTTTTCTATTTCAGACTTTTGATAATGTGGGTACCTGTAGGGCCGAATGTTTGGCACCGTGCTCCCTGGTTTCAGATTGATTGCATGGTCATGATCCCTCTTTGGTGGCAGTCCTTTTTTTCTTCATGAAGACATCTTCGAACCAAACCAACAAGTCTTCCAGTTCTTCCCATGGTTCACCATCTTCTGGATCCGCTTCCTCTTCAGACTTTAGAAAAAATCCCTGCCCGTTGTCTTGCAACGCCTTAACCACAGATTTGAGGGAGGCTTCGGAGCGAAACAAGGATGGATCTCCTTTGATTATAACCTCTTTTTCTCCTTGCATGAATCTCAGAACTAAGTCCTTGAAGTTGGCTCTTATATCCCCAAGCTGAGTGAGCCATTCCAAGCCCAACACCACATCCGCGCTACCCAGATCGAAAATGCAAAGATCTTGGGTGATCTTTGCTCCTTGAAGTGAAAGACTCACCTCTTTACACACCCCCTGACAACAAATCTTGTGACCATCTCCCACCTCTACGTTATACGTATGGGTCTCTGTAACTGGTAGCTTCAGCCGCTCAGCCACTCCTCTCTCTATAAAGTTGCTCGATGCCCCACAGTCAATCATCACAACGACGCCTGTCCCGCGAATCTCCCCCCATGCTTTGAGTGTTTGGCTTGAAGAGAGCCCCAACAAACATTGCATCGAGAGCTGAGGAGTTACGTCTTCGTCTCCTCCTTGTGGATCTGTTTCCTCGAGGATCGTCAACCCTTCCACCGGTTTATCTCTCTCAGCACGGTCATCGTCCTCGACTATCATCACTTGAAGATGCCTGAACGGGCACCTATGTTGTGGGTTCCACCGTTCATTGCAGGTGAAACACAATCCCTTGGCTTGCCGTTCTCTGACTTCAGCTGGCGAGAGGCGGCGATTGTTACTCCCTTGACTCTCCGTCGTGGGTCCAGCACCACCGTGTGTATTGACGGTTCCAGATCCCCCTTTCGTGGCCGTCATCCACGTTTGATCGTCGTTTGAAGCCCTAGCTGGTTGATTTAGGGCATTTGAGATGACTTGGCCTCCGACCCGAACCGGATTGGGCTGGTTAGTAGAACCCGACCCGCTCCAACTTCCTTTATTAGTGTATTGCCCAGCCCAATTTCGTTGGGCCTGATTTCCCTTGCCTGACCCAGTCGGCCCAAATCCTCTTCCCGTTCCCATGCCTTCGTCCCTCAATGCGTCATTCCTCTTCTCTATTTTCAGAGAGTATTTCATCATCTCCGACAAGCTGATGTTAGGAGTCATCATCAACTCTTCGCGGACACTACTCCGGACGCCATTAATCCACGCGCCCTTCAAAAGCTCCTCATCCTCGAAACGCAAAGCTCCGATGACCTTCTCAAACTCACACCTGAACTCCGCCATCGTTCCCATCTGCTTTAGGGAATACAGAGCCCTATAAGGATTATCTAGAGCTTCCGGTTGGAACCTGCTCAAAATTTCTCGCCTGAAGAAATCCCAACCAACGTTGGGATTGTTGACCTCCCACCACAGGTACCACTGTAAAGCCTCTCCCTCCAACGTAACCATCACCGTGGCTATCTTGTCCTCTTCCATTACTCCGTTGATACTGAAATACCTTTCAACTTTGTTTATCCACCCATACGCGTCCTCCCCGTGGAACAAAGGCAATTCTAGACGCCTGGTCGTTGAAATAATCGGATTGAATCTCCGCCTGTGTGGTCCGGATGTGTCAGGATTGGAACCTTCATGCTCATCGTGAGAACCATTTCCCCTGTGCCTTGCTATGTCATCTAACCTCCGAAGGACTTCTAGCACTCCAGTTTCGCTAGCTTCCATTCTCCTCAGTATTTCAATATTTTGGGCCTCTGTTCTACGCAGCCTCTCCTCCATATTTTCAACGCGGTTCTCCATTTGTCTCGTGACGACCATCCCACAGAGCTCCTAGATCGGAGCTCTGATACCAAATTGTTACGGACCGAATTCAAACAACCAATAATCAGTTCAAATCAGAGATCAACACAGCTCTAAAAAAGGAAATACGTCAATTCTGGTATTATGACTGGGAAAAATCACGCTTCTATTACAACTTCAAAACCAAATAGCAAGGCAAATTGTCCAACAGAAACAATCAGCTCCTATTTTCAACAGGAAACATCCCAACAACAGAAAAGTAAAGTTGCAGGAAAAGAAAGATAGTTGCGGAACAATTGGAGAGGCTCCACTCTCTCCCAAGGTCTTGATTTGTTTCTGATTCTAGATGATCCTTCCTCTCACATCAGCATGCCCTTTATTCCCTTCTTCCTCACGTGGAGTCACACGCACAAGGTTTGTTGCAACTGATTTTGCTGAGTCACCTTCCCTTGCATCCCTTGCTTTAGTGACAATTGGGCCCTGATCCATTTTAGTTGAAGCCCAATTTCTCCTGTGCTTGTCTCTTTTATAAACCTGAGTAGGTTTGGGCTGGGTTGTATCAGGGTCACAACCCTTGATGTGAACCCCTAGTAGTTTGGATCAATTTTATATTTGTTTATCTAATTACTTTTATTTTCCTTTGTTCTTCATCTATTAATTCCTTTAGATCTGATCATTCTAATTGAATAGTGAGGGTTAGGGTTCGCAATAGAGATATTGGGATCCTAGTTCCTGATAGAAAGGAAAGTAACCGTTTATGTATGCACTAGGGATAGGCTACATGAACTGCAAACGTGAAAGATTCATCGATTTAAATTTTTAACCTAAAAAGGGTTACTAAGGGATTAGGATTCTAATAGGGTTAATAAGGTTAGAGTCACTAAGGGATTAGGGCTTAACCAATCAAATAAAAGATGGTGAATCGTTTGATCAATGGGTAAATCGAATGTAAACGTTGATTCAGATTACAAGGTAGGGATCAGAAAAGTGTTTTTTTCTCTTACCGCAATATTTTCTCTATTATTTGTTCATCGTTTAAACTTTTGTTCTTGATTTCTAAAAGAGATTTTGGAATCATTTACATTTTCTTTAATAGTTTTCGGTTATTTCATAAACCACAGCTGTCCTTAAACCATTTTATTAATCCAACAATAGAGGAATATTTATAACAACATAGGTGCCTCAATCCTCGTGGAGACGATACTTTACTTATCACTTTTATTACTTGGAACGATCGGTACACCTGCCGATTTCGCAACACATATCCTAATACAACTTGCCCAAACCCCTCTCCACTAGGTCAATCTAGTGCCTTATGTTTTATCTCACTTTTATTAAACAAAAATAAGAACTCAAGACGCTTATAAATGTTGAAATCAGTTTACACTTGAAATTTTTTTGTAGTCGCATCTGAATTTCAAATTTCGGATAATTAAGCATATTGACCATTTTCTCTGGTATTAAAGTTAAAAACCATAGACTTGTTATCTTTAATGATGTGAATGAATTATTATTCGAACTATTGTTGCATTTTGGGTCTAACTCCCATAAGTTATGAATAAGAAGTTTGGTAGTGAAAATGTGTCTTTTCGTCGACAAACAGATATATCTCTTCATCCTAAAGGATGTGTTGTTTCATCATAACGAACGTGTTGTTTCATCCTTGAATGGGTGTCTTTTCGTGTTGAACGAATGTTTCTTTTCGTGTCCAGTGGATGTGTTGTTTCGTCGTCGAATAGTTGCCTTTTAAAATGTGACCTTACGTTTTCTATATATAGACCCTGACCCCTTCAGAAAAATGGTTTGGTTTTTCTTCACTGTTACTCTGTCGTGTTTTTTCCTTCATCCGGTTGGGAATACTTCATTCTATTTTTCGGTGTAATTCCTCTGGAAATTGTTGTGTTCGTTTGGGCTCTTGACTGATAGTGCCACCACTCTTAAGACGAGATTCGTTCTATCCTGGGAGACAAGTGTCCATCAACCTTTGGCATTAGTGAGGGGACAAATTGTCTTAAGGAGACGCGTTTTGTGGGCTCGGATTTTATTCCTCTGACGCTGCATATTTTCATCATTCTGTCTCATATATCTGACAAGTAAGTCTGTTCTAATTTTTCTATTATTACACAGTGATAATTCTGATCATCTACTCCCTTATGTTATTTATATGGGTTCAAACCTCTTAGTGATTTAATATCACCCATTGTCTTTAATAACAACTATGAGGTCTTGAATTCTTATGCTTCGGTATTGAATTGTGAAGGAGATAATTAATTATATAAAGTGGCAAAGAGGGGCAGTGTCTTAGAAGGTTTTGCCAATAACGTACTACGTACGTGGATTTAGAAGTAAATCCACATGTTTTCTCGTTTGCATGTGATGATTTATTCTGAAAATGTTAAAAAGTGTTCCTAAAAACTTCAAAGTAGAAGTTGCGCACTACTAAAAAAATTAACATGAATCAGGATTAAATATAATCATTTTTGTTGGACCATTAGAGAGGGGAAAATCCATATATTTAAAAGGGACAAATTTGGAGAGGAAATGAAAATCCCTTGCAAGAGGAGCATATTATTTCATCCCTAAGAGAGACATTATTTTTCGTCTCTGTTTGAGACAAAAATAATTTATCTCTATTTGGGATAGGTTTCGAGACGGAAGTAAATGATCTGTCTCAAAATCCATCTCTAACCGAGGTTGATCACTTACAATCTCAAATAGGTTCAAAAAGTGATTTGTCTCTATTTGGAATGAAATAAGATCCCTCCTTAATAGAGATGAAATCATTTCCATCTTTATTGGTGACAAATTTAGAGATGGAATGTGTATTTCCATCTCTAATTTAGTCACTGATATAGACAGTTTTTTTTAATCTTCATTAATGAGGGATCCTGTTCAATCCTTAATAAAGACAAATCATTATCCTTTCAAATTGAGAAAAAAATAATGTCTCTCTATTTGGAACCGATTTTGAGATGGAAGTAAGTGACCCGTCTGAAAATCCGTCTCAAATAGAGATATATCACCTTCTGTCAGAAATAGAAACAAAAAAATAAATAGCCTCTATTAGGGATGGAACAAGATCCCTCACAAATAGATATGGAAACTTTTTACGTCTATATTGGTGACTAAATTAGAGAAAAAAATTCACTTTCCATATCTAAATATGTTAGTGCTAAAGATGGAAAAAAATCTTATATTTAATTTTCTTCAATTTTTTGATAGAATTTATCATTCAGTTGTGTAAAATGGATGACGAAATTTTTATATCGAGTAACTTTTCAAAACCTATGCAATGGAGAGACATTGAACCGACAATTATTTTTATGGAAATCCCCATATTTTCAAGGGTTTAGGGGATGTAAAAGGAGAAGAATAATTAGTAGTCATTGTTTTGTCTTTTATATGTTTATGTAAATTGAGATTTGAGTGTTTAAGGTTTTGGGGTTTAGAATTTTGGATTTAGGGTTTGGGGGTTTTAGTGTCTTGGGGTTAGGATTTAGGGGTTAGGTGTTATGTGTTAGGGCTTAGGGTGTTGTGGTGTTAGGGTTTTGTGTGTTAGGGGTTTAGGGTTTAAGAGTGTTAGGAATTAGGGTGTTAGGGGTTAGGATTTATTGTTTAGGGTTTTGGCATTTAAGGGTTTAGGGTGTTAGGGTTTAGGGGTTTAGAGGTTAGGGTTTTAGGGGTTGTGGTATTAGGGTTCAGGGTGTTGGGATGGGTTTCCAGACGGAAGTAAATGATCTGTCTCAAATTCCATTCCTAATAGAGGTTGATTAGTTACCATTTCAAATATGTTCAAAAAATGAGCTGTCTTTATTTGAATGAAATAAGATCACTCATTAATAGAGACTATATTATTTCTATCTTTATCGGTGATAGATTTAGAGATGGAATGTGTATTTTTGTAGCTAATGTCGTCACTAACAGAGACAAAAAAAAATTTTATGAATGATGGGTCCTATTCCATCCTTAGTAGAGACGGATCATTATCCTCTGGTGTTGTCAATGGATATTAATTGATAACCTCTTTGTTCCAATTTGAGGATGAGAATGATGGTGACATGAGATGAGATTCAATCGTTTGTCGGGTTTATCTAGTTATTTTAATAAATGTCATAGTAACTATTTTTTTTAATATGATAAATTGTTATCACTGAAAATTCTTAAAGGTTAGTCTATATTACATACTTTTCTTTAAATTGTCTTCCCCCACGTTCTTTCTTTTATGAGTTGGATCAATTTTTAAGAAGAAATTGTCAAACTCGTTATTTGATCTTAAAATATATGTGAATTTTATGATTGTTTTTTCTCTGATGAAGGAATACAGAGTTTGATGCATTTATAGTCTCAACATTTGGACATATGTGAGTTTGGAAAAAATATATTTTATAATTATAAATGAGTCAATCCAAGCTCAAGCCAAGCCTTTAATTTTTTATAAAAAAGCATAGAATTTAGCTGGTACGAAGTTAATGAGTCAAGCCAAATTCAAAATATTTTTGTCTCATCCTTAGACTTGCTTTAAGCTTTAGCTTGTTTGCTAAACAAGCTTTTTTTAAAGCTTAAGCCCGTTCTATTTATTAAATAAGTCAGGCCAAGGCAAACTTAAAGCAAGTCAAGCCTAAGATTACCAAAAAAAAAAAGCAAGTCAATCCTTGAGCCCTTGACAAGTCGCTCGGCTCATTTCCCCTATACACAGTCAAGACATATTGTTTTAAAAATATAAAAACTATTAATGTAATCTCACCCAATAACTTAAGTTTTTGTGGACGAGCTTAATCTTCTTCGTCCCTCATTTAATTAATTAATTAATAATAAGTATTGTAAAATTTATTAGCACAGCCTACAACACGAGCTACCTAAACAAGTTAGAATGAAATTAATTATTGTAAGTAACAAAAAAACAAACCATTGTGCTATCACTGCTATGGTTCATATAACCACTACGCATAAAGAGCAGCTACAAACCAAAACAAACTGCATTGCTCAATGAAATGGTTGGCTGTTGCAAGTAAGATTGGAGGGATTAGGAGTTTCAAACTTCTCTTTCAAAACATCAAGATCAACAACACGATTTATGGGGAAGAGCTTTGAAAGCTGGTCAAGCACCCAATAAAAGGCAAATGAGATTTCACAAACCACAGACATGCCCCACAGTCACAGTGCATCATCATTGGGTTTTGGATCCTCCACATTAGGAAGAGAGCAAGAACCACCAGCCCAAATAATATTATGAGCCTGAAAGTCAAATCAACAATATGAAAAATCAACTTTAACCTTTATTTATATAAATATTATATATATATATGGAGACAAAAATAAGTTTCTAAAGAATATTTGATTGAATATTAGCATACATTTAGATTTGAGATTAGAAAAAAAACTAAAGAAAGTGTTAAATGAAAATAACTAATATTATGAAATTAATAAAATATGATTTATTTTTATTTTTAATTATTTTTTATTTTTTAGGCGGTTTGACCCGCCAAACCATCATAAAATGGGACGCGTTGGAGTTTTCAACCCACTCAAGAGGCGGGGCAGGCCGACCCATTTTGCCACCCCAAATAATATTGGAAAGTTATATCAAAATGATACAATTTACAAATTGTTATTAGTTTGTTATTTCCTTATTTAAAAATGTACCCAAAAAAAGGCTTCATAAATTATTTCGTACAAAATGTATTCAAAAAATAAAATATTTAATCAAAGTATGTTACAATAATGTTTATTTTATAATGTAAGACAAAAAATCGGAGGTAGCGAAATGTGTCATGTTAGAGAAATATTAAACCATTAATATATCCTTATCCATCAGCTGAAGCTTTTTGGTTGAATTGGTTCTTTACATTGTATCAGATCTGGCCACGAGTTCAATCCTCACCGCCCTCATTTTCTTAATAAAAATAATTAATTATTATGGACTTTCCTAGTACAGGTAGGCTGGTCTTGATGTATCATCCACCCTTCAAGCTCAATGGGCTCTTATGTGAGAGAACGTGTTAAAGAAATATTAAACCGTTCATGTAGCTTTACCCATCAGCTTAAGCTTTTGGATAGAATTAATTCTTTACATGTCATGACCCACAACACAATACGTCAAAATGCAGGTGATAAGTGTCAAATATACTATGCTTTTAATATTAAATATGGTTCAATAATAATTAAAATATAGTATTAATTAAATAAAATATTAAAAGATAGTAAACTGTCAACAAATAGATAAAATCCTAATCTTTGTTGTTGTTTCAGGTTGTTTCAGACTAGAATAACAAATTAATATCCTGATAAGGATGAGGAGGCAGTTGGCATCGCCTGAATATCAAGAAAAATATGAAATTAAATAAATATAAAAAAATACGGTCAAGCTCGCTTCACTGCTCGCTTCAGCGAGCAAGTGAGTGAAGAGAAGAATTAAGCTCGCTCCACTGCTCGCTTCAGCAGGTGAGCGAGAAGAAGAAAACTCTCGCTGAGCAGCTCGCTTCGGCAAGCTGGTCCAAAAATTGAAGCCCACATTTTCTCTTTAAATACAACACGAGCAAAGCCATAAAGATAATTCTGGGACGCGACAGACAAACTGGGAGGCGGCCAGAGATGACTTAGGAAGGGAAAAGCTTCGTTCCGGACCTGAGGAGCGGAAGAATGTCAAAGCTTCTCCGTGGAGACCGGGTTTTATGTTTCTTTTATGAATCTTTATAGTTTCCCAGTATCTTTTAATTTTGTCTTTATAATGATGCATAGCTAAATTCCTTTTAGTAGTTAGGATGAGACAGAACCAATGGGTTCTTAATTGATGTTTACCTTTCTTATGATTCACATTCTTGTTTTTAAATTATGCAACCAATCTGCAATTTATTCCTAGTCTTATTTATGATCTGCCCAGTCTTAAATGAGCATTAGAGTCGTGCATGACAATAGGGATGTTAGTGTATGGATTCCGATTGGTTGATTGCTGGAATTTGTATGATCTACGAATAGAGTTATGAATTCTATAACCGTAGATTCTTGCGTTAATGCTAGCTTATTTTATGAAAAAGTACTAAGAGATTATGCTTTTGATTAGAATAAAAGATTGGATTACCAAGGGATTGAGATTTAATCAATCATACAAAGATCTGTTAATAATTTGATCTTGAATATAATCGTAAGAATAAGTAAACTCGTTAAGAAACCATTGGGAAGTTGAATCCTAGCTACGCCTTTTTATTAAAAAATTAAACCCAATTTCTAGATTTATTAATTCTGAATTTATTTTCTAAATTAATAAAAACTAAAAATAAGTTTACAAATTCTGTTTTTAATTTAATTACAATATTCTCAAGAAATCATTTTATGATCGGTCCAACTTTAGTTAAATAGATAAATTATTGCTTGGTCATCAGTCCTCCTGGGATCGACAACTTTTCTTATCACTTTATTACTTGTACGACCGGTGCACTTGCCGAGTTCGCAACAGCAGGTCGCGTCACCGTGGGATAAAATGGTTCGTGTGGCGGTTTGGGTAAATGATACGAATTAATATCATGTCGTGTTATAGATTAACCCGCAAAAAAAAAAATTTGTCAAAAAAATGAAAAAGATAGTTTTTTGGGAATTTTGATATACCCTATTACATGTTACTAGTCAACCTGTGTATTTTATTCAATTTTTCCCTTTTATTCTTAGTTTTTTAAAAAAATCAATTTTTGCAAATCAAAACGTGTGACTCGCGGCTAGTCGTGCCTTGGATTTAGTTTTTGACCCACAAACAAAAACATGTCGTGTTTAGGTTAAACAATTTGACTCGCTGGTCAAACTTGACACCACAAGAACTCGACCCACCGACACGTTTTGCCATCGCTAGAAAAAAATAGAATTTGGATTACATGAAATTAGAACACCAAAGATTTAGGCTTACTTGTCGAAAACATGATTCTTGAATCTCGAAAGGTTGTCTTGCTTTTTGTTTGCTCCTATGTTCCTGCAATGTTTGAAAGACTAAGAACTTTTCACTGCAGTTCTCATCACTTCTTATCATTCACAACGGTCGATAGGATGAATTAGGGAGAGACTGTTTTATAATGTACCATGAATACAGAGGGGATCTAAACCAAACTTATTCACAATTGTTGATAGATTTACACTGTTACTCACACTAATCAGTATTACAGATATCTAAGCCCAAACAAAAATATCTATTAATTAAACCACTTTATACTATGCCATCGTATATGGATCATGACTTAAGCCCTTTTTTATTTAAATAAAATAATAATACAACTGATTGCATCCCACCATTATTATAAAAAATCTAACATTTAATTCAAATAAACTATTTTTTGGAATGTTATATATTTTATAATGTTCCCTTAATTTAATATATGGACATGTAAAAAGAATTTTTCATTTTGGTATCTAATTTTGTTTTATTTTTATTTGTATTTGAACACTAATTCTGAAAATGATAAAATTGTAAACATTTTTAATTTACAACTACAATTGCGTTCAAATATTCATGAACTTCTCACCTTACAATTATATTGATTTCCCCAAAATGTCATTATTATTTTTATTTAAACATAATATAAAAAATTATAAATATTTCTTATATCATATATAATTGGTTTGAAACATTTTTTATTATTTTAATCAGAATTAGTGTAATAGATACATAAGTTTTTCAATATTTGATTGATTAAAATTTTGTACTTGAAAAAATATTTCTCCGGTCACTTAAGATAAAATTTATCTTCAATGAGCTCAAAATGGTGTCATTTTGGGTTATAAAACTAAAAAATTATAATGATAAAAATTAATATAACCCTGTAATATATTAAAATTACAAAACATCTTGATTTTCGCCCAAAGATGACATAGTTTTGAAATCACCAAATATAACTTATGTCACTTGAGCGGAAAAATCCTTTACCTTTGTATATTCCATTTACTATAAAAGTTCATTAGAGCGAGTGTTTTCAATAAAAATAGTTTGTTATTGGATCACTTCGAAATTGATGCGAGTAACTGATGAAAAGTATCACCACGACATGTAAATTTTACCAATTAATGCATTTTTCTCAGCAACTACTGGTCTATATGTGCAAATTCATCGATGTGATTTAAATGTCGAACGTCCAATTGTATATTTATTTTGAAAGCAAACCTACAAATTATTCTGGTTCTGAAGAGATAAACTAGTTGAAAATGTGTGGCAAAGCAATTATATGGATGAAAATAGTTATATAACGACTTGCTGAATTGAATAGAGCTAATTAACTATTTTACTTTGTTATTTACTCTCTAACTATAATTATCATTCGTATTGCCATGGCTCGTGATTCCTCCAAGGTATATACATATACACCCTTTAAAATGAATGCTGCACATAAATTTGAAGAAAAAACTTTTAACATGTGATGTAGTCGGTTGAACCTGTGGCTAATGGGTACTTGAACATGACCTTATCAGAAAAGGAAATTTTGATGCAGAAAGATCCACTTCCTCCAATTGAAGAGTTCTGATTGTTGTTTCAAATTGAAATTTCTGCTTATGGTGCTAGTGAAGTAATTTTTAGTGCTAGCTGTTTTGAAAATAATAGAAAGAATAGATCCTCAACTTGTTTAAGGTCCGTACATTGGGAATCTCTCATATTTTTTGTGAAGTTGAATGTTGTCCTGAATCCTGATGCTGTTAAGCAACATTCACTTGCTTCTAAGAAAACAGCGACTACGAAACTTTGGATTGAAAAAGTACAAAAACATCTTGCATATTTTGGATGGAAAATTGAGCGGACAGAATCTAAATTTGGTGATAATAAATTTCTGAATATTTATTTCATGTTGTTATAAAAAAAAAATTATTTTCGCCCCAGTTAAGAATCCTGACTTCATCACTGTGCACATAGACAGACAACATAGAAAGCACGAAAAGAGAGAAGAAAAAAATAATAAAGACAAACTAGAAACCTATTCAACCAACACCGCCATACTAATTAAGCACATCCTTCCCAAAACAAATTTCATCTTATAGTTTTTTTGACACAGATATAATCAAATGAAATAATAACAAGTAACGACGGATAGAGAAGAAAACAATCTAGGAAATAGAGAACCTTCTTCTTCTGGGCTTGGTCAAATCCATAGGCCCATCGTCAATATGGGACGTGTCCTTGGACCCATGCTTGAAAGGGTTCAACTTGCTCAGTTTCTTGGACACTGACGATAAGAACGTGGGCTTTTTGGCGGACACCGACCCTTCCTTCCTAGATGACGTCGTTCCATTAACGTTATTCTGCAAATCAGAAATGTACATCTTCATCTTCATCAGCTCCGTCCGCAACTCCTCATTCTCCCTCACCAAAGACACGTCCGTCTGCAGCTGATTCCTCTCTGCCGCAGCGTCCCGATCCTGCGCCGTCCCACTCCTAAGCTTTAACTGATCGTAGTACAGCGCGTGAAGCACGGTCTGCACGGGCAATCGCTTGTTCTGCGACGCGTGCACACGCGCCTCGTAAGACAGTTTTAGCGGGTCCATCACACTGCACACCTTCTCCTTCTGTATCTCATCCAGGTTCGGGTGCACCTGCAAAAACACGCGGGCGCGCGGGGGATTATGAGGTTAGTTACTAGTTAGTTAAGTTTGAACGGTGTCGTTTCGTCTATTCCTCCTGTTTGGGAACGGGATTATGTTATTACGTACCTTGAGGTAGATATCCACGGCGCGGTATAGATCGTCATCGAGTTTTCGTGCGCTTTTGGGGATGAGGATAGCGATGCCGTTGAACTTGGAGATGGTTAGTTCGCTGTACGCGGCGATCTCGCCGAGGTATGCATCGACGGTTTTAGCCACGCGCTGCATCGTGGCGGAGCAGACATCCCTGACGCTGCCGCCGGCGTTGAACGCCGACGTGATCTTCTCCTTCTCCACGAAGCCGGAGATGACCCTCCGTACGCTGTCCAGATCTAAGAGCCTCTCTCCGTCGTACGTAAACGTAAGAACCAGTAGGTCGTCCACCGTCACGTGCTCCAGGATCTCCGTGATCCTCTTCTCGAGCTCGCGCTTGCACCCGCTCGAGGTGTGGAGGTGGATCGCGCAGCGGAGAAGGCAGCAGAGGAAGTTGATCGGAAATGCCGCTTTCTCGGATGGGAAGAGATGGACGATGGACTGCAGAAGCTCGCGTTGTTCAATTCTTGATTCCGAATCGAAATCGCCGGTATCTGATGACAGGATTCCTCGGCCGCCGCCGGTTTGGTCCCGGACTAATTCCCGGAGCGCGCGTTCTGTGTACGTCATTAACGCTCCTGCCAAGGTTAGGTACTTGGCGCCGCGCTGCTTCATGGCGGAGATCACTTGCCCGAAGGAATCGACGTCGAGGACGGCAAGCTCCTCCGTCCACCAGTTCGGCGGTGAACGGCTGGGAAAGTTGGACTCGCTGCAAACCTTGTAACTGACGGCGTCGACGCAGCGGTTAACGATGCTGAGGTTGTCGACAAAAGGGTGAAGATGCCGGCATGACTTGAGTACGACGACGGCGGCAGGGAGGCTAGAGAGGGCGACCTGAGAGAGGAAGTCTTCCGTTCTTCCGGCGAGGTTGCCATCGCAGTACTCGTCGGTCATCTGGAGGAACACGGCGGCGCAGTGCAACGCGGCGACGTTGTGGATGGTGATCTCGAAGTTAACGCCGTAGCAGAACTTGGCTGCTTTCTCGAAAGCTTCTAGACTTCCGGGTATGTCCGAGAGGTCTATTCTGGTGAGGTCGCTCTCTCCTGATTCCACTATCAGCTTTCTGATGTAGTTGCTCTTTGCCACCAGCATGAACTGTAAAAACATTTCCAATAGTTAAAATTGAACCCTTTTCACATGCACAAAATCACAGAGATAATACAATTGGCATGCAATGCATTGTTTTGCTACCTTGTGGAGAGAAAAATGGGCTTCTCCAACTTCAACTATAACATCGCTTGGAATTTCTTGAGAGAAAACCCTGCAATAATGCAAGTCATATTAGGAAAACAATTAATTAAAACATGGGTTTGTAAAATGGAGGAAGGGAATGAGGTGCTGTTTACCATTGCCCTGTTCTCTCCATGGCAAGTGAGAGTCTGGTGGGGCTAGGAGCCGCCATGAGCTGCTGTGCTTGGTTTTCTTTTGGTCTTGAATTTAATTGTTTTTGTGGTTTGAGAGAAATCGTGGTTTACAATTTACATGGTGATGGTCGATTGTTATAAGGAGATTTTGAACCCTGTAGCTTCACTTCATTGTCATGATTTTATCTTCATGAGTCGTGAGTTTATCCCTGCGGTCACTGTCTATCATTTGCTTTTCTATCAATTATTGTTATTTTTCTTTTTTTTATCTTTTTCAGTTAAAGTGATTCCTTTTATTAAAGATAATATATCCTACGTCATTTTCCCTGCCCTAGTTTGCTAGCTGCTTCCAGTCCATAATGATTGAATTCAACAATGACATTTCTTATCTTACTTCAATCTTCATTTTCTATTTTTTAATGGTGCAGGATATTTTTATTACCCATTTTTTCTACTACCACTCCACTATCACTTTAATCATTATTGGATTCAAAAATTATTTTTTTTCTCTCTCTTCATTCAACTTTTCCTCTAATTCAATGGTGATTAGAGTGGTAGAGGAATGGTATTAGAAAAAATAGGTAGTAAGAATATCCTATCCTATTTTTTAACTTTACATGATTGATATATATATATGTAACAGCCCGTTGTACACCGGTATTGTTAACATTGATTATGATATTAAGCGCAGTTACAATCACAGTAATTGGGTTAATTAAATTACGGGCAACTTTTTTCTTTTATCATATTCCTTTTCATAGCAATAACCTTTTCCGTAATCAATTAAAACAACACTATAATTGTAAATGCAATTCGCGGAATCACACAGTTTACAAACATCACTAATCTTTCTTTTTATTCAACTCATTTACACTCATCATCTTACCCTCACGTTTTACCATGTAATAGTCTTTTACATTAGCTACGCGTGGTTTCAAACCACGTACCATTTGGAGTTCTACACACCAAGTTAAGCCCCTTTCTTTTAGTCTAGAAA
This sequence comes from Gastrolobium villosum, assembly GCA_032173675.1. NCBI lineage: Eukaryota > Viridiplantae > Streptophyta > Magnoliopsida > Fabales > Fabaceae > Gastrolobium > Gastrolobium villosum. Next base: position 307,550 of record JAVKPL010010897.1, read on the forward strand.
AACCTGAATTTTCAAAATTTACACTGTGGTAATCGATTACCAGTGGGTGGTAATCGATTACCACCTGTCAAAAATGAGGCAGTAGCTAAAATCTTGCATCCCCTGTTCTCTGGTAATCGATTACCAAGCTTGGAGCATTTATTTCGTCCCCTGTTGCATGGTAATCGATTACCATGCTTGGGTAATCGATTACTATGCAGTAAAAGTGACAGATTACAACATTTTCAGCCCAAAAAGAGTTGTGTAATCCATCCCAAACACCTTAGTACTCCACACAACACTTAAACAATACCCTAATGTAGGCACTAGGCCCTTCCATCATTCATTTTCATATAAGAATACATCCATTACATAATCCTTGAGTTTATGGCCATTTTACAACAATAATGAGCCTCTTACAACATCATGTATCAAGGCCTCAAATACAAGAAATGTGGCAATGGACAAGTCTCATGCTCACTCAAAATATACAATAGATACTAAAGGCATACATATACATCAAATTTAAAGGACTTAACATGTAGTCATGAACATACAAAGGCATGGCATTTTTAACATGCACAAGTTCATGATCTAAATCCAAAGCATTAAACATATGCAAGGTGTGTCCCAATCAAATCCTCAACACACTGTGCCTCCAATATGCACCTCATGCTCCACTCTTCCAGGCTCAACCTAACCTGAAATGATGCCCCAAACACGGGGTGAGATATACAAATATATCTCAGTAAACCAAGGGCCCTAGAGGCTTCTCCACCCCATGGTGCAACAATGTGCAATGTGCAACAATGACATTTATGTAAAATGCATGACATACAATATCACAAACAACTGGAGACAAACCGAGAACATCCACAATTGGATTACGTTCAAGGACTCCATCATATAACTCCCGAGACATTCCTGGCGCCTCTCCCATGGTTGAGAAGACTCCATGGCAAAATCCAACGGGAACTCCTCATGAGCCCTATCCAGCGGATGTCCCACGTTTGGCTCATCCTGGTGTCACTCCCAGAGTCGACCCCACGGCAAAACCCAACTGGCATTCCCACACGGAATGATCCAGCGGATGTCCAAACCCAACACACGTCAACTGGCCAGTGACCAAACAATTTTCACACAATTCAAGCAATATGGCATACAAGCACATAATCACACAATGTCATAAACACAAAATCCAACCACAACCTTCCACTAGGTGTGGTGGAGCACACAAGGGACTAAACCCCAGTTCCAAAGGTTACCTCAACACCGAACCAATGCTCCATACGTAAGCTCCAAGCTTACTCCGCTCCCATAGCGTCCAAAAGAGGCAACCTATATGTGATTGATGATGATCATGAGATATATATATATATATATATATATATATATATATAGGGAATAATGATTCAAGATTTGACAATGAAAAGTAGTATAGGTTTTCTTACGAATCATATGCGTAACTTTTCTTCAAATAATTTGCATATTGTAGTTTGGAAATGATCCAGTTTGTTCAATTCTGCATGCCTGAATTACTACAAGGAGAGGTTATTGATTAAAAAAAGTTAAATTTAATTAATTAAAATAACTAAAGATTTCGTTTACCAATATTGAAGTTCCAAATTGAATAAAAAAGTTGTTTACCGTTGAACGTTTGTGTTTGTCAATAGGTCAATTATATTCATTTTAAGGCTAACAATTCGGGTGCACCTCACGAAGAAAAAAAGGGATAGAAAAAGACAGTTGTTCCTTTCCTTCGTCGCGAGAAAAAAAAAAAAATTAAACTAAAAAGTCACTTGCAAATTCCAAGAGTATTGTAAAGTGAAGGGAAACCATTTGCTTTTAATCAGAAGTTTTCCGTAGAAAACATGTTATTGTTACATTATTCAACTAATATAAATATTACATTTTGTAACATCTAAGTTGATATTTCCCTCCTAATGGGGATGAAAATCCTAGAGATGTATAACATGCACGGGAGTAACAGTTTAGCCTGTTGTTTCAGTAACTGTTTATACTTTATATTGCAGGCAGGAAAAAAAAATAAGGAAAAAAAAAAAAAAACCTTGCATACTTATCATATTTTTATTTTGGGATGTCATTTATTCATTAACTCCCAGCGACAACATTATCCATTTACGTTTTTACCATCTCCATCTTCTCGTTTTAATATTGTCGTTAGTACTCTGTTATTATGCTACATTATCATTTTATTTTCAATAACCTGGTATGATTTTGAGGTTGTATTTAACTCAGAAGATATTAAAATCCGTTAAAAAAATTAATATTTTTATATTATAGAAAATAATTTTATTTCCTATACATATATAAAAATATGTGAGACTCATGTTAGGCCACGTAAAAAAAAATATGGACCTCATATATTTTCATATATATATAAAAGATAATTTTATCTTTTATAATATAAGAGACGTTAAAAAAAAAAACATTGAGGGAGATAAATGATATCAAAACATGAGTTCACTTTTTTTTTTTTTTTTTGGTTACAAAACATGAGTTCACTTTAATCCTGTGTTGTCATAGTCATGCGCTCATCGGTCAAATGTAACGTGCCTTTTAACTGTAAAAATTGTCCCTCGTATAAATAAGAAATGATACGAAGAATTGAAGAAAAGATGCATTCAAAAAGCCACAAGATGTAGGTCGGTAAGGAGAAACTTAGTTTACAATATATCATGGATTTTATATTTGTCATTGAACATGAGATCAATTGAATTCTCATCTAGAGATAAAAAAATATGTGGAACTCATATGTTAAAAAAAATTATGCATAGGATCCACGTTGGCACAGAAATCGAAGGGTGTGTATAAAAATTCAAATTCTCATATTAAAGGAAAATTATAAAACCCATATATCATAGGTTCAAATTTTAATGTCACAATTGCAAAAAGAAAAAATTGCACCAATTCTTGAGCCACGGTAATGGCGGACCTAGAAAATTTATTTTATGTCCACACATTTAGTGATGTGAATTCAGGGGCACGTCCCCTTCCTTTTTTTAAAAAAAAAAGTTTGTATCCGCACTCGCGGTCACTTACGCAACGGTGGGTCTGCCACTGTTTGAATGGTCAATAATACACAATGATATATCATAGATGTCCTACAAAGTGCAAACACCGTAAATAAAATGTCTACAGATAAAGAAAACACGGGTCAAGAGAAAGCCATTGTCATCACGCCACGGTGCACCGACATGAGATCTCAAGTTCAACACGATATTGCCTTCTGCTAAGCATGTCATATTCACATTGGTAGGATCAGAAATTTATACGAGGGGGTGAAAATAAAAAATATTAAGTAAAAATACTTACAACATAATAAAGATCGAGTTGGATTTCTAAGTGCATATTGAACGAAGTTAACTAAAACGTATCAAAATGTATTATATATTTTCCAAGTGATTTTATTTTTTAGATGATACAAAATGATTTTATTTTTAACCATCTTATTTTACGCAGTTATCTTATTTTACACAGTTAAGTTTTATTTTTAATTAAATTTAGAAACTGTCACATATAAAGACTAAAAACATAATATTTTCAGTCGACTAAATAAAAATTGAACATGATTATGAGACTCTAGTTTTGTTAAATTAATTCGAATTTATGATTTAATATTCAACAAAATTAGAGTGTAACTATTACCTAAGTAGGAATCTAAAAATCAAGGCGATTTAAATTATAAATAGGGAATGTTTAAAGGTTTCTCACACTGCTTCATTTATTTCATGATCGCCAAAGTGAAGTATGCTTCCACCTCACCTAGAGTTTGCAATACATGGGTCTAAACCCCTCCACTTCATTGAATACATGGGTCTATATATATATATATATATATATATATATATATATATATATATATATATATATATATATATATATATATATATATTTGTAATGTCTGTATATAAGCAGTCCCTAAAAACTACGTCATTAAATCATTTAAAATTAATTGTAGAAAATAAAAATATTATATTTATTTTCAACTTTGTATGGTTATGATTTCCCATATTTAATGTTTTACATTTATTTCCATTGGGGTAATGTTTTTACATGTATATTTTGTCCAATCAATCAAATTGATTGTTATGTTTCATATTTAATGTTTTACATTTATTTCCACCTTTGTATGGCCCATATTTAATGTTTTTACATTAAAATCTAATTAATTGGTTTCTATATATATATATATATATATATATATATATATATATATATATATATATATATTATCCTAAAATTAGGTATCAACTCAATTGATTGGGTAATTTCATTAATTTTTTCCAAATTTAAGCTAATTAATTTAATTTTAATTCAATTGACTGATTTTTTTAAGCTAATTAATTGTTTTTCTTAATTTTAATCAATCAATCTAATTGATTGTTTCCAATCAATTTAATTGATTGGTTTCCTTTATTTTCTCCATCTTCATTAAATCTAATTTAATGATTATATTTAAATTCAAATTTGAAATTTAAAATTACAAATTAGAATTTAAATTAATTTTGTTTAAATTCAAATTCAAATTATTTAAATTCAAATTTCAAATGCGAATTTCCAAGTTAGAATTCAAATCAATTTTATTAATTTAACATTTAAATTAATTAGGTTACGTCATAGATCAAGTCCAACTTGGCCCATGATGACACCTACACTCTCTTGCCCCAATATGTGGGCTTTACCAACTTAGGCTCATTATCCCTTATTGGGTTCAAATCACATATGCTAGAATTCGAGACAACTTAAGGTGTTTGTGTGCGACCCATCAGGCCCAACATAGCCACTGACATAAATGGGCTTGGGCCCATTAGGCCCAATTCATCTAATGATAACACAGAGCACTAGCAATGGTTTGTTGTCCTAGAGCTAGTTGAGTTCTTAGAATGATCAACCTATTATACTCATTTGGTTACCGTGCGAATTGTCCTTTCATCTCGGTTATGCATCCCATTGACATAGTTCAAGGAAAAAGTATCAACCCTTGCGGTCTAGGGTTAGCTTTTGCTGAAACACGGGATCTTCATTTACGAGCTCTAAAGAGCGGGCCATCTCATGACTCCTTTACTATGCATAGATTCCCGAGTCCCATAAATGTCATCCCGGTTTCACCGATTTACGGATCACTTAATCTCTCAAAGAGATTGACGAAGAGTATACCTACGAGTCTCCATGTTTCAGGCAGACAAGGTATACCCATAGGGCATGCCCTAAGTCCTGAGGGCATGCCTAAGAGTATACCTACGAGTCTCCATGTTTCAGGTAGTCAAAGTATACAATCAAAGCAAGTCTTCCAGAGCACAGGTCTATATGACAACGTCAGGTTTAAGGAAAGACACGCCCAAATAATAAGAAACATTACCTATTGATACTATCTGTGAGATTTCCTTGTAGTGTCTCTTTATGGGTCAACTTAGTGCGAGCTATTCTCCAATAGGTCCACCAATGAGTCAACTAAAACATCTCAATGTCTGTAACTCACGAGGACTCTACCTTGCATCTCCATGCAAGTAGCTGCGTCGTGCTAGTCTTACCCGAGATCACCAATGCCCATTATCAGTATCTCTGGACTAGGAACATATTTTTGACAATGGACGTGTTGTGTCATTAAGCCCTATCACAAATCCTCAATGTGACACTTGTTCCATTCCAAGGGCTTTATCCAGTTACTCATATTCAATATTTGAGACATGCAATATGAAACAAGATAAATAATGCTTTTATTCATAATAATAAAGAAGTACATGAGTCAATCCAACTTTCAGATTGTCTCTAGGACACTATATGCTAACAGAGTGAACCACCACTTTGGTGAAACTTGATTCTTTGTACTCGTTAGTATCATAATAGACGTTTAAACTGGACTAGATCCCATGAATTTTTACTTCTTTATATTGAGAAAAGTTTTCCCACATTAAACATATTTGTGTGTGAATTTCTTTCTCTCTCCCCTTCCTATGGTTGTGAATAGTGGGGAGAGGTAGGGCTCGCCCGGTGTCTTCGCCACTCAAACGAAAAGGAGTTGTTGCGACACATCAAACAGCGACAGCGACTCATACTAGGACACAGTTAGTAAGTCCATGCCAATACGGACTGACATGTCTGGGAGGGTTTGAGCCACCCAATAACAGGCTTACACGAACCTCATTGCGGCTTTGTGAAAGCAATCATAAAAGTTAGAAAGTAAAAGAAAATATCCACTAGGGGTGTGGTTGTGTGAGTGTGTGGTTATTTGTTCTATTCCTTGTAACCTACAAAAATAAATAACAGAAAATGTGTATTTATCCTTAATGTATCAAAAGAAAATGTAAAAGAATATTTTAATACAATAAGAAATATTAAAGTATGGAGCACGAGACAAGAATCCAAAACAAGGGCCGTTCGATTTCTGTTTTAAAAAACAATTTTATAATTTAAAATAAAAATGTTTGACAATGATTATTTTTTGAAAAGGATTTTAGAATAATATCAGTTTTTAGTTTTTAGAACTTAAATTAAAGCATATGGCACGTTTGACTTTTATTTTCAAAAATAATTTTTCAATTTAAAAAAAAAAGTAAAAAAAAAGAGAATTATTTGATAAAGTATATTTTGTAAAAATAGTTCTAAAAATTATAACTATTTTTAGTTTTTAAAATTAAATTTAGAGAACATATTTCAATTATTATTATTTTATTTTATTTTTTAACTTTTAAAATAAAAATTGCACAAAAAACCAGTGTTAATAAAATCGGACCTACCCGGTCGGGTCGACCTGAGAACCGATAAATCAGTCATATAACCGGTTCGATTGAGGCAACGGACCGGCCATACATCAGAACCGGTGGGACCCGGTCGGTTTTCATGAAAACCGGTGACCCGACCCGGTAAAAGAAATTCCAAATTCTTTTCTTTTTCAATAAAAAAAATCATAATAGACATATTTGAATATTTTTTTACTTATTGACTTACATAAGTTATGTACCTACAACATTAATATTATCTCAATTATGCACTATGCAAAAATTTTCGATTTGATTTATAGTTAGAAATGTCATTTTCTGAACCTAAAGCCCTGTATCACGATCATTATATTTTTGTTCGATCTTTTATTGGATAATAATATGTGATTTATTATTTTTTATATTAAAATATTTGAGATTTTTATCTTTTTTTAGATATTTAAGTATGTTTATAATTTTTTAATATCAATTATAAAACTGCATATAATTACCGAGTCATGCGGTTGAACCAGTGACCCAGTACCTCGACTGAGTCAATGACCAGGCCGGTTTTGATAACATTGCAAAAAACACTCATTTTATTAACAACTTTACATAACAGTTTTAAGAATAAGAAAAAACACAATCAACCTGGCCATATATCTGTCAGTTGTTTTTCTTCTCTTTCCGGAATTTTAAGGCGTGTTCTGTGAAAGAGACATGCACAACATAGGGCGTGACCTGGGAGGAGAGAGAGACATGTTCATGCTGAGGCATGACCCAAGGCCCTACCCTGCATTATGTAGGTGTAAGTAACTCAGTTCTCCTCTATTTAAACCCTTCTTCTCTCCACACTCATCACAATTCTTTTCCATCATAAAATCTACTCTTACATACATTATCACTTGTTTATTCATACTATGTTTTGTGTTTTTCATTAATATATTTAAGCATGAGTTCAAATTCTGATTTTGTTCTGTTGTTCTATATTATAATGGTAGAAAAGTGGAAGATCGATGTGGTGTAGTTTTTGAAGGCGGGAAAAAGCCAACACGTATTAAACTGAACTCAACAGTTGACGATCTGCATTAGAAAATTCGCCAAAAAATAGTTTTCAAAGGTAACCAATCTATCACTCTGGTTAAGACAAGATTATGGCAATGTCACCAATACATTAGTTTTCAAGTTGTGATGATGAAGATTAGATACGGTAATGGAAGAATACTTCAATCAGTCAAGGAAAGATTTCTTAGTGTTGTATGTCGATATTGCCATAACAGAGGGTGTTAATTTACCCATGAGGTTAGTTGCTTTCGATTCTTCACGTAATGCATCTTCATTTGCTGCTCCAGTTGTTAACATGTTTGAGGAAGATGAAAATGATCCTACTTGGGTGGTGGATGACGACCATGAAGATGACGATGATGAAAATATCAAAATAGAAGATCGTCTTCTTGCCAAATATTCTAGTGCTTTGGACAATGATGAGGATCGTAGTCGATCTGCGACTCAAATCCCGCCATATTATGATCGGGGGGAGTCTCGAATCCCAGAATATCATTACATGGGCTCGATTCAATTATCACAACATCCTAAAGGTATGTTAGTAAACAACTCATATATGGTTTTGTTTATATAATTTAAAATAAAATAAAATATATATTTTTATTACAATTATGCTAAGTCACTATTACAATTTTATATATTACAATTTTATTTTTTATTTAAAATAAACTAAAATTTATAATTTCTTATAATTATGTTAAGTCACCAATCATACTCTACATAACTAACAATTTTCTAAGTCACTAATAATTTCCTACATCAGTAATAATTTTCTATGTCATTGGTATACTATATATATTGTTGTAATTAAAAAACATAGAAATCAGATATTGAGACATATTTGACTAACAGAGCTTCGCCGCGCAAAAAAAAATTAAGAAAAATTCTAGAGAGAAGTCAGATAAAAGATTTAAAGAGTACGTGTGAAGTGAAAAAAGCGAGAATTTGGGGTTTTTATAGAGGCCTTGGTCACTTTCCAGCATGGGCATGTCTCTCTCCTGGGTCACGCCTGGTCCTGGGCGTGTCTTTCTCCTCTTAGGTTATGCCCCATGTTGGGCGTGTCTCTCTCATGGAACATGCCTGGTGCTGGGCATGAGTGGTCATGCCTAATTCTGGACGTGACTGAGTGCAATACATTCATATTTAATTGTAAAACAACTGTATATTCGTAATTAATTATTTAAAAAAGCAATATTTAATTTTTTTTGGTATTACGATGTTTAAAAATAAAATTATAAAATCACCTACCATTTGAGTTTTCCAACAGTGCAATTCTTTTGTTTGGGTTAAACTTTGTTGCTGAATTAGTCAATGGTGTTGACACATGTGTTGTTTCTACACAAATTAGAATTTGTGAGTTTAATTGAACATAAGAATTTAAGAAATTAGTAATAGGGATAATTTTGTACTACAAATAGACCTTGTATAACATATGTAAGATTGAATGTTTGTAACGGTCTTCCTTGTTTTCTCCGTTGAGTTGAAGCACCCTCACACCGACTTCGAAGTTGATTTTCCTTTAACCCTACAAATATTGTAACAAATTTAAAATAAAATAGTATATATTTGTTTTTAATTGCTAATAAGTTTGATGTATAAAATAATAAAAATAATATTTAAATATAACAAGTTAAAATTAATAATTTTAACCTTGAAAATTAGCTGCAGGAACATATGACATATCTGGTCTCACTCTTTTCGTCAAAGGAATAGTACAATCATCGCATAGAGTTGGATTTTAATTTTCTTTTAATGCCATCGATGATATCCAACAAATATGAGCAATTGTATAATAATGCATATGAAAGACATTTAAACATGAATTATACATTATAAAGTTGTACTGCAAGAATCTTTTGATGAGTTAACACATGTAAAATGTTGTTATTTTAAATTGGTTACAAATTAAAAAATTTTGAACAAAAATTAATATTTTAACTATATAATTCTTTCAAAGACTTACTTGATAGAAACAACCTTAAAAGCATTAAACCTTTTTAATTTATTATTATAGTTGAAATTGGTATTGGGCATTAGACCTATGTGAAACAATTGTTTAAAGAGAAACAATATTTTATGAGTACAAAAGGATATGAATTTTTATTGTTGAGTATAAAATTTAAATGAAATAGTTTCGTTGAAGGAAAGAACAAATGACGCAAATTTGTTAAGTGAAATGTTGTTTGCAAAAGACCAGAATTACTTGAATTGTGTGGGTTTCTCAATTGTCGTTTCTTATACAGCTGAAGTTTTCTTTCAAATCTTGCTTGTTTTGAGTTAGAAGTCGAAGATGCCATTTTAATTTTGAAGGAAGTTACAATTTGTATGACAAAAAGGAAGATAGAAGAGATATTATGTGGCAGATATATTGAAGAGTGTGAATAAGCGGATGAGACACGTGATGATGGAAAAGACGTTCTACCTGCCTCAAGGTAATTATTGGTAGTAAGTAATTTTCGACTAGGGTTTTGGATGGAGCAAAATAAAAAAATGTCTCATTTAAATAAGGAAAAAGGAAAAATAAATATGATAGCTAATCAACTCCCATTGATTAGCGCCCGATTACTTCCCAATCATATTAGGTAATTTTCTTTTTTTATCCAATTGATTTGTTTCTTTAATTTTAGCCAACCAATCTAATTAATTGGTTTTAAATTTCATGACTATATTTAAATTCAGATTTTAAATTCAAAATTAAAATTAATTTTATTAATTTGTGAATAACCCATATAATTTAATTTTTTTTAGATGAAAAATTTACACATTTTAAAAGAATCTTTAGGGGGTGTTTGGTAGCAAGATTCTTTTGAGATGCATGGGAAAGTAAGAATGAGTGTTTCAAAATACTATGTTTGGTAGCATTTTTTAAAAAAAATTGCTAGGGTAATTAGATAACTAGGATTCAATTTCACCTCTAAAAATTTGAAACAAAAATACCACATAGAAGGTGGTATTGTGACTTCCCCATGTACATGAAAAAGGAGATTTGACTTTTGTGTCGAAAATAGCTTGAATATTGTTGAAAGGTAGAGGTGCTCAAGTTAATTGAACCAGGTTTAGGTTAAGAAAAACAAAGCAAGTCTATTTCTAGGTCGGGGTCAGACCACACTTTGGGTTTGCCCTACTGGATATTACATAATATTTTAATAATTTAAAAAAAAATTAAGAATAAATGATAGAACTTTTTTAATGAATACATTATGCATAACATAGAGGGCAACTAAATAGGGATATTTTTGTAATTGCCACTTATTTCCTATCTATATTTTATCTCACGCCAAACATAAAATTTATAAATCTTACCTAATTTTCTCACTAAATTTTTCCAACCAAATAACTTTTTTAACATTTTCTTACTAAACTCACTTTTTAACCATTTCCCTATCAATTACATTTCCGTAGTATTCAAAAAATTTCTCCTAAACCAAACACATCCTAAATCATTGTATGAATTATAGGTGACAAATTTTTTTTACAGAGTAACTCTGAATTTTTATATGGTATAGATATGTGCATGACAAAAGAAAGTTAATGCTATTGTCGTTTAACGATCTAGTATCTAACTTAACTTAAAATTGTCAGGTTCAATTTCCCGTGAGTTTTATTAAAAAGTACAAGGATTTATATAGGAGTTAGGAAACGTCCAATATTAAAAAGGAAAACACAATAAATTCGCATCTTGAATTTGGAAAATAGAAATATTTTTTTCATCATCTCAAAAGTTAAACAGTTAATTGCTGGTCTTGACCTTTCAAGTCTCGCAATTAGTTTTTGAAAGTTTATTGATGTTGTTCACTAACAATAGTTAGTTAACTTATTACAAAAAAAAAAAAAAAATAGTTAGTTAACTATATAACAGGGCTGTGCCTAGCTAAGATCAAGTTTAGACCGGAATAAGCTGTTACATTACAATTCTTGATACAGAGCTACCAAGAATTAATCCAGAAAATCAACTTGCAGAAGCGAAAAACATAAAGAATAACACCAGAAATTTATACTTGGTTCAGAAATTCTTTGTGAAAGGATTTCCTACATCCAAGTTGGCTAATGATGGTCAAACACCCTCTAGTATACACTTTTATTCAGAATAGATAGTAGGTAAAAATATGTTCAGCAATTTACTATACCAGTATTTAACACAGCATGCATAAAAAATGTAAAACCAGCACCTACTCACAATTACAAAGAAATACCAAAATCTAAATAGGCCAGCACATTTACATACGGTTTTTATCAAGATGCAAAAAGAACAGATAAAGAAAGAAGGCTAGATATCACCGTCTTCAAGAAAACACTACCAAACCAGTGCAATCAGCTACGCGGCCTCACAAACTCTTCCTCAACACCTTCAATTGAAGAATTTCTTGGAACAGAAAGCCAAAAGAAAAGGAAAGGGAACGAAACAAAATTCTGAAAGATACCTCAGTTTTGTATATTGATTTATGACAGTGGAGTGTGTTTATATACAAATCTCTACAATGCATAAAGGGAACTAAAAGGTTTATACACGTAAGCAATAAGTTGTAACAAACTAACAAACTATCAAACTAATCACTAACAAGTGTAACAAACTAATCACTAACAGGTGTAACAAACTAACAAACTAATTTGTATCATTGTTAACCAGATGTTTAACATCATTCAATATCCCCCCGCAAGCTGGACGATGGATATCCAGCAGACCAAGCTTGGTTAGATGAGAGAAAAACGGTTGAGAATGTAAAGCCTTCGTGAAAATGTCAGCAACTTGAAGAGAAGTAGAGATTGGCAACAAGTGAATTAAGCCAGCATTGATTTTCTCACGGACTGTATGACAGTCGAGCTCTATATGCTTTGAGCGTTCATGGAAAGCAGCATTATGAGCCAGATATATAGCAGATTGATTGTCACAATAAACTGATATCGGTTTGGACAAAGGCAAACGTAAATCCTTGAGAAGATAAGAGATCCATTGAAGTTCACATGAAAGAGTAGCAAGGGAACGATACTCAGCTTCGGTTGAAGAACGAGAAATAGTTTGTTGTTTCTTGGATCGCCAAGAGACAATAGCAGATCCGATAAAAACACAAAAACCTGTGATGGAGCGTCTAGTATCCAAGCATCGACCCCAATCAGCATCAGCAAAGGCTGAAATATGGAGATCATTATCAGATGAAAACATTAACCCTTTTCCTGGAGAATTTTTCAAATACCGAAGAACTCTAGTGGCTGCAGTAAAATGGATCTGCATTGGATTAGCCATATATTGGCTTAACTGCTGTATGGCAAAAGATATGTCTGGTCGAGTTGTTGTTAAATACAACAAACGACCTATTAATCTTCGGTAGGAAGGTGCATCATGATAAACATCTCCTTGATTGCATTGAAAACGTATGGATGGATCCATTGGGGAGGTGACAGGTTTGGAAGCCAGCAAACCACTGTCTTCAAGCAACTCCAATGTATATTTTCTCTGATTGACAACAATGCCTTGGGGAGAGCGAGATATTTCTAAACCAAGAAAAAACCGAGCTGATCCAAGATCTTTGATGGTAAACATATTGTCCAAAAACTGTTTGACTCTATTTATTTCAGCAGAATCATCACCAGCAAGCAAGATATCATCCACATATACCAATAATGAAGTAAAAGAAGATGAAGTCTTGCGAACAAAAAGAGAGTGATCTGCTTGGGATTGTTGATAACCAATAGAAATCATAGATGAAGATAGTTTAGCATACCATTGTCGACTGGCTTGTTTGAGGCCATAAAGGGATTTTTGAAGTTTACAAACCTTGTTAGAGGAATCACAAAGCAAGCCAGGAGGAGGAAGCATGTAAACATCTTCATGTAAGTCCCCATGAAGGAAAGCTGTGTTGACATCAAGTTGTTGAAGGTGCCATCTGCGAGCAGCAACCAAAGCCAAAAGAACACGGACAGTTGTGAGTTTGGCTACAGGGGAAAAAGTGTCAAAGAAATCGATGCCTTCAAGTTGAGTATACCCTTTTGCTACTAGGCGAGCCTTATATCTCTCAATGGATCCATCTGCTTTATGTTTAATTCGAAAAACCCATTTTGAACCAATAGGCTTAATATGAGGAGGAAGATCAACTAGAGTCCATGTTTTGGTTGAGACAAGAGCATCAAGTTCACTTTGCATTGCATCTCTCCAACAGCTATGTTTAGAAGCCTCAGAATATGATTTTGGCTCATTGTGTGTGCTGATATTCATACAGAAACTCTTGTACTCAGGGGAACAATAATGAAAAGAATAGACAGAAGATAAAGGATAGAAAATACCTTGGGAGTTTTGGTTAGATGAAGATAGAGAAAGACTGCAATGATAGTCATGGAGATAGTGAGGTAATTGTCTATGGCGAGAGGAACGTCTAGGAGGAGCTGAAACATCAACAGATGAAGTAGTAGAATATGTGTCATCATCATCAAGATGACTTGCAACAGGATCATTAGGAACAAGGGTGGTAGGAGTAGGGGATGAGTTATAAAACTGATCACTGTCAAAGATATGGGGTGAAGAGGAGAAACAAGGTTGAACTATAGAATTATCTACTGTGGTATTGGAAGTAACCGGTTTAGGAAAAAGAAGGTGTGTTTCATAAAGAATGACATGTCTAGAAATAAAAATGGAATGGGTTGAAAGGTCATACAAGATATAACCTTTTGTGTGAGGGTGGTAACCAATAAAGGCACATTTTCGGGCACGAGGTTCAAACTTTGTACGGTGAAAAGAAGATGTGGTAGCATAGGCAAGACATCCAAAAACTTTTAAATGTAACAAGCTAGGGGATTGGTTAAAAAACATTTGATAAGGACTTTTGTGTTTGAGGAGAGGAGTGGTGGTTCTGTTTATGATATGGACAGCATGAGTAATGGCATAACTCCAAAGCTTGGATGGGAGGTTGGCTTGGATGGAAAGAGCTCTTGCAACATTCAATAGGTGTCTATGCTTTCGTTCCACTATTGCATTTTGTTGTGGGGTTTCAACACATGAACATTGATGTATGATGCCATGTTTTGCATAGAAATCTTTCATGTTAAATTCTTGACCATTATCAGAACGAAGTGTTTTAACTGTTTTGTGGAAATGATTTGCAACATACACAATGAAATTTTGCAAATGAGCTCTGGTATCTGATTTAGTATTCATCATAATGATCCATGTATATCTACTATAGTCATCAACAATGGTAAGAAAATATTTGTGGCCATGTAATGAAGGAAGTGAATGAGGTCCCCATATATCAGTATGCAAGAGTTCAAAAGGATGGTGTGTTAGGGAAGAACTAGTTGGAAATGGCAATTTAGATTGCTTAGCAAGACATATATCACAGGGAGAGGTATTCTTAGCAGAAATAAAAGGAAACTGATGTGCCATTTCAGATAGTACAGTATGGGATAAATGACCAAGCCTATAATGCCATAATAATGAAGCATTGTTTTCTAAAGCAGTAAGATTACATTTCGATGTGGTAAAGGAAAATTTTTCTTGATGTGGAGAGGTGCTTGAGGAAGGTATGACTATCATGTACAATCCTTCTTTTTCTTCAGCTGAACCAATCACTTCTTTGGTAGTTTTTTGTGTAATGAGACAAGAAGATCTGTCAAAAGTGATGAGACAAGACATAGTTTTTAAAAGTTTAAGGACGGATATAAGATTTACTTTGAAACTTGGTACAAAAAGGACATTGTATAGAGTGAAATGAGGAAAGAGTTGTACTGTCCCCGAAAATTCAGAAATAACTGAATGACCATTGGGTAACCGAATGGTTATTGGAGAAATTTTATGAAAAGAAAAGAAAAGAGACTGAAAAGAACAAATGTGATATGTGGCACCAGTGTCCAAGATCCATTGTACATGTGATTTACCTGATGGTTGTGTTACCTCAGTGTTGACAGAAGAAATTTGGACAAGATTGGCTGAATGAGGAGTGACATCCTTAGAGGATTGTAGGATGTTACGTAGCTGTTGTTGTTCTTGCAATGTGAAAGGAAAATGATGCTCATGTGTGTTGGATGCTGCTGCAGAAAAATTTTCACCAGAAACAGCATTTACAGATCCTGGAACTCGTGGCTTATAACCAGGAGGAAAGCCATGTTTGAAGAAACATGTTTCAACCGTATGATTTGTTTTCTTGCAATTGACACAAAATTTGGTTCCAGATCTCCCCGTATTAGTCTTCCATTTTGCTCTGCCTGTGCCAGAAAAGTTTCTGTTGTTTGCATTGAAGTTGCTATTGGTTGAAAATTGAGCAAAAGCTTTAGGTTCACTAGAAGCATCATTCAAAACAGCAACACCACTATGAATCTGTCTCTCTTGCTGTAGTATGAGGGAAAAGACCTTGTTTACTTCGGGAAGAGGATCAAATAACATGATCTGAGATCTTACATTGTGAAATTGTTCATTCAATCCTTTGAGAAATCTTATGACATGATCACGATCTCTATATTTTCGCATTTGATTCAATGCAGAACATGTGCATTGTGGTAGAGGCTTTAAAATCTCAAGTTCATCCCATAGAATTTTTAATTCTGTAAAATAATCAGCAACATTTCGATCACCTTGTTGCAGCTTGTATATATCCTCTTGAAGATCAGAGATTCTGAAGATATCAGCTTGAGAGAACCGATCTTTGAGATCCTTCCAAGCATCAACAGCCTTATCAATCCATAGTATTGATTTGCTTATAGAATCACTGATTGATTTGTGAATCCAGCCAAGAACCATGTTGTTACATCTCTCCCAAGCTTGATAAGACAGATCTGTTACACTAGGAATCGTCATTGAGCCATCTACAATTTTGAGTTTGTTCTTTGACATTAGAGCCATCTTCATAGCTCTTGACCAAGCATGATAATTGGATCCATTGAGAACGGATGAAACAAGAAGATTTGAAGGAGTTTCACTTGGATGAAGATAAAGAGGATTTCCTGGATTTGTGAGAAAATCGGGTAAGGGAGCAGTGGAGTTTTGCGATGAAATCAAAACAGGATCAGGAGTAGGATTTGAAGTTTCCATGATCATATACCAGAGCTCAGATTGAGCTCTGATACCATGAAGAATTTCTTGGAACAGAAAGCCAAAAGAAAAGGAAAGGGAACGAAACAAAATTCTGAAAGATACCTCAGTTTTGTATATTGATTTATGACAGTGGAGTGTGTTTATATACAAATCTCTACAATGCAGAAAGGGAACTAAAAGGTTTATACACGTAAGCAATAAGTTGTAACAAACTAACAAACTATCAAACTAATCACTAACAGGTGTAACAAACTAATCACTAACAGGTGTAACAAACTAACAAACTAATTTGTATCATTGTTAACCAGATGTTTAACATCATTCAATATCAATCTTGGAAGACAACAACTCCAAAAAAAAAACCGATTAAATGAAGCACCCACACTACAAGGAACAAATCTTTCAACTACACCGAAATGAGATACTCGTATTTCTCACTCAAATCTCACTCTCAAACTTTTGTTGCAAACCCTATAGTTTCAGTCTTTCAGAGAGAATGAAATGAAAAACCAAGAGAGAGACTAAACAATTGAATCTGCCAAAGAAATGCAAAGCTACCACGATAACAGAATGGGTATATTTTATCATCCATTACAACTTAACAAAATGGCAACATATTTGATGTGCAAGTGAAAATAACAAATACCAATATATATGGGCCTTAGCAAACAGGTTATATTTTGGCCCTTAGCAAACAGGTTATATTTTGGCCCAATAACAAACAAACAAGTACCAACATGTTTAGAAAATATATAATAACAGTAATATAACTTACCCCAAGAGCCGAGAATTGTGCAACCGGAGCTAATTATTTTGCGAGTAAATATTTTTTTTGGATTCTTAACAAATAAATATAAAAATCATTTTAATTTCTTAGAAATAAAAAGTATTTATATTAATCTTTTTGAGAGATTAATATAAATCTTCTTTGAATTCTTTAGGAAGAAAATGTATATACATTAGTCCTTTTTGTTGAGGAGCCCAAAATATTTATTCTTATTTTACTCTTTGTGAGAATTTTCGTAAAAGAATTAGTTTGATTTCTAGATGGCTCAAGCTCAATTCATTTGATCCGTTATATATATATTTTGGCATATATAGCCAGTCAAACTAAAGCCCAGTCAAACTGCTTAAAACACACATAATAAATCAAGCTAAATCAAACCAATACCCTTGACAAATTAAATCAAAATAGGAAGCTTAATCTTGTCCTTTAAACTGGACCATTTGACTTGGTAATAAAAAAGAAAATAATAACCAAAACAGGACTGGTTCCCGTTTTTCAAACTCAGCTGTAATTGATATTTTTTTTTCACACAAATTCAAAATATTCATTTTGATTTACGTGTTAGTGGCTAGTGAGAGTTGGCTAAAAAAACGATAGTTTGAACCGTTTAGATGAGTTTTTTTTTTAAAATAAAAAAAATAAATTTCTGCATTATTTTGTAAAAAGTTTTTTTTTTTTCCTTCAAAAGACATAGCTATTATGCATTGGTATCAATATCTAACAAGTAGTTTTAAGTATAAATTAGTATTTTTGTCAGAAGTAAAAATCTTGACTAAAAAAAAACCATTTTAGCTTCTTTTTTCTTTTATGAAAAAGTTACATCTAATTAAATACAAACTTAATATCAAAGCTTTTTTTTATTTAAAAAAACTTATTGGAAAAAAACCTATCCACACGTGCTCTTAATTGATAGAATCAAAGAATGTAGATTAATTTTTGTTGTTGTGTACACGGATCATTATCATATTTTATAAATATTTAAATGAATCTGTTAAATGGTCAATAATAATAATAATTATATGGGGTTTAAATTTCTCATTTAACATGACATAATAAACTTTCTTACAGACGCAACATTTTATGGGGTCCACATTTTTTAAAGAAAAAAGAAAAACATTTTGTGGGGCCCACACAACGTGCGGGGGATTCGTTGATAAATGATGAGACATGAGCTATATATCGAGCAAATATTTGGTTCGGTACACCCATTTTAAAAAAGGAAAACATGTGATAACTTTCTCTCCTATACACCCTTTGATAATTATGTCACCTTTTTCTTTTCTTTTCTTTTTATGTTTCAGGTGGTGGAGCCTACAAATTTAATTCTATGATATGGGATAATTTATCTCCTTTAAATTAATAAAACTTTATTTATATGATATGGGATAACTTATCTCCTTTAAATTAATAAAACCTTAAGGGTAATTTTTTTGTGAGGAAAGATATTCTAACTACCAAAATTTTCTACTACTAACTTACTACTTATCTAGTCACCATTGAATCTAAGAAAGAGAATCCTAAAAAGTTTTTGAAAAAAAAAAAAAAAAAAGAAAGAAAAGGTTGATCCGATACTGATTAGATAAGTAGTGAGATCGTAGTAGAAGATTTTGGTAGTAAGAATATTTTTTTTTTTAATTTTAATCACATAATATATATATATTTTTTTATTCCTGTCCCGTCAAACTTTTCTCATACGTATTATTAAAAATATTTCCCTATATTTTCACCAAAAAATAAATAAAAAATATTTCCCTATATAACGTAAGAAGTTTGATGTTTGAACTTTGAACTTTGAACTAGGAAGGCCCTCTCTCACATAAACATGAAGAGGTGTCAATTTCTGTTCATTTTTTATTGCTTCTCTGGTTGTCTCGTTCAGACATTAATCCTCTTCGTATTTGATTCCACAAAGTCAAAACGACTAACTCCGTTAGAGAACATTGTTTTTTTTAATTGGTTATTGCTGTTTACGCATTCACTGATGCACCTTTGGCTTAAGTGATGAAAGTGATGGCCTTCGTCATCAACTGCCCCTGCCCCGCTGCATTTGCGACCAGGTCACAAGTTTACCTTATCTTTGCCACTGCCTACGAAGTTTTCAATGCTGATGTTTTGGTACTCTGGTTATAACCTACGTGTTATCTTTGCTTCTCTCATGATATTTGCTTGCAAGTTAAAAATCTTTTAGCATTTTGGGTTCTTTTTTCCCGTGCGTTAAAGGGTATTCTTGTATTGTTTGATAGCTGCTGGGTTTTTTTGCACCTAGATATGATATGCATTATGCATGCATCGGATTGCTTTTGAATAGGTTATTCTACTTTAGTTTTATAGCTGCTGAGCTTTTGGAATTGGAAGCATATATGGGGTTGTTTTTTAATGCACAGCCGCCATGAATGTTTCTTACTGGTTTTTGTTGTTATCAGGGCAAAAAAAGCACCGTGCTTAGTTCAGGAGAGGTATTCAAGAGGTCTGGTGATATCCACCTTCCGGAGATGTATCTTTCAAAAGGTTGTAGGTGTGAAGTTGTTCTCTGCTTGTGGTTCTGCTGCTATTTGCTTCTCGCTGTTGGTCAGACTGACCCCACTGAAGGTATATTTTATTTTATTTTTTTTTATTTTTTTTCTTCGATTGGCATTCCATGCTTTGCACCTCTTTTATGATTCACAAGCGTTTCTGGAAGTTGTAGCTACTCTATTGGAATCTCATCGCATATGTATCCAAATGGAATTTTTTTAATGTTATCTTGAGAAGGACCAAATAGATTTTATCAATATTATATTTATTTACTTCTATGTGTATTAATATCATCTCTAAAGCTACTAGCCAAATCCATAAATATGATATTCATGTCTCCCTTAAAATAATAATGTTCAGATTCATTAAAAATATTCATTTCTGCCAAAATAATATGCTTATAATGCGTGGTGTTGTTTTCATCGGTTCTATTGATAATGTGATGATTTGATTTGCTTTAATTTGCAGTTGACGCATTGAGAACCATAAAGGAAAGTTTGATAGATGTTAATGGAAATTTGAGCAGCTGGAGTCACGGAGACCCATGTACATCTAATTGGACAGGGGTTTTGTGCTCCAGTACGACATTAGTCGATGGCTATCTACATGTTCAACAATTGTATGTCTTTAATCTTCCATTTTACGTTTCTTTTCTGCATAACCCATGTTAACTTGGGTAAGATTCCATTTTCTTGGTCCATATTTTATTTATCTTTCTCCCTCTTGTCTGTTAAGGTGCAAATAGATTCACAATAGTTGATGTGAGTCCAAACTTTCTTAATCAACAGTAATTAGATTGGAGAAGTTAGTGTAATCAACTGACTACAATGAGGGCTGTTGTCTACAATATAAGTGCACAATTCTATATGATGATATTTTCAATGTAATTGATGAATTCAGATATCTTGAAGCATAATCTCTGTGAGGGCTGTTGTCTACAACATAAGTGCACAATTCTATATGATGATATTTTCAATGTAATTTGATGAATTCAGATATCTTGAAGCATAATCTCTGTTTAACAAGCTATCTATCTTATTCATCAACTATCTTTTACTTCTAGAATCAATCCTAATCCTACTCAATGCATAGCATGATAATCCAATCTCAAGTTCTCATGTAAAAAGACAAGTAAACTTTGGATGAGTCTTCTATTAATTACATTTTGACACAGTTTTTTGAAAACCTTCTCTTTGCTACTACTTCTTTTGACACATTTGTTTAATAACCTTTTATCTTTGTCTGTAGGCAACTACCGAACTTGAACTTCTCTGGAACTTTGGCCCCAGAGATTGGGCGCTTATCTTATCTGGAGATATTGTAAGACTGTAGCTGCATTGATATTTGGAATGCAACCTTGTTAAATATGAAATTTTTTCAATATTGCAATGGCTAGATTCCACTTTTGCTCAAGAATATAGTAGATTTGGTTCATATCAATATTTCCATCGTGTAGCAGCTTGCAATCACACTTTCTTCCTTTGATATATGCTTTTATTTGTATTCTTGGAAGGGACTTTATGTGGAACAACATAAGTGGGAGTATACCGAAGGAAATTGGCAATATCAAAACTTTGAAACTCTTGTAAGTTGAATCATCCCTCTAGGACAATATGCTGGGCATCATATGATTAAATAATCTAGTTGTTTTGCTACCTTGGTAATTCTGAGTCACTTCACACATATTAATACATGAATACATGAACAGACTTGTTATTGAATCAATCATGATAGTGTTTTCTATATAAATTGAAGTTAAATACTAGTTTCTATAGTATAAAGAAAAATTCAAATTGTTGATATTTTGACATGACGAGCTACATCATTTCTGCTTTCTTTCTTATTAAGTAAAATTTTTGCAGGCTCCTGAGTGGAAATCATTTAAGAGGTCTGTTGCCAGAAGAGCTTGGCTATCTTCCAGTCTTGGACAGAATACAAATCGATCAGAACAATATTACAGGATCTATTCCTTCATCATTTGCAAACCTGAACAGCACACAGCACTTGTAATGTTCTCTATGATGATTAATACAGTTTGGAAAATTACCAATCTTGTTAATTTACTTGAATTCTTTTATTTATCTACGTTTGCCATTCTTACTGAAAAAATGAATGAAAATATTGCTTCATCTTTCCCCTTAATTGAGCAGTCACATGAACAATAATTCACTCAGTGGACAAATCCCGCCAAAGCTTTCTCGCTTAGGAAGCCTACTTCACCTGTAAGTTTGTGTTCAGATAATCAGATATGGGTGACATAATTGCAGTCATTAACATATTTTCTGGTTTTATTTAATCCTTCATTGTTATGTCTATCTTATTGACAATATGTATCTCTGGACGTGCAGTCTTCTTGACAACAACAAGTTATCAGGATATCTCCCCTCGGAGCTCTCTGAGATGCCAAGCTTAAAGATACTGTATGATTTGTTATTATTTGTGCTGTATATGTGTTTAATTCCTGTATGCTCATTTACTTTCCATTTTGTTCGGTATGAATAGAGCACGTATTCTTTATGGATTTGGGAACATTTCACTCCTCTTCCACTGGGTTCAAATCTCCATTGACTGTTCCATTTTTCTTATAACGTATATGATTTGGACTGTTAAATAATAAAATATAGGGTATGAAACCTCTCATTTGAGTTTTCATATGAAAGGGTCATTTGAAGAGAGATGTAGACAAAGAGGGCCAAAAGAAATTTATGGGGGGTACTATTTAGGGTCGTTATTTCTATCTCTTTTAATATGACCTATCAAGTGAAAAACTCGCATGAGACAATCCATTTATATATCATAACATAGTAATTGGCTCTTTTTTGTTTCCCTTGGAGCCTTATGCATCGGAATATGCCTTTCTTTTTATCCTTTCCTTTCCCTTATATTTGAGATTCTTTCATATGTGATTAAAGTACCTTATTAGTTAGCACGTTAGGCTCTATAAATTACATATCATTCTTATTTCAAATATAAGGTACCTTTAGAATTGATTATTTTCTTTTCAATTTATTCTTCAGCATTACTTTGTCATGGAAGTTTTTACCAAATGCACTATTTAGAAAACAACAAATTTATGTTATGATGCACCTCTGCATCCATAAACAGTTTAGCCACTGGTCATTTTCATGAAGTGTACTTCAACTTAAGTAGAACAGTTTTACTGAGAGATTTTTAAATAGTGAGAAGCATTGATAATGTATGATTCGTGTGATATATTACCCGGTGACGAAAAATTGCAGAAGAATTGAAAAACGTTAACAAAGTGGCAATCAATCTATAATGTTTCATTTGCTTAAAAAAAGAGAATATTTGTCTTCATGGCGTGCTTCATTAGCTATAATAGAACATCAGATGTTCAAGTGGCACAATAGTGCTTCATGCTTAATTCTGCATTGCAGTGTCACAGGGATGCTAAACCAATAATTGTCCTTTCAACATAGCGGCCACAATAATAAAACTAAATTAATATCGTGTCAACTTCAAGGTGCTGTTAAGCATGCATTCCACTGCTTCATGTTGCATGCTATTTATAATGAATTTAACAGAGAGCAAAAACTGTTCCTATTCATTCATATGAAAAACAAAGAAGAAAATCGAATGGAGAGTAGTTCTAAAAACATAGAGAAAAGGATCTTGATGAGAATCCTTCAAACCAAATCAGAGAATGAAATATTCCCAACATGTTATACAAGTTGGCTGGAAAAACCTGGAGAACTAAAAGGATGGACTCTGTAAAAGGTTTAACTGAATTGCTGGAGAGCTGGACCCCAAAGGATCAATTTAGGATTTTCCTTATTATTTCTTACTGCAGAAGTCTTTTTGTTGACAAAGAGATGTCTTCTACTAGGTGTTAACCATGAAGAATGGGAGGCAACAAATGTAATATTTGGTTGATTCACTAGAGTACTATAATGTTCTTATGACACCATATCTATACTCTATTCAAGGAGTTGCTTTATTTAAAGAAGGATATCATGGCCCTAGAGCCTTAGCACAAGTGGCATAAGGTCCCATTTGGAACTACTTGATACTGGGATCAATTTGCACTTAGGTTGCTTTGCTTCCACTTTAGCTAGCCCTCCCCCTTCCCACCAGGATTTAGACCACCTACCAAATAAAAAGAAGAAGAAGAAGAAGGAAACTATGGATTTATCTAAGGGTAAATCATTACAGTTTAAGTATGGTAATTCTATGGAATGGTACAAGCCTAGGCAATACTGCAAAATTATTAGAGAAATATAATATAAAACTATGAATGTAACCTCACCTAACAGCTTAAGCTTTTGCATTGAAATGGTTCTTTATATATAATACAAATCAATCTCCAGTTGCAAGAACTGAAACTCTAGGGTTAAGTTAAGAACTAAGGAGTGAATGCTTCTCCAATGGTGTCATATATCATAATTTGTGTCAAATATCAAGAGATACCACATCAAATATCAAGAGATCTTTTTGCAAAAAGCTGATCGGCTCTCTGTGGCCCTTTCTCATTAACTAGGCAGAGTTCAAATGCCTTACATTGCAGGAGAGATTACAGTAGTCATTGTCCTGAAGTCTAGCGTAGAATATTCTGACAGTTATTTTCCATATGCAGGTAATAAACATGTGATAAAATAAGTATTACAGCCAGGCCCTATAATAAATGTTTACAATTTGGACTACAATACTGGAAAGTTGCTATTTTTGTCATTGTAGAGATTTTAGATCCTTTTTTTTGTTTTATGTTGCTTTTAAGATATTGACTGATTTTATGAATATTCCTTGCTTGATAATTATATTTTTAAAGCATTTCTTGGATCTTCTTGTTCTTGCAGTCAACTTGACAACAATAATTTTGGTGGAAACAGCATTCCAGATTCTTATGTCAACATGTCAAAATTGTTGAAATTGTAAGTGCATTTTGTGATCCCGTATCTATAAATAAGTTACCAGTACAAGGAGACCAGGGGGAGCTGAGGTGCTAGAGCTTTTAATGTTTTGTTGTCAATTACCAATTTGAGATACTATACCGTAATTTCTTGCATATGGAACTTTCAATTAGAGAAAAAAATTGGCAAGGAGTTTACAAGTAAAGGTCAAACAATTAAAAAAAATACAATCATCAATATAGCTTCTGGAAATGATATTTAGACAGTTGATCACTTGCACCGTAAATGAAAAAGAATGTCATACACATACATATAGTTGTTTGAATCAATTAGTATAACGTGGTCTTATCATCTTTCTTTCTTTAAACGAGTATCTTATAACATTCAATGAGCAATGAATCATTGGGAGTGATGTTCTGTCGTGGATGCATCTGTCTGATGTCCGAGTTGCTTTGGAATTATTTGGTCTATTTTCTTTTTTCTTTATTTGGAGGATAGTCAGGATACCACATTGTCTCTCCTTATATTCCTACTTCATTCTGCTTAAATTTTTTTGTCACAAATTTTTAGTTTGGTCAGGAGAAAGAGAAATGTTGTGTGTGTAAGATTGACCATCTATATGTTACTTGGTTTTATCAGGAGCCTTAGGAACTGCAACTTGCAAGGACCGATTCCTGATTTAAGCAGGATACCAGACCTTGGTTATCTGTAAGTTCAGTTATCTAAATTTTGTTCAACTCATTTTATGTATTGATTTATAGGATTCTGTATTAAGAGAAGTGGCTGCACGTGACAAAGAGGATAGTAAGATATGCATGTTTAAAAGACAGTCTAAGACTGTTTGTAACTATTTCTACTGACTGTTTTTTCTGTATATTCCAGCGATCTCAGTTTCAATCAGTTGAATGAATCAATTCTTTCTAATAAGCTTTCTGAAAATATCACTACCATGTAAGATCCTCTATTGCTTGAACAATATGTCTTGCATTCCATTCACTATTTGGATTCCCAATGTGGATATTTTCCTCATATGTTAAGTGGTCTGGAGAAATCTTCAGAATATGATTACATGGATTTCATATAATTTTATTGTTTGATCTCTGGGAATGTGCGCAGTGATTTATTTATTTTTTGGATACATGTGCAGTGATTTATCAAACAACAAGCTTACTGGAACTATTCCATCCTACTTTTCTGGTCTTCCACATCTTCAGAAATTGTAAGTTGTTTTTTCTTTCATCCTTTCTTCTTCTACATCAAGCTGTACTGCAAACTATAAACCAAATAGCGTTAACTGTCCATCAACTTATTTTACAACTCATATTTTGTTGAATTTATAAGTCAAGATTCTATTTTTTTTAATTTTTAATTTTATATATCACTCTATAAAATCAATGGCTTTTCAAGACATATCTTTCCCTATGACAGGTCACTTGCAAACAATTCATTGAGTGGCAATATTCCTTCTAACATTTGGCAGAACAAGACTAATGCAACAGAAATGCTTCTCCTGTAAGACCTGAAATGATAATTGCACATTTTTTCTCACGTATATCTGTATTTGGGAGTGTGTGGGTGTGCACTCTTCGGTTTCATCTAGAAAAGAAGGTGGTTTGGGGTGGGGTTGGGGGGGTGCATTAGCTGAGAGTATGTGTGTCAACATGCAGATTTCTGTATATTTTTTGAGGCATCTTACATTCTTATGTGTGTTGTGTTATGCTTTTGTATTTCCTTTTGCATAGATGCTACTAAACCTCAGCCTGGGCTTGACTTGTGATCTTGCAGGGACATGCAAAATAATCAACTTACAAGCATATCAGGCAGTACAAATCTTCCTCCAAATGTCACAGTCTTGTATGCTTCTAAACTTATATTGCAGTCTATACTGAAATCAGGGTAGTGAGGACTGGAGTTTCTCCTTGTTATGCATATTCAAAATATTAGTATGATTAGTATCCTTATGGTAAAGGTCGAAAATTGTTGAACATTGCATTCAACATGTATTCCATCTTTTTTGGATAGCTTGTCACATTATTATTTGAAAATTATGATTTTTCAGGCTTGAGGGAAATCCTCTATGCTCAAATAATAACACCTTAGTTCAGTTCTGTGGAGCTGGAAGTGACAATGGCGTGAACAGTAGCTCCACTGTCAGCTGTCCTAGTCAGGCATGCCCTCCTCCTTATGAATACAATGTGGAGTGTTTCTGTGCAGCCCCATTGATCATTGATTATCGGTTGAAAAGTCCAGGATTTTCAGATTTCCGTACTTATGTGGATGCATTTGAGAGCTTCCTGACAGATAGTCTTAACGTACATAATAATCAGCTATTCATTAATAGTTTTGCATGGGAAGAAGGGCCTCGGTTGAGAATGTACTTGAAGCTTTTTCCTATATATGTTGACAATAGAAGCTCTCATATTTTCAATACAAGTGAGGTTCTTCGAATCAGAAACTTGTTCAGAGAGTGGACTATTCAAGACAGTGACTTGTTCGGGCCTTATGAACTTATAGACTTCATACTGCTGGATCCTTACAGGGATGGTAAGTCACAGAAACTTGTTATGATCTGCTAGTGTTTGGTGGAACTTGGACACTATTAACAGCATATTTGCATTTGAATTATCTTTAGGTTGTTGAACAGTATTACTGTATAAATTTCACTCTCAGGCCTATTGATGGATTGTTGGTATAATTTTTTTCTGCATGTTGAGCTAGTGGTTCTCCAGTTTCTGTAAATGAATCATCTTTCTATAGTATAACTCATGCTTCGCATGTCAAAGTTTGCGAAGATAGTCTAACTAAAATTTTCCTTTACTTGTATTGCCATTTAGTATGTGACTGCTCCGAAGCTGTGGTGCAGTTGCATTTTGTCGACCTTTATTTATCTATGATATTCTGGATGAGTTGACATCTGTCGATTACTCCTCAAATTCAAAGAATATTTTGATTTGCTCATTCTAATTCTTTAGAGATGTCATGACAAAAATGAAACGTCTGTGTTGTGATAATTCACATAATTGCACGATGGAGATGCAGTGCTCTGTTCCGTATTATATTGTACATGTTGCATGTTGCTGTCAAGTTAAGAGAAACTTTAAACAAAACCAGTTAAATTTGGAAACTTAATGTCACTAGAACTCATCAATGAATAAGCTGCTGCATTATTTGAGCCATATATGGAATATCATATTTGCAAACTGTTTTATGGTTGTTCTCATACTGCTGCTTATTATTGCGACAGTGATTATCACTTCTCCAAGTTCGGGGATAAGCAAGGGTGCACTGGTTGGAATAGTTTTAGGTGCAATTGCAGGTGCAGTCACATTATCTGCAATTGTTTCCATTCTAATATTGAGAATACGCTTGAGAGATTACCGTGTGCTTTCCAGACGGCGTAATGGTAAGTACCTTATAATGAATAAGCTAGCTTATTATTAATTTTCTCTTCTCTGTCTTGTCTTCAATGCTCTGGCTCTTTCACGATCAGAAGCCTAGATGTTATTGGACATTATGTTATTTTGATTGAACCATATTCTAAATCTAATTACCTCTTATCACCATTCAGAACAGTCGTAATGTTTTCACATTAACCTTTTTGGATTGTCCCTGTTGGCATACTCTAAATCTATATCTTTTACATCATTCAGAATAGTGTTAATGTTTTCACATTAACCTTTTGGGACAGTGCCTGTTGGCATGGATTGGGATGTTCTCAAGAATGCTTTCATAATAAATTGATTTCCTGAAAGAATTGTAAGATCCATGTTGAGCCTCATTTTCCACCGAAAACTATTATTTCACTGATTTTATACCCCTTTGGTTTCGTTCCCCCCTTGTTTTTGATAGAAGGATACTTTATTAGAGATAAAAGGGGGAAAGTACAAGTATAGGGATATCTTCTAAGGCTCAAAATTCTAGATACAACAAGTAACAAGAAAAAACCTAGGCAAGGCTTCCTGGTCTCTCTGCATATCAAAAATAGTAACTCAAGTTGAAATTGTTGGTCCCGGACGAATTCAAAGGGGGTACTTGGAGGTTGTCATGTTAAAAGAAATAAGGAACTGGGAGTTTACTGATACTAACCATATCAGATTGGTATAAGTTGATTAAAATATATCTTAAACATAGTTTTCTATTTTTTCACAGCATCTAGGATCTCAATGAAATTTGATGGTGTAAGATCATTTGATTATGAAGAAATGGCCTTGGCTACAAACAATTTTAGCGACTCCGCAGAAGTTGGACAAGGGGGGTATGGAAAGGTTTATAAAGGTATTCTTTCTGATGGCACTCTTGTTGCCATAAAACGTGCACAGGAGGGATCACTGCAAGGTGAGATGGAGTTCCGTACAGAAATACATTTGCTATCAAGAGTACATCATCGCAACCTTGTGTCTCTGATTGGATACTGTGATGAAAAGGGTGAACAGGTAACTTCTGTTTTAAACTTTAGAAATCTAAACTCAATCGAATAGTTTTAGTAAAAATATTTAGTTGTCTTTGATTCTTGGTGTTAATAGTCACGCATCTTTTACTGTTACTTACTACATAATATTCATTGTATTATCCCTATATATCATTATAATAAACCCAACAAAATAATTACTTGCCTAAAATAATGAATAATCTATAGAAACAGAATATTTAAAATAATTACAATGATGTATAATGAATATTATGCATTAAGGAATGGGAAAAGATGTAGGACTATTACAACACTCCTCCTCAAGCTAGTAAATAAATATCTATAATTCCCTGCTTGCCTCTAAGATCCTAAATTAGTTAACAGCACATACATTGCTTTAGGGGTGCAACTAGCAAATGTGTTTACTAAAAGGCTTCCCTCAGAGAGGTTTCTGGATCTTACTGGAAAACTGGGAATAATAGATATTTATTCTTCAGCTTGAGGGGGAGTATTGTAACAATCCCACATCTTTTACTATTCCTTAAAGGGGCCGACCCAGTTCAATACCCACTCGTGAGTGTCTGGGGAAGGACATACGAGTCAAGCCTTACCCCCGCTTTTGGGAGAGGCCGATTCGAAACCGGGACCTTGGACATCACGGTAAACATGCTTACCACTGAGCCAAGCCGGCCCTTACCGCATAATATTCACTGTATTCATTGTAATTACTGTAAAAATTATGTTTTCATAGACTAGTCATTATTTTAGGTATGTAAATATTTAATTAGGTTTATATAATAAACTGAACCCATGTATAGTATCATTGAGGAAAATAATATTCATTATTTCTGAATTTCTTCATTCAACTCTTGATTTATTTTTTGGAAGTTTTAATTTCCACTAGTCCCACTAGCTTGCCGTCACATGTTGACTCCTTGAGAATATGCTTGTACTAAAAATAGGATGCTGATTAAAATCAAAATTGAAAACATTTCATTGAAAAGAGGATGTAAGTGCATAAAACAGCTTCGCCTGAATAACTTTATA
This sequence comes from Gastrolobium villosum, assembly GCA_032173675.1. Lineage (NCBI taxonomy): Eukaryota > Viridiplantae > Streptophyta > Magnoliopsida > Fabales > Fabaceae > Gastrolobium > Gastrolobium villosum. Next base: position 337,959 of record JAVKPL010010897.1, read on the forward strand.
TAAAAGGAAGGACTTCATGGTTGCAAAACATGGCAAGGTGTTCTTGAGTTTCTGTTCTTTATGAGTCATTATTGAAACAAGGGATATTTTGATATGACATAAATTTGCGTAAGCTAGAACCAATGGAAGTTAGGTAAAATCCAAATTCATATTCTTTTTCTTATTATCTTCCCTTTCAAAACATTTTGGGTCTGATTCTCCCTTCAATCGTCTTTCCTTCTGACTACTTTTTTTTTCCGTTTGGTTTGTTGCTTTGTGCTTGCAGATGCTGGTTTATGAATACATGCCCAACGGAACGCTAAGGGATCATCTTTCCGGTACATCTTATGCTCTTATTATCTAATTTGCTTTATTGTCTATTAAATTACCGGTGTCCATACCATTGACCATGTCATGAATGATAAAAGAACTGATGTTGTTTTGCCTGTATAAGTTTTCCTTTCTCTTTCTGGTTCCGATTTGAAGTACAAAGAGGTTTGGATAATTTATTTTGTAGAGAAGGCATGCCCTTCTATTTTGTCTCTAACTGTGTACTTAATGTTTTATGACAGTTCATTCAAAAGAGCCTCTTAGTTTTCCCATGAGATTGAAGATGGCTATAGGGTCAGCTAAAGGTCTTCTGTATCTACACACAGAAGCTGATCCTCCAATATTCCACCGGGATGTCAAGGCGAGCAATATATTGTTGGACTCTAAGTTCACAGCAAAAGTTGCTGATTTTGGACTTTCACGGCTTGCCCCGGTTCCAGATATTGAAGGAAATCTTCCTGGTCATGTATCTACAGTGGTAAAGGGGACCCCGGTAAGGCTTTCATAACTGGATTTACTTTTGCTAGTGGATAAGACATCCTTCTACAAAATTACAAAAAGCAAATGTAGAATAATTCATTAATTTAAGAAGGTTGTCCAATCTATCCAAGCTCTGTCAATGATTCCATTTTAGATACAATGATGGAATTGATCATATTCTCATTCTACTGCTAATTTTGTCATTGACACTGGGCTGACCTTGGGCATTGTTTGGATGTTTCTTTTGGAGAGAAATAAGGGGCATTGAAACTTAGAAGGGCGGGTATATGGTGCAGTTGGAACTATTATACTTTTACTATTGAATAATAGGAAAAGAATTATTAGGATGCCATCATTTGGAAAAATGTTATTAATCGTAAAGTATCAGTATTAATGTTTTGAGAAGGTTCAGATAAATCTCATACTCTTGCATTCTAACCTTTTTTTATGTAAATTATATATATATATATATATATATATATATCACTTACACTCCTATGCTTTTTTTCACTTACACCCCTATGCTTTTTTTCCTATCTATTACCCCCCGTATGGTTTTATTCCATCCAAATCCACCTTTAAGATCATTAGTAATTGAACTAACTTGCCAATTATACTCAAATAATGCGTAGCACCTGTCTTCAACTAGGGAAGTAAACGTGCCAATAATATGAGGGGGAAAAAAAAGTGCACTTCAACAAGAAACCTCAAATCAACATGCATGTTAGCTAACATACGAGGCTAATCACAGCTGCAACAAAATGTGAGGGTTATTGGTTAACATATATAAGGTCACCCCACCGTACGTTGTATCTCGCTGCAAGATAGTGAGCACCAACACGACCCCTACTACCGTAAGGATAGTACTCTGAAATTATCTTTTTCTCTTGTAGCTCACTCAAAACAGGTGTAAAGAGTGACCAAGCATCCACTTCATCACTACGTTTGAAGAGTCTTCTTTCTCCTTCAATGGCATCCAGAAGTAGCCTCTCATAATGTAGACACATGAAGTGGCAAACGTGCGTAAACGATTATATGGACATTAGAAGGGTAAAATAAGAAAGTTAGTTCAATTACTAACGATGTTAAAGGTGGACTTGGATGGAATAAAACCACAAGGGGTTTCTGATAAGAAAAAAGGCATAGAGGTGTAAGTGATAAAAGAGTAAACCACAGGGGGTTTATAAACTTTTCCCTTTAGAAATTTTTATGCCCGTAAACAATCTTCAATGCTGGGTATGGATTTCTCAAACCAACCGCATTTCCCATACTTGACAAATACTTTCCTTTTCCTAAATTTAAGTTCCTTCTTCTCTCCCAAGCTAGTGGGTGTTTCTTCTATCCATGCTTAGGTATACCATCAACATATCTGAAACATTAGAAGTGTTCAGTCTGTATTACACTGGTTGAAATATCACTTTTGTTTGGTGATGGCTGATGGTGGCTCCTCCATGCATTCCGGTGGGTAAGAAGTGGTAGTACAGTTGAATTGTGAATAAGAGAATGAGGTTAAATAAGTGACTTCGACACTTATGTCAATAAGTGAATGAGATGAAATATGTGAATTGTAGAGATGCATGCTTAAGAGCTTTGACCTTTGCATTTACAAGAGAGATATCTTGTTGAGTTGTGCCTCTTGAGTCCATCAGAGATGATTTGACATTGTTGAATTCATCCTTCCACGCCAGAATAGATGTGAACTAGAAAAACATATTTCATGTATTTTGACTGGCACTTAAACTTTAAACCTAAGCTCCGAGCTAGTTATTGGTAGGCCAATTAGTGGTTATGTGCAAGGCTTAGATTTTTTGGTGTAACTTTTTAAGCAGCCTAAAGAATGGTCCACTGAAGATCTGAGTTTGATAATCAAGTTAATTGTGATTGCAAAACAATTTCACCTGATCGAGATTTTATCTTTTTACCTTTAGCTATCTATTTCTTGAACAAACCTAAAGACTGAAAGACAAAGGGTTTGTATGACTAGATTTTAGGGCGTAAGTTCCTCATGGAAATTTTTTGTTGAATTGTTTAGTAACTGATAATGTAGTTTCAGAAATTTATAGCAAGTTAGCAACCAATGAATTTTATCTTCTTTCTGTTTATTACCAGTCTAGTAGTATTCTTTGATTTAGTCATGTACTTTTCTTTTTTTTGGTGAAATAGTCATGTACTTTTTAGTAGTTCTTGATATATTTTTATACATTGGCAAGCTTGATTTTATCTGTTCAATGATTTACTCTCTCAGTTGTTTGTCCAAGCAGGGTTACCTTGATCCAGAGTACTTCTTAACTCACAAGTTGACTGACAAGAGTGATGTTTATAGTCTTGGTGTTGTATTTCTGGAACTTGTGACAGGGAGGCCACCAATATTTCATGGTGAAAATATTATTAGACAGGTATGGCTGGGCTTCTGTTCCTGACAATTGTGATTGCAGCTTTAATGTTCAACCTTTATCCTATTAATCAAAAGTTTTGGTCTAGACAGCACTAAGTATCTGGCATAGGTTTAGTCAAATTATATAATGTCCAAGTAATTTGTACCGCTTGTCAAATTCATATGAAGATAATAGACACTTCTTATTTTATTTTATTTTCCAGGTTACTGTGGCGTTCCAATCTGGTGGAATCTTTTCAGTTGTTGATAAACGTATGGGGTCTTATCCTTCTGAGTGTTTGGGGAAATTTTTGACTTTGGCCTTGAAGTGTTGCGAAAATGCACCAGATGAACGGCCAAAAATGGCAGAAGTGGTTAGAGAGCTTGAAAATATCTGGTCTATGATATCTGAGTCCGATACCAAGGGAGTTGAATATGTGGCAAGTGATTCTGGAACAATATTCAGTTCACCACATTCATCATCTACTCTAAAGATTCATTTAATTTCAGGAGATGTGTCGGGTAGTGACCTTGTTAGTGGAGATATACCAAGCATCAAGCCAAGATAGAAGTTCCAAAAGATCAACTTTAGCAGATATGATTATATAATCTGCGAACGTCAATACCCTGTGAAATGAACAATGAAACCATATTTACTATTTTTCATTTGTTCTTTTTGTTAATTCTTTTTGTACAACCTGTTGTGAGATAAATTGATAGAACACGGGCTGTTAATATATCGATTTTGTACACCCATTATACTTCAAGCTGACAGAGCAACTTTTGCAAGTACCAAGTGCATGCATACCCTCTGGCCATCTACATTTCCTTAATAAATATTTATAGGGAAAAATATCACAAACATGTATAAGTTTAACATAGTTCTGTCAAACATACCTACATCCACGGATGAAAATTATATTGAATTTATTATGATTAACATTACAATATTTTTGCCATGGATAATGCTATTAATTCCCCTTACACCACAACTTAGGCACGGATGAAAAGCTGTAAACCCTTAACCAACGCAACTTTTACATGGACAAAGTTGAAATCCAATCCTCCAGTGCGGCTTTTGAGCATCAGAAAATTGCAAATTCTATACTAATGCAACTTGTGAGAACAAAGTGGCAAACCCTCCACTGCAACTTAGTCACATTTTCTTCTCCCTCATTCTCGTATCTCAAACAAGTATTTGTAACCTGTTAATTATCATGTGGCCTCTTCACTAGTGATCATCAATTTGAGTATTCAAATGAAGTAGCAATCAGGGCTTGCTGTAATCTTACAAGTTGTTTGTGTAGTAGTGGGGGTGGATAACTCCCGGTCTGCTTAAATAATTAACAAACATGGCATTTCATATTTGAGGCCAAAATACATGTGGTTAACTAGGTGTTGCTATGCTATCAATCAACGTTGTCCCTACATCGCGTTTGACGACACATGCAAAACGGAATCCAATTAACCCCATGGAATTCCGAAGAAGGACCACTTCATCTTGAATTTTTTTTTTTATCTATAATGATATTATTTTTAAGGGAAAAATATCTGTGTTTTTAAAGCACACAACCTTGTGTTCTTATAGTGTTTAAGATTATGTGGTAACACATGATTATAATATAAAAAGTTTTTTTTTTTTTCTCTACTCAGTCACTTCAGTTGGCGTGAAGAGAAAAAAAAAAGAACAACTTTTCATATTATAATTATGTCTTACTGGTAAGACATAGTATTAAAAATTAAAAAAACACAATTTGTATCTTTTAAAAGAACAAACACTTAACCCTATTTTTAAAATAGATAAATATGTTTCCGCTTAAATTTTAGGAAGTTAAGATCATGATATAATATAAATTAAATGAAAGGTGAATATATCCTTTTTTTTGTTGACTTTGAAGACATGCTCATTTAGATGAGCTTTATCCGTCATCTTAAATATTTATTGCTAGGTTAACAAGTGCATTTGTTACGTACACGATGACACACAAAAATAATTTTAATCATTTGATCTTACATCAATGATAAAAAAAATATGACTACGTAAGGAAGCCACGTGACATTACGTTTTAAACTTGATTATACATGTATAATTAATTTACATAATCTTAAGGATTTATATTTATAAGTCATTTACAAATTATAATGAAATTAAAGTTGATTTATTATTAGAATAACTTTATATTATATTATTTTCTAATTATATATATGTTCTCATTTTATTAAGAAACTTAATTATAATAAATAATAACCTGAAAAGGCAAACTATTTTATATGGGTCAATAATATGATAGTATTCATTAAAAAGTCTAATACTGATAATGAATAAATAAAATACACCCATATAATACTTTTTAAAAAAGGCTTTAATGTTTCTACCTAAATGTAAATAAGTTATCCATTTACTCCCAAAACTACATCGTTTTGGGTTAAAAGACTAAAAAATTATAATGAGAAAACTATTATACCCTTGAAATAAATTATAATTATAAAAATACTTTGATTTTCATCTCAAAACGACGTCGTTTTGAGCTCAATGTAAATAATTTATAGATAACTTATCTATGTTGACCGTAGAAAAAAATGAACCCTTTAAAAAAACTAATTCATATTTTAATTAAATCATTAAATATTTCAGAAGTTGCGTAATTTTTGTCAAAAGTTTTACACGTTATTAACGGCTTGAATCTGAACCAAATAAAAAAGAAAATGGTCAATTTATTGGGGTTTTTGACCTTTTTGACCCTCATTAAATAATTAATAACCAATTTGCCCCTGATCCAGAACTATCCACCAACCTACTCCTCCTTAATCGACTAAGTTGAAGTTTAAGTCAATTAAATAATCAAAATTCCAGAGGCACGAAATTTAGTCGATTAAAAATCCCTCTTGGTCGAGTAAATTTCGGGATTTTTAATCGACTACATTGCAATATTTAGTCGATTAAATGTCGGGCAGAAACCCTATATTTTGCAATGTCTCGGTCTCATTTCAAACATTAACGTTGTGTAAACCAATATCTCTCTTGTTTGTCAAGTGTAATCCTTGCAATCACAATCTATTTCATCCCACCATCCCTAAAGCCTTAATATTGTGAAATCATACACAACTAGCCCCCAATTTCAGAACCCTACTCCCAAATTCGTGTGAAAGATGAGCACAAATCCAAACATGTATGTAACAATGATCTACTATGATGGAAAACATTATGAAGGCTCCAATGGTGTTCAATTTGAAGGAAAAACGAAAATATTGAAAATCAAACGGGGCACTACAGACAATGAGCTAAAGGGGAGAATTCACCAAAAATTGGGTATGCAAGGCAGCCAATGCGTTCAGCGGATGATCGTCAAGGTAGAGTCTACAATCGGTAAGGATGCTATATACTACATTGGTAACGATATATGTGATGATGAAGATGTAGAATGTGTCATCGATGCAATTGTTGGCCGAAAATTTCAAAATTTTATTGAGATATATGTTGAATTAGATTGTGGTCAATCTTCATCTGCACCCATGCATACAAGAAGTGAACCCTATTTTGGTCAAGAAGACAGAGTCGTCGATTTATCTGCACCTGTCATAAGTCAGATAACATTGAGGGAAATAGATGAGGATGAGCAGAGGAGGATATGGACAGTGATGAGGACGGTGAACCTGAGAGTGTTATTCTGCTAGGTGACATGTCAGATACTGACGTAGAAGGTGATTTCGACGCTGACACAAGCTCACCAAACCTGAGTTCCCAGGTTTCGCGACCACTTCGTGTTGACCCTGTTAGCAGTGGTAAGATTGTGAATTAAAGATTTCATTTAACATTTCTTCTTTGTGTTATCATTGGTTTTGATGGTGGCTTTATAAATTTTGACGTAGGTTCTGAGATCGAGCCATTTTGGAATGAAAGTCCACATTATTCCTGCATTAATTGGGCCCACCCTAATGATGAAACAGAGATGTTGTGTGGTGACGATGACTTGCATGGTGGCTGGCAATTAGGGGATCCATTATATTTGTATCAGGAGTTTCGTAGCAAATCTGAAATGCAACATGCAGTGAAATTATATTGTATGAAGTCTCACCGTACTGCCGTTGTGGCAAAAAGTGATGAGCATAGATTTCTGATGAAGTGTCGACACCATAATGATGGTTGTCCCTGGTATGTGAGGGTATTGTTGCCGAAGAATGGAGATACTTGGGTGGTCAGTAAGTGGGGCAAAGAACACACCTGCCTAAACCAAGGTCTTACCCGGGATCATAGACAGTTGGATTCTGATGTGATATGTGCAGTCATTATGAGTATGTATTATTCGATGTATTTTGACTTTATGAGGTATGTTTATGTTTATCAATTTGTATTCTGACAGTGTTGACTTAGAGTTTTTTTTTATAGGTATGTTAAAAGAAGATCCATCTTTAAAGCCAATTCTTATTCAAGAGAGGGTACAACGTTTGTATGGATACGACATTTAGTCGACTACATAATTATTGTAGTCGATTAAAAATCCCGAAATTTAATCGATCAAGAGGGATTTTTAATCGATTAAATTTCGTGCCTCTGGAATTTTGATTATTTAATCGACTAAAACTTCAACTTAGTCGATTAAGGAGGAGCAGGTTGGTAGATAGTTCTGGATCAGGGGCAAATTGGTTATTAATTATTTAATGAGAGGCAAAAGTCAAAATCCCAATTTATTGGGGCATTCAAATTTTAGAGATCAATTAATCCGTAACAAGGGAAGGGGGGCATACATACAACTAAAAATAGAAAGAAAGAAAGAAAAAAAAAAAAAAAAAGGAATAGTGGAAGATTAATTTGGGTAATTGCTTTATTTAAATTTAAAGTCACTATATGTTGTTAGTGGTACAACATTTATTAAAACGAATACACCCCAAGCCTACAAGACCTAATTAAGGACAGTGAATGTTCAAACGAATACACAAGGTATATTTATCATATTGGTCCATAAGATAAATATAACAAAGTTTGTCAATAGGTGCGGGTGAAGAAATACACAGACACAACCAAGCTGGTGAGAAAGGCAGATAAGATTCCGAAAGAGTGAGTTGGAGTTGAAGCAGCGGAATGAGGTGTTGGTTGAGTTGTAGGTGCATCCGAGTTGGGAATGGGAGACTCAACGTCGATGCTGAACTTTTGGCCTCTTACACAGTGGTTGGCAACGGTGCAGATGAAGTAGCGAGGCCCTGATGTTATAAGATTAATCTGAAACACCGTCCCGTTCTCACTGCCTCCGAATGCGCTTGCCGCATTGTTGCAGTTATCATAATCATCCTTTGATACATCACCCACCGTATGCCTTCCCGACCACCTGAAAACTGATGATTGATTTGATGATATATATATTATGAATTATTAAAAAATTAAACTTCCATCTTGACATGACAGTGAGACAGACATCATTCATTCAATATTTCAATGTATTATATAATAATAAACTTACTCAATTTGTCACCAACGAAGAATTTCTTGGTGCTAGCCCACTCTGAATACAAGGTCTCGTTGGTGGGTATGTTCCATCCGAAGCTATCACCCACGTTATACTCTGTTGCTTCTGTCGCACTGATCATGAAAGCCAATACAACAATGGAGCACCCTATCAAATTCAAACCCATCTTCTTACTTCTTCTTCTTCTTCTCCTGTGTTCTGCAGGTCGTCCCCGCTAGCTAGCTGTTACTCTGTTATCTCGCTGTGTGCAGGGTTGTTCCAAGAGGATATGCTGTTGTTTGTGGTGGTGATTGGTGAACTAACATGCATATATATATATATATATATATATAGAGAGAGAGAGAGAGAGAGACGTGGTGGGAGGACCTTTTTCTCAAATTAGAATTGTCAAATGAGGTATTCATTTTGAACAGGGAACGTACATGTTGCTTCAATATGTTTGAACATTTCATTCGGTAATATTGCTACTTGTTACGTGCTGCATAAGGCATCTTTAATCATATTATTCCAGGAAGCAGATTGATTATGATTATTGACATAAGATTTCCCGTTTGGGGAGGACAACTCAGTCATGGTCATGCACGCGGTTCCCAAATTCATGGTTGCTTCTTTGAATTGTAAGGTAGAAAAATCAACCATGTTAATTACATTGTGATGATGGGACTTGGTTGGCTCGAAACGCACGTAAGAGTTCGTCATTATGAATTTATATGCAAAAATGATTGACGACGTACAGTACAAAAATCTGAACTCACATATTCACACAATAAACATGAACTGTGGATGAACCAGAATTGTCTAACTCTTACGTGCGTAAGGCGGTGATTGGTTCGAACCAATGGTCATATATTATATACATTTGAAAGAGGTTATTTCTCAAACAACACAATTAACTGTGTTTAGTTAAGAAAATTTATTAAGATTTTTTTTGTATTACTCAGCCACGGTACAGTAATTCCTAATATCTCCCCCGATAACCATTAATGGCTATTCGATAATACTCGCCAAAATCTTCCAGAGGATTTCCACCACTGATGATTCCACCAACTTGCTTTTTTGTATTTGTACAGAAAACAGTAAAACCATTATCTAAATTCAATCAACTTGCAGTATTTATACTAGCTAGAAGCCTAGAAGGCATAGCGATTACCACCTTAACAAGACACATTACTTTCGATGTATTATATATAACTAAAAAGATCCATTAATCCCCCTTACACAGATACACAAGTACAGTACAACATTATATTAGCCAACAGAAAATATTGTCTGTTTCATACGTATCTGCATTTCATAACAATTACTTTTACCAGTCATTAGCACCAAGACTATGCTCTCTTTCTGAAAAACTTTGGAGCTGGTTTTTTTCTAGGGTTTTGTGAAACACATTTGCTTGCTTCTTCAACTGGTTCAACTTTCTTGAACTCACTATCAGCATTCTGAACAAATCCATTCTTCTTGCCAGGGTTAGCCCCTCGTGGTTTGACAAGATTATTTTCTGAAGGAAGCTGCTCGGTATTGCCTGAAACACCAATTTCACGTACAGTACCTTCTTTTGACTTCCTTTTCTTGTTTGATAGCTTTATAGCTGCCTTAGGTTTCACAGTTTCAAGCTGTGCTTCCCCTTTAGACTCAGCAGTAGCAGGTGATTCACATTTTTTTCTTTTGCATTCCTTTGCCTTCGGTTTCACAGTTTCAATTTGCGCTTCCCCTTTAGACACAGCAGTAGCAGACGGTTTGCAACTTTTTGCCTTTGGATTAACAATTTCAATTTGTGCTTCCCCTTTAGACACAGCAGTAGCAGGCGGTTTGCAACTTTTTGCCTTTGGATTAACAATTTCAATTTGTGCTTCCCCTTTAGTAGCTTTATAGCTGCCCGATTTCTTCTGTATCTTTTCCTGAGAAAATATAGTTTTCTTAGTTCGATTTACCCCCTGCGGTTTGACTTCGTTGTCAATGCTATTTTCAGCCAGCTGCTCTTGAGAACTCTCTGATTCCATTTTTTCATATACAACCGCCTGTTTTCGCTTTTTTGCCTTGTTTGATTCTAGTTTACGATTACTGGCAGCTTTTGATGCTTTGGTTGCACGTGCATTTCCTTCTTCCTCCAAAATATCCTTTCCATCTTCTTCAACTGAATCTGGAAATGCTCTAACAATATAAACCTGCAGTAATACGCATGTTAGATTCACTATTTTTTTCTAATAATATTGTCTTATATAAAAAACAAGTAGAGGGACGGCATCACATTTAAGTTCTTATCATATACTTCGCATATTTACCAAATAAATAACACGTGTTAAAGGAAAGGAAAAGAAATCGAGAGACATATGACAAGATTTGTGTCTCAACTAATAATGGAGACTAAATTATATAGCCCGAAACAGTAATAATTACAAAGATAACATATTTTCTAATTAGCGAAAGTACATAATTTGGTTAGCCTATGCAATGGGATCTAGACACTATTTAGATACTTTCAGACTCACCCCTTTGGTTAGCCTACACAATGGGATCTAGACACTATTTAGAGCATATAAATATGCACCAAACTTATGATGTGAGACAGATACAAGGAATGAGAGAATTAAATAAATGAAGAAGGATATAATTTGACATAAAGGGTATGCCACTGCTGATGTGAGATCAGTGATATACACCACCACTAAATCAAAAAAGAGTCCACCAAAATTGAGATTAAAGGATAGGCCACCATTCCAATTGATAAAGAACCCGCTTACCTCATCACTAACCAAAGGTTAGATAAAGATAACAAGATTTCAAAACAAGTCTTGAAACAACTTGCAAACAGGATAATTACATTCATCAAATCTGATGTTTTGGGTTACAAGTGCTCCCCTATTTATTAAGGAAATTAAAAGCATAAATTTACGTGGATTTTCATCCACCTAAGTTGACCGAGAAATAATCAGCAATTCATTCTCATTTATCAAACTTAAATGCTAAAATTTTGAACTTACTTCTTGACCCATTAAGGGAGTCAATTAAGCATAATTTGTCCCAAAACAATCTCGGAACTCAATTAAATTTTAAACCTATAAGCTGACACAAGAATATGCATAATTTATGCTTAAAATGATATATATACTTGCAAAAAAAGGCTTACATGTGATATTCTCTAATTAAACTTAATGATCTTGCTAGAGCATCGGCTTGTTACATCTGTAACTTATCCTAAAACCTCTTAAAGACACTTAGTGAAATATTTGTCGCCTGGTCATTTGAATAAACAAAGTGAGAGATGATGTATCCAAATAAGGTTTTCTCTCTAATGAAATGACAATCTATCTTAATATGTTTAGTTCTCTCATGAAATACAGGATTCAAAGCGATATGCAGTGCAACTTGATTATTACAAATGAGTTCCATACACACCAAGCCTATTACATATGTAACTTATCCTAAAACCTCTCAAAGACTTTGAAAACATTTGTCATCCAATCATTTGATTAACGAAGTGAGTGGTGATATATATATATATATATATATATATATCTAGATAAGATCTTCTTTCTAATGAAATGGCAATTTTATGTCAATGTATATGGTCCTCGTATGAAACACTGGATTTGAGGCGATATATAGTGCAACTTAATTGCCACAAATAAGTATCATCTGCATAACCTCCCCAAATCTAAGCTTTTGAAGTAATTGTTTGAGCCAAATGAGTTCATAAGTAACAATGCTATGGCTCGATATTATGCTTCAATATTTGACCTTGCGAATACACTATGTTTCTTAGTTTTCTAGGATATCAAGTTATCCTCGAAGTGTCAATTTTTTCCTAGATCTTTTGTTTGGAAGTAATAACAAAGATGCTGTTTTACATGAAATAGGTCATGATGATTACTGTATGTACTCGAGTTGAAAGACGATAAAAAACGAACAGTTAGCCTCGCTCTGTGTCATACCAAATTATTGAACCAGTGTTAAATCTGTCAAACAAGTCCTACGGGATTGTTTAAGGCCATATAGGTATTTGTGGAGACAACAAACAAGTCCAGAAGAATCCCTTTAAGCAACAAGCCCGGGAAGTTGCTCCACATAAACCCCTTAGTGAGATCACCAAGGAGAAAATCATTCTTGATATCTAGTTGATAAAGGGGTCGATGTCAAATAGTAGCTATGGACAAAAATAGGCAAACAAAAGCCATTTTTGGAAAAGATGTCTCCATAATCCAAGGCAACCTTTGGTCACTAGTTGAGCTTTAAGACAATCAATTTGCTATCTAAGTCAACCTTATCTACAAAGATCGACCAACAAATGACAATAAATTTCCCAGAGGAAAAGGAAGTCAATCATAATTACAATTATTTAGAAGTGCACACATTTCATCAACTATAGCTTGACACCATCTAGGATGACATAAAGTATCACCTGTAATATTAGGAATAGATATAAAGGACAAGGGAGAAAGACAAGCAAAATACGAAGAACAAGGGCGATGATAACTCAAATTAACATAGTGAGTAGAAGAGTTAAAAGAACACGTTATAATTTTCACAGAGAAATGGAAGGTTAGGTTCCGGAAGCAGTGCCAAAACAAGTTGAGGAGCTAGTATCAGAGGATAGTCTACAGTGAGTTCATTAGTTACAGCAGGAAGAATAGGCTTAGGTGGTGGAGGCGGATACTACCAACTTGATAGATTTGGGAAAAACGAATAAGGATCGGTGCATCCTGGACATAAGGCATCTTTAATGAGGTGAACTTGATAGAGACCAAAGAAAGAGGAAGCAATGAGACTATAAAGATGGAATGAGGAGTGAACTCAAGAAGGAAACCCAAAGAAAGGAATACTTAAAAAAGTAATATCAATCACGACTAGGTATCTACAAAGAGTAGATGAGAAATAACAACAACCCTTTCAAAATCGGTTGTCACCAAGCAAGACACACTCGAGGGACTCAGACAAAAGTTTGTTAAGGCCAAAACTGAGAGTGTGAATGAAATAGGTAAACCTGAAGACACACGGAGTGCCAAAGTATGCAAGGACTAATAGAAAAATAACACACTACGAGGTACCTGGATATCAAAGGAAGAGAATGACATCTGATTAATGAGGTACCAAACAATACGAATAAACATCGCGCCAAAAACGAAAGGGATATGTCCATTAAGTGGCCGTTTTGATGGGCTTTTTTCTCTCCAAAAGCTGCTTTAAAACTTAAAAAAAAAAAAAAAAAAAAAAAAAAAAACTTCTCAATATAAGTTCGTTTGGAAGTCTGCTTTTAAAAAAGTCAAAAACTTGCTTTTTTTTCAAGCTAAAATTTTTAACTTCTAAAAAAAAAGCAGCAATCAAAAGCTAAATATTTTTTTCAAAAACTATATATTTTTTAAAAATCTAAATAGCTTTAACTTTTGTAAAAAGCATTTCTAAAATAAGCAAGACATTTTTTAAAAAGCCAAACAAACAGGCTCTAAGTAAGAGTTACCGAGTGGTCTCAATGAAATGTTGATTTTTGGATTCAGTACCCATTAGGGCAATAGTATAGGATATTTGGTGAGAATTCCATGAGACATCTAAATGTTTGAAATGGTTGAGTAAGTATTCACAAGCATCATCATTACACAAACATTCATGAGAATATATGCATGCTTTACTTGTCCAATAAGTCTCCAACAAAGAATATCAAAGACCAAACTCCTTAAGAAGCTTGGAGTGGAATGAAACTTAGTGCTGATTATTTGCAAAGTAAGCATAAACATATATGCCATGTACCCAATAGAAACTCATGATTAATGAACAAAGTGCCATGTTTTTTTGTTTTGCTGTGACTCAAATTCAAAAAGCTACAAGTGGTAAAACCCCAAGTGGCAAGATTGTTGTGTGGTGAGGATTTGAGTTCGATGAAGAAACCACTTCAAGTTGTGAAGTGAAAGCATGTAGTAAGGGTGGGCAACATATCTAATACTCCAATGTGACAACTTCACCTACTCATGCAACTTACCCAGAAGGAGGTCATGTGAAATAAAGAAAATTGAGCAATGTTGAACTTTTTGAATCTTGACAATGTAAATATAGCATGGGATGAAACCCATAAATGGTGAACCTTTGAAACTTGATGAAGGTGAAGCCTATGAAGCACCGATACGCGTTTTTGATACGTTATTCGATGATACAGGATGTCGATTATCAAACAATACGTTTCCGATACGTTGGAAAAAAAATTTAAGGAGTATCGGTGCTTCTTAGGGTGAAGCTATGAAAGACAAGACGAGAAACAAGCCATGGCAGAAAAGACCACTTGGGAATTATCATTTTTTCCCAAGGGTATTGAATATGGAGATCTATATGAGTTTGCACGAGTACTTGCAAATAATCTAATGTGTATCATGATTGAAGTAAGCACACAAAAAGAATGTATCATTTCATTAAAGAGCATCATGTTGCAAAAAAAGAAGCGAAGTGGCAATTTCTTAAGGCTTAACATCAAGTTGTGGATATTTTCAGAAAACCTTTCAAATTTGAAGATTTTAGAATATTGTGAAAAAACCTTGAAGTCCAGAAGAAATTCAAAATCAAAGGTGAGTGGAATAAATGATAAATTAAGAATTCCTTAGTTTATTAGTGGTAGCCCATTTCAAAGTATTCCTCTTCCTCCAACAACTGAAACTTAAATTTTACTTTTTCTAATTCACATTAACCTCACAATCTTGATGATGCACTTCTCAAACATAATAACATTGACATTTATCAAAGTAAAATATATATTATTTCATCATCAGCTTCCATTTTCAACAATCTGCTTTTAGTTGTTGTTCAATTAACGATGATGGGACAAGTATAACTACCTCAGAAATTAAAAGAAAGTTACAAGAGAACCGGGTAAAATGGATTACCTTAAATTTCGCTGGTTCAATTAATTCAAAAACAAGTGCATCACCATCATCCAATTTATGATCCAATGCAAATGCTCTCCAGCCACCACTAAGCCCACTTCTTGTGCCAATGTAAACAGCCTCATATTCTGAGCCATTTTCATCCTCTAAAATCATGTTATACACAGTTTTTGGGAGATATTCCTCACAAAATTTAGAAGGAAGACCCTAGCAGAATAAAGATAAAATAATATATTAGGAAGTACGGCATGTGTTACATTTATTAATAATCTAAACAAAAAAAAAAACAGGCAGCATGGTAAGTTTGTGCAGGCCATATAGAAAGATTTTCTGAACTGCAACCTACCAACCAAAAGCAGCTATAAACATGAGACCGAACCATTGACTTGATAAATGATGGATTCGAAGACTGCAAATTGATTTGGAGTGCGTCTGCAGCCGCTAGAGCACAAATTCTTTCTTCTGCTGTAGCTTCTTTTATTTCCTCTAGTGGCCTTGCAACATAACTGAGAGTCCCATAACCTTGTTATTAATATTTTATTAGCAATATAGAAAAGTCATTAAGTAAATAATAAACCACCTTCCCCATGATGATGAATTTGACCTTGATCTCTTCCGCAAAGTTGGAAGGTCTATGCCAACCTGTCATCGAAAGAAATATACACTCTCATTAACACATTTCCTCTGCACTAACATATTGGAAATGAATAGAGAGTTGTCTTCAGCGACAAGAATTAACGTTTTTCTTTAAAATCACAAAACACTCAAGAGCCAAACTTGATTGCTTCATCATCATACTTTTATAAATAGACATATGGAACAAACCAATTCAAACAATCTCTCCTAGTATATATTTTTCCCTTTCTTGAGTCACACACTAATTCATTGTTTGAAAGAAAATATTACTTACTTCTTCACGGTATGTGGGAACTGAATTTCGCACACGAGAAGAGCGCCGAGGTTCCACTACATCATTAGTCTTTGATTTCAGTTTAGAAAGATGACGCTGCACATGACAAGGGGGAGAAATGAGTCAAACCAAATGCTGGTTCTTTGCAGACTGTAGAGCAAAATCAAAGAAAATACAAGTTTACCGGTGTCTTCTTAGGAGAACTCGTGATTTCAGTCAAATTTTTTGAAATACTTGAAATTCCCAAATCCTTGAGAGCAAAAAGTGAAATTAAACAATCATCAAAACAGAAAAGAAAACCATGATATACCAAGGATTTATAGGAGAAAAAGTTAGGCATTTCAACCAACAAGAAAGTCTCTAAACATGCACAAATGCTACTCATAAAATTTCAGTTGTTATCAATAAAGATAAAAGAATGAAAATTAAGAATATCAGTAACAAAATGCTGATTACCTCAAACCTCTTCTTGTTTTCTTCAACTCTTTGTTTTCTAGCCTCTTCGTAGGTGTTGTTGGTGCAACCCTTTGCCTTCATCTTGCTCGTGCTTTAAAAGGATTCAAGTATGTTTCGATCTGATGTTAGGTTTCCCGCATATGCATACTTGGAGGAATACACAAAGGTTTAAGACAAAATGTGATTATTTATAGCAAATACCTCACTAACTATTTTCCAATAGTAATGAATAATGTGAAATGCTTTTCAATGGCAGGTCTTAAAAGAAAAAAGTTGAATGTTTTTCCCATTTCATTTTTACATGTTCTGTGTTGGGCAAGATCGAATTTTTATACCTTTGGAGGTTGTGCAGTACATGAAAGAATGCAGCTTTTAAGGTTTAATGGTCATGAGACAGTAAAACCAAGCTAAGAAAAATTGAAGAAATGCAGCAGAGGTGAATTGGAGAAAGAAAATAAGAGAAAAGGGGTCATGAATATTACCGATAAAGGAGAGGAAGAAGAAGAAGAACTCTTCGTGGTGGTGGCGGCGGCGGTGGGTGTCCCTCGTCGACTGAACAAGAGTGACCCTCCCGATCCTGCCTGTCGGTCGTCGGACAGTCTAAAACAACTGTGCAATTTCTTATTTTATGTCACTTTTTTTATACACACCTTCGATAACCGTGCAACATTAATTTATTATTTTATTTTTTTAGGTGGTAGATCCCACTATTATATATAAATTCTTTTTTTATGTAATATGAGACTAAATAAGCACTTTTCAAATATCTTTGTTACCGTTGGCCCAGTTTACCTAAGCAGATGCAAAAAGATTTCCTAAATAAATAGGCATTAAAATTTCACATGATAAAATAACTATTTTTTTCTCTTTTATATATATTAAATAGTTAGAGATCTGCGAATATTTATGAAGAAAAGAAATAAAAACTAAGTTTATGCATGACAAGTTTAAATAAGTTTTAACACGACAGAGATAAACATATCCCCTAATGAATAAAGACTCATGGGAGAATTTAAGACTTGATCCCATTTATTCGAGACGTTTGGCAGAGAGAAAAAAAAATTATCCGGGAATCACAATTTCTAGAAATATGATGGGAAGATGAGTTTTATGTGAATGTTAACAAAAAGTTATTTAGTAGACTAAAATACTCCCTAGAATATTGGGTTAATTTCCTTGATGTTATGTCTAATTGTATTGAATTTTTACTTACCATAGAAATCTTAGAATACCACCCCCGGGATGATATTCCTATATGGTATTTTCAAAAAAAAAATTACACACAAAATAAAATCCCGAGAAAATCAGATTCTCGGGAAAATTTTAAAAATCTTGTACCAGACGTGAGTAAATACAATTACCATTTCCAATTTCCCGGGAATCCTAAAAAAAACCCTTGTAACAAACTCCGCTGAAAAAAAAATTAGGCTTCGTTTGAGAGTTTGGAGAGAAAGTGAAGGAAATAAATTCAAGGGAGATGATGGCGAAGAAAGGGGAAATGAAGGGTATTCTCTTCCCTTTTTTGGGAGTTAAAATCTCTCAAATTGGAAAAGCTCTAATTTTAAGAACAAAAAAGGTTTTGGAGGATTTTGTTAAAATCCCTAAATCCTTCCCCTCGCTTTTTTTTTGATATACCCAAGGATTTTTTAAACTCACGAATTTTTAAACTTACGAACAAGGTAAGGTATTAATAAAATCCTTCCATTCCGCTTACAAAAAAAAAAATCCTTCCATTCCTTTTCTTTTCCTCCTAAAATTAACTCCCAAACAAGCCCATAGAGTCCACCTTAGTCTTTGTGTGGACCAATGATGGTGAGACAAGCCCCATCCATTTAACCATGGTTTGCTTTCATTTAATGTTATACAATATTGGTGGGTTCATTTAGTTTAATGGTGGGTCACAAATTAAATTGTATGACCAAGATATTATATTTTATACTTAATTATGTAATAAATATTTTAAATAGTGCAATTCAAACAACAACCTAATGTATAGTGGTAAGTACTATGATGTATATTCTAATGGCAAGGGTTCAATCCCCACTAAATGGAATTTTTGAAATAATTCTATTAACTTATTGCTTATATAATAAATATATTAAATGGTGCATATCATTCAACAAGTAAGGGTAGCCTACTGTTAAGTGGTGGCGCCCTCTCACTCCAAAGGGCTGCGTTTGATTCCCGGCTACTACGAAAAATGGGATATTTTGTACACTTATTTTAAAAATTCGGTTTAGAGAGAAAACTGGTACTGGTTGAACCACGGTTTATCATCGGGTCACTGGGTTGATACAGGGTCAAATGCTTAAACAATCCAACGTTGGAATCAGACCAGTTGATGGGCTGATTTTCGAGCCAACCGGCCAGGCCGGTTGGTAGAAAAAGAAGACACGTCAACTATCGTGGTTCAACCATAGGCCTACATCCACACTGATAAATTTCCCCCCTCTCAATGATGATTTGTAGAGGACGGTTCTATTCCTTTTTAATAGCACTGGGTACATAAATTAACCTGATTATTAGGCTCATAATCAATGAGAATACAATATTTTCTTTACATTAGTATTACCAAGATTGGTGTCAACATTTAAGTTGATTGATTTCCCACAATCATCTCTGTAATTATCACGCGAATCTTCAACACTCTCCCTCCAAGTTGATGTGAAGATATCAATTAAGGTCAACTTGGCAATGATGTTTTGAAAGTTGTTCTTAGGTAGAGCTTTTGTGAATATATCAGCAAGTTGTTCTTCATTTCGAATGTAGAGACCTTTCACGGTTTCCCACCTCAGCGGCCTGGTTCTGATGACCCGGGTTGGAATTTCCTTTACGACCATTAGCATCTTGGCCTTCAGTTTCTCTCGCCCCAGGTCCTGTCATCCCCCCTAAGCGTCGTTCCAGATCTTGCATTCTCTTCCTGCATAGTGCGGAGATCCTATTGTCGTTGGAGATTATTCCGGTTCTCCATCTCTTCTATTCGTCTCAGAATTGCGGCAAAAGCATTTCCAGCAAGCCGAGAATCAGGATCTGTTGATTAGGCGATGCGCGTCGCTAACTCCCCCGGATGTTGAGAGGGATTGTTTAGAATCGGAACTGTGACTCGGTTGCGAGGTGCTGGAGCAGAGATTGTGTCCGACTCATCCTCACTGATATGGACATGTTCGTGATCCACGTTGTTCCCGAGCTGGTTTTGAGGCTGATTCACCTCTTCCAGAACTGGATTCAGCAGCTGATTCTGGCTTTGGGGTGGCTGCTGGCTATTGCTCTTTGTATGGACTACCATTCTCGATCAGAATTGTGGGAATATCAAATTCAAAGATATGAATTCCTCACAGACGACGCCAATGTTCTGCCTCGGAGGCAGAGATGTCCAGCCAAGTAGACTGATGCATTGATCTTAGATCAAATGCCATCTCCAAGGTATCTATGGAAGTGATATCCTTGGGTCAAGCGGATCACTGCGCATAATAGACTACTGACGGCGTTAGCCAAGGGGGTGTGTGTGCGTGCACAGTGATAGCGTAACAGTAAGAGAGAGTGTGTACCTTTAGGGTTTACCTCTTTATTTATAGGAGTTACCTGTGGGTAATGTGATGTGGCCCTTTAGTGCCTCTGATAGGGGCCCTAGCCTGCCTGCTGTGCTGTCACATTAGGGTTAACACCAATCATGGATTCTATCCATGATCACACTTGATTAGAATCTTAGATTGCCCCTGATTAGGCCTATCATTCAATAGGCCCATCATACCGGTACATAACAAAGGCCTTTGTATTCTATTCTCAAAAATACTTTTTGATTTTCAAAAAAAAAAAACAAAAAAACATGTTTAATAAAACTTGTTTTCTAAAAACAATTATAATAATTATAACTTTTTTTTTTAGAATCAAATTTAGAAAACTAATATCTTAATTGTTTTAGTTTTGTCTTTTAACTTGTAACTTTAAAAAAGAGAGTAAAAAATACATATTTCCTAAACTACTTTACAAAACAATTTTAAGAATAATAATAAAAAAACCAAACACAATGAAATAGATCTAAGATTTTGTTTCAAAAACAAAAATCACATTTTTTGCTCTAATCTTTTTAACCTAATCACATTTTTTTGTCAATTATGTTTAAACAAATAAAAATGTCATGTTACTTGATATAACCTTTTTTTTTTGCTCACCAAAAAAGTTCACTCTATTTTTTTTCCTTATACATAATATTTATAGGGAAAAATGTTTGTCCTTTTAAAGGACACACATTATATACTTTCACTCTCACAAAGAGGTAGGACTCATACCTTTATATTTTTTTATCCACTCTCTCTCCTCCTTTATCTATCTATTTCTCTTATTAAAAATGATACAACTTTACATCCTTCAAAATAAAACACACTTTTCTCATATTTATATGTATATAACATGATACAAGTTGTAATATAACGTGACAGTTCTATTTCTCTCGAACTAAACACTGTAGCTGCTCTTCGTACGTTCTGCTTTATATCTATCTCAACACTGAGGTGCACTGAACAACAGATATTACGAACCACCCTTTTGCTTCATTCTGCCGTCGAATCCACATAATTACAAACTATGATGCACGGACACTGACACGGGATACGATACAACATGACACGCCGACATGTTAATTCTAAAAAATGACATATTTCGACACGTTGGGACAATTTTTGATATTAAATAATATTTTTAATATATATAATATAATTTATATTTAATACATATAACAGTTCATAATAAGTCATATAACCAATCAAATATTCAAATTTCATAACATAAATATAAAAAAATAATTTTTCGTACCTTGTTAATTTTTCATGTCAAATTTCATAACAGAAAAATTTTGATTAATAAATGATTTTTTTTTATTTTTAGTTGATAAAGTAAAATTAAGACTAAAAAAAACGTGTCGGAGCGTTGACCACATGTCGGAAAAACGTGTCGGAAAGTTGACCACGTGTCTCAAAATGTTGACCGCGTGTCGGAACGTGTCCGGGTATTGTAGATTACAAACAACAATTTTATCACCTATAAAATTCTATAGGTAAAAAGTGATTTTATCACAAAAAAGACAGTAAGTTTTATCACAAAAATGTACATGAAAAGCAATTTTGTGATAAAATTATAATTTCATCACACAAAAAAATTATATGATAATTTTGGCTTAAGTGCTGTAATTAAATAATTAGGCAAGAAGCTTAAGTAATGAGCATAAATATGATATAAACAACAAAATGCTAAAGGGGAATAAAAGAAGTTTTTGCTGGTTTGAATAAAGTTAGTTTGTTTTTATTTGTCCAGTTGTTTATACTATTATGCATAATACTTGGTTTAAACTAATTCATTGACAAATAATTTTTTTAATATTTTATTATTAATTAAAATAATCCACTACAATTATTTTATAAAAATTTATGTAATCGTAAGTTTTCCATTGTACTTGGAAGATATATAGATGTGAAATTCTTATTCTGTTAGTAAGATTTTTTATAAATTAGTTTCTGATTTTTATTTTTAAATATTTTAATTCCAATTTTATCTTTATGTCCAGTATTGCGTGTAAATATAGCTTTTTTATTAATTATTGATTTTTTCTCTTTATTATTTTATAGAGTAATTTTATTATGTTCAAAATTATTAGGTCCCATTTGTCTTTTGACTTTTAACTTAAAAAAATAATAAAAAATATCTATTTCCTTAACTATTTTATAAAACAATTTTAAAAAAAAAACAATGAAATAGATTTAAGATTTTGTTTCAAAAACAAAAATCACATGTTTTGCTCTATTCTTTCTAGGATAAAATGTGTGTCATTTGAAAGGATGTAAGGTTGTGTCATTTTAAGAGAGAGAATGAGATAGATTATAATAACCCTCACATGTAGTGCTGGATTTAATTATGAAGTAATGATTTTTAATCATGAAATTGAGGAATAATTATAAGGAAAGTAAAAGAAAAAGAAATAATGTCACATTTGGTGAAAAATGAGTTAAAATGACAGTTAAGTGGTAAAAATGCGGGTAAATAAAGTTACCCGAAAGTAAAAAGTAAAATGATAAATATTACCATAAAAATATTGTAAACCAATGTGTAAAGTTAGAGTGAGAGTTAAGTGACCGGGATATATAAACTTATACCCAGTTAGACATAAAAGCCACTTAAAGCACCAAAATATTTCATTTCCCTCATTCTTTCCCTTCTCTCTCGCGAGGTCTCAGTATCTCAAACGAATGAGTTCTTTTCTTTCTTTTCTTTTCTTCTTCCATTTTATTCCAACCAAATCCTTAAGGAAATAAAAAAAAAAATCATTCTCATTCCTTCTCTCTATCTTGTTCTTATTTCTCTTCCTCATCCCTTCAACTTGGTAGCTACATTTGGATGAGGGGGAAACATATCTTGAAGGAACCATGGCTGCCATTTTCGGATTTAAAGCTTGAGGAAGGGTTGTGACCTTGTTGGAAGCTTGGATTGTCTTCTATTTAGTGATTTGAGACTCCCAAGGTAATTACCCCAACTCCTTATTGTGATTTTTGACAAAATGCATGAGTTTAGGGTTGTGTAAATAGGGTTTTGATGGTATGGATTGTTAGAGAGTGATTTGGATATAGCTCCCTTTGTTAAATATGCTTTGGATTGGTTCCCGTAAAAAGAAAAATTATGAAATGGCCGTTTAGGACACTTTGATAAATTGGAATAAAAATCAAGTGTCGGCTTCTTGTATGTGTAGTCTTGGAAATTAAACGTGTTAGAGTGGTATATAGGAATACTAATTGTCTTCACATCTTGGAACTAGGTTGTGACTTTGTGATAGATTGTGACGTTGTGGACCCGAGATTTATTGAAGGACTTTGCTTGCCAGGTAAGCTTTCGGTCCTTGTGGTTAATCCCCCGTTTGTTCCACCAGACTCCGAGGGAGGATGGTAGTTTGATATGGTATGTTGAAATAAACTGTTATATGTTGCATGTATATGTATGTATGTTTGTGTGCCACAAGACGGTGTTTCCTTGTGTGAAGCATAAGACAGTGTTTCCTTATGCATAGTATGAGACGGTGTTTCCTTATACGGTATGTTGCAAGACGGTGTTTCCTTGCATAATGCATACTTGTTATATTCTCTGACCAGTGGGATTACATTATTGTACACTGCATTGTCATACATATTCTGATGCATGCATGAATTTTTATAATATGTGTTTATACCAGAAGTGAGCTTAGGGGTGGAGGAGCCCTCCAAGGGTCCCTAGCTTACTGAGGTAATTATATTATCTCACCTCGTGTTATGGGCATCACCATTTCAGGTACAGGAGCTGATGGTGCGGAGGTATCGCGTAGCAAGAGGCCAGATGAGAGATACTACTTGACATGATTGTCAGGGTCCTGTGGATATTTAAACTTGTACCTGACATACTTTATTTGGAGTTGTATATGCCATGTATATTTTTTGAGAGCATAGAAGATGTGTATGCCATGTCGATAGTCTGTATATGCTATTAGTTATGCATGCTCAGGTCCATGTTACTTATTTAATTACATCTCTTTTGTTTATTTGATGTAATTATATAAGTAACATCATGAATATTATTTTGAGACAGTGTGATTGTGAAATAGCCTAGGCCATGGATGGCTGGGCAATATGTTTTATCTATGCTGTGGTATGCCTGAGTTATATTAAACTGTCAATTAGGTTGAAATTATCATGGTGAGAATTATCCCAGTAGATGGTGTCCGTTTTATTTTGGCCATGAAAGTAAAAAGGTTTGCAATACATAAGGAAAAAGGGAAAACTTATTTAGTTAGCTTCCGCAATAATTAAGTTGAGCATGCTGTGCTTAATATCATATGAATGTTAATTAACCGGCTGCAGACGGGGCGTTACATAGATAAAGGAGGAGAGAATTGACAAAAAAAATAAAGGTGTGGGTCCCACCTCTTTGTGAGAGTGAAATGATATAAGTTGTGTCATTTAAAAGAATAAACATTTTTCCTTTCTTTTAAGACCAAAGCTCGGCTCGGCTCGTCCATTAACACCCCTAAGTGCATATACCAATTTTGCTTCGCGGTATAAATGCGTACCGGTGAAGTATTCCGAAAAATTATAATAAAAATATAAATATTCCTAAGAAAATATCTAAGGTTGCACAAGTCAACGATGGCAATATCGCCTTCGACTCTGGCGTAATCGATGCCCCTACCGACGTCGATCTCGTGAAAATCATCATCACCAAATCCTACAACATCTCCATTCTCCAAGTCACCAAACTCATCCTTTTCCCCGGTGTTGATGGCTCATAGTCTCCATCAACACCATCTGGTTCACAGTCCCCACAAGGAGCAAAGGCCCCATCCCCATCAAGAACCGCATCCACACAACCACATCTGGAATTTCAATTTTAAATTCGACAAGTTTTGAATGAAATGATGGTAATGTTACTTTTGGAATATTATCCCATATTTTTAGTAATATTTGATAATCAACCAAACATAGAATCATGAAATTTGAGCCAAGATTTCTGGTAATTTTTTGGCCTACCCAATAAGTTTTTGGTAACATTTGAAAAACTCACTTTCCCACCATGACTCTCAGAACAAAAATAATTTCTCCTTTACCAAACGCAACCTAAGTAAAGGATTAAAGTAAAGTAAATTTGAAAATGAATTCTCTCATTAAAATTGGGAAATACATCACTCCTTTAACAATACAAGAAATATAAGTCAGGCATACACAAACTTTGGTGGGCTCCACTATCAAACAAAGAATAAAAAACAAAAGGAATGCTTGCACACTTCTTAACGGGTCAGTAGGAACTTCATATTCCCCATTAAAATTTCATATGACCTAATGAAATTTTAGTATCAATGTCATTTTTCATTAATAATAATTAGACCCTACCTACTTAATATATTTGAAGAGAGAGATACAAACGAAAATTTTACATGATCAAATAAAATTTAACATAAAAAGATCAACTCCCAATAAATTTTCAACAGTCACACCTGGACTTCAAATGTACTTAAGGCTGAGTGTGATCACATTCGAAGTCCAGGTAATAATATCGAGAATAAACTAGTAATATTAATATCTTAATTATAAAAATTGATATTCAAATCATTCTTTTAAAACCCAAGTCATTTTCCGTTAGCTACTAAATTGATGCCAACTTTCTAAGGTGAGATTAACGTTTAAAATTATCTCTTGCCACACTAAAACAAGGTCATTTTATAATTTGAAGGAAAAATATGTACAACATATTTTAATAAAATTCATGATAGTAAATTTTTTAAAATATTCTTTACTTTTTCCCCTAAACTCAAAATGACATTGCTTTGAAAATATTGAAAATAACTTTACCTCACCTATTAAAGGAGAAATACTTTTTCCAATTTTTATATTAAAAAACTAAATTAATATCAATTTTTTGAAAGAAAAAAAAAACTACATTAATATCATTCTTCATCTTTCAAACATTGAGGTTAAAAAACCCACTTCTGACATGCGTTATGATAAACTACACCAACACAGCCTTGCATGGGATAAGGTAAGCCTGTTAAATAAAAAGAAACTTAAGAGACTTCAAAAACAACTTTTAATTTTTATTATTCACTAATTTTACAATAAATCATTAATTAGCATTAATAAAAACATATTTGAAATATGTTATTAAAAAAAAACATATTTGAAATTTTCTTAAAAAGATTAATAATTCTCTAATTTTGAATAAAGATATCAATTAAATATATTTTTGATTGTCCAATAAGCCAACAACAATAGGTCTCAAGTCCTTCACCAAAGTGATGACCTAGACCTAAACACGCCTACATGTGATACCATCCTATTCCTATCCCATTTTGAGGATTAAATGGGTCTACTTATGAGACAACTAATTTCGCCAACTCGAAACATTAAGTTGCTTAACCTTTTAAACCAGGATTAAATGGGTCGGTATCAATCCAATGACCCGATCATAAACCCCGATTGAACCGGTATAAACCGGTACCGATTTTATCTTTAAACCGACTTTTTAAAATAAGTTACAAAATATTCCAATTTTTGCACCAAGTGGAAATCGAACCCAGCCCTTTTATGTGAACCACTACCGGTTGCATAAAATGCATCATTTAATATACTTATTATATAACTATTAAGTTAATAGAATTATTTCAAAAAAAAGGAAAACCAATATAGTAATTACCACTATACTACATCTTTTTTGAATTGCACCTATTTTTTTAGTGACATTGTTTCAGACAAAAAAGGAACACCATGAACTTTTTTATACTATTTTTTTAGTAGAGATACATAGCTTCATAAAATTAGTCAAATTTTGGCGATAGTAAAGGATTGTTATTTGAATAAAACAAAGTGATACCAACTCATTATCACAAACTAATTCTTGTATTATTGACAAGACATCCATCGTCTTTCATAATATATAGAAAATTAAAATGAAGAAAACTGTTGATAAAAACTGTCAAAGTTGAAAAGGCTCAAACTCATAGATATCTCGAAACCAAAAGGACGAGCAAGTTTCAACAAATATCACATTATTGGCTGGCTAAACAAGATAAGACAACAAACTTGAAGATTATCCAATCTACTCTTGCATGAGCTCAGTACCTGTGAGCCAACTTCTCCTTTTCCAGGTAGTTCTGAACATACCTGCATCCATCGAGACACATATTAGACATACAAGTTAGCCACCGGAAGAGTGACGGCCATTTTACAGTCAAGGCTACTTATTAGCTCATGCGTAATTCCCTAGATAGGTGAGTCGCTTAAGAGGTTGACCTTTTCAACATGAGATGCACTTTGACATTCATGGTAGCGTATATTATAAATAAACTAATTCAGCATTTATTTCCTGCTTCAAATCCTCATCTCCAGATAATGCCAAGAGCTAATTTCAGTTCATTACCACACCCCCTACTTTACTTAATGACCAGTGCTGAGTTAACAGATTTGTTTCAAGGAAATAATTACCAAGTAAAATATCCAGTATAATTTAGTTTTTCCACCTTTCTTTGATCTTTTAGCACATACAATAGAACAATGGTTACAGAAAGATATAACATCCGCCAAAATGGCATTATAATTGTATATGCTTGGAATCGTGAAAATGAATAAAGACAAATATGAAAGCAATCCCCATTAAACCCCGACCAGCGAGGGTAGGGGTGAGGGCAATCCTTATATGCAACCTTACACTTACATATTTGCAAAGAGGCTGTTTCTCATATTCGAATCTATGACTTCTCAGTCACAAAGGGGCAATTGCTATTGCTATGAATATAATCCGTGTGGGTGATGTACCGCAAAATGAATCTATGACTTACCTCTTGAATATAGACAATTATAAGTAAAATGTAAAATTAACCCCCAAAATAACAGAAGAAAGTCAAAGACAGATAGCTAAAGTGCTGATTTCAATTGCTATTGCTATGAATATAATCCGTGTGGGTGATGTACCGCAAAATTTGCACAATGGCTTTTTTAAAAGTGACATATAGCACCAATGTTGTAAAGATCACAATCTTCCTTGTAGGATCTCCCAAGCTTATGCTTTTGCTTGAGAGCTTAGATCCCAATTACACACACGAGTTTGGTGAGATCATTGTAGGATCATGGGGCAAGCTCCTGAATTCATTGAAATTGGGCAATTTTTGCGTACTGGACAAGCCACCATTTAAGTGGTGGAGATAAGCAACCATTTTTTCAATAATAATAATAATAACAGCAACACAACCCTACCCTTGCAAATAAGAGAACCCCAACCCCAACTTTCTTTTTGGCAGCTCCTCCTTCACCATCTCTCTCCCGCTTTGATCTGAGATTCTGAATTGCTGTTGCCCTGTTCCATTCAATCTCTGTTGCTGTCCCACCGTGTCTGTCATGCAGTGACTCAAGTGGTGCAGGGGCTCTGTGTTGGATGTGTGACTCTGTTGTAGCCCCACAGTTTTTTTCCGATAACATATTGGGGCTAAGACCAAACAATTACAATCTTTCATCCTATGGAAAGCACCCAAAAAGTCTTGCCTGTATTGTGTGGGTTTTTTTGCTCAGTTTTTAGTTTTATGTCTTGTAAATAACTGGTTATATCTTATACATTATGAATTGTAACTTTGAATTGTGGCTTTATTATATATTTTTAATTGGAGTTTAATTAAATGTTAATTGTGATTTTAGAGTTATTTTGCTTAATTATTATTCAAAATCTTCCTATACATGTTTTAACTTTTTCCGTGACCCTCAATTTCCGATTCTACATAGGATCTTGATTTTGACAACCTTGAAATGCCAAGGCACAATGTAGGCTTCAACCATGGGTTTTGCAACAACCGAAGCCAACTATCTTGAATGACACCAACAAAAGAGGGAGAAAACATGAAGAGAGAAACGAAGCATGAGTGAATACCAGCCCATCACACACTCATTGACACACACCAACAGCCCATCACACACTCATTGACACACACCAACACATAAAGTCGAAGATGATGCATTCAAAGAGATGCTATAAGTTCATTGAGCATATTAGCGGAGTCTTAATTTTTGGATTTTGGTAAGAAATTCTAAATATTTTTATGGAGATTTTTAACTTTTGTAAAGCAAAGAAGAGATAAAAGACTTTTTTTTCTAAACACACACTAAAACACACTGGAAAAAAAACGCCACTAAAACCTAAAAGAGGCCAGCAATCCATGTAAAAGCTTATCAAGCTCAAGAGTATCATAAAAAGTAGTTATGTATCAAATTTATCAGAGATCTTGAGGCCAGGCAACAACAAATAAACCGTTCCACATAATATTGACAATTTAGTATTTATTGACAATAACATGTTTAGTAAAATTAAATCAGGGTTCAATTTTCACCTTTTGGCGATATCAATCCGGAAGCTAATTTAATTTACAACCACAACCATATGATCATCATAAACTCCATAAAAATTGAGAAAATAAAACGTGCACGAAAAGGGAAACTGGATCGAGATTACATGAAACCCTAAAACAGAGTTGAATGTGAAGAAACATACGTGTAGGTGCCGACGAGGGGACCGAGCAAGAGAGTGGCGCTGATCCAATTCTCGGAGACCTTGTGGTGAATCTTGGTTGGAAGATCCTTCCAGAGACCGGTCATTATCTTCTGCTGGAAAGGAGAGAGAGCATAGACCACCGATTTTACCGGCACCGTCTGTTTCCCCATCTTCTTCGATCCGAGGCGAATGCGAATGCGAAATGCGAAATGCGAAATGCGAAATGAAAAGAAACCCTAATGTTTAATTTACCCCCTCCAGTCTTAGATTTGGATCTTCTCTTTATCCCTAGTCCAGTCTAATACGACAGCGTTTTGCCTCGACATTGACCTGTTTCCAAACGCTTCGTTTCACATTTTTCTTTTTTATAAAAAAAGTATGAAAATAATAACAGAAATTATTTTATTTTAATTTACTAACTGTATACTTTTTTTAATAAATCGTCCGATTGTATATTATTAAATTATTGATAGAATTCTGAAAGTGGTAAAAAAAAAAGTTAAAGTTTTTAATTATATTTTAATAAGTGTTTGTAATTTTAAATGACATATAATTATCTCATTTTAAGAGAAAGACAGACACATATTTTTTTTTAAAATTTTAAATTAAAAAAAACATTCACTTTATCTCTATCATGATTTCCATTTTTTCATATTTCTTCTAAAATGACATAACTTATATCATTTAAAATTAGAAACAACAAACCCTATATTATTAGCCAATAGTATAATGAATAAAACAAAAACAATTTTTTTTTTTTGTATAGACACGAAAGAAAACAAACTACACACTAACAATTCTGGACACCAATGTGCCCCTAACATCCTAGAAACTAGATCCCCACAACCCTCAGGTATACTATCAAACCATTGTGTATACCAGTCAGTTGGGGCCCCATTAACAGCCATCCAATTTGCTACTTGGTTTCCCCCCTCCATGTAAACAAGGCACACCTCAACTCTCCACTCCTTCTCAAGCATCAATCTGATCCTAGAAACAATCGAATAACATGGGTGAGAGCTGACACAACCCTCTTTGACAAGATTAATAGCCATCAAGGAATCACTTTCCAGAACAATCAGCTTCAGTTTATGATCCCAAGCCAATTCCAATCCTATTATGAAACCCCAAAGTTCAACCATTAATGCTGATTCTGGGTATAACTTCCTGGAAAATCCTATGACCCACCTTCCTGCTTCATCTCTTAAGACCCCATTACCAGAGAAGGAACCATCAGTGTTCATCTTGATCCAACCGGGAGGAGGGGCTGTCCAGCTTATCATGATCTCTTCCTCCCTTTCCAACTCTAAACCAGCACCTGCTAACATACCATTGGCCATCTTAATGTTAGCTACATAGAGAGAAGCTTGTGAAAATAAGTCTAAGTGACTTGAGCTTTTTCCTTTGAGCACTAAGTTATTCATATCCTTCCATATAAACTAGCATATCACCCCAAATTTCAATCTCCAAGTCTTATTCTGGTTACCCCTGTGTAAGTTCCTCAACAGCCAACTGTCCATATCACTCTCCATGAATGACATTATCCCCCTACTATCAACCCACAGATTCCACACCTCACGGGCCCAAGGGCATTTTCTGAACACATGATCAATGTCTTCACATGTTGCATTACATCTGGGGCAGGATCTACTGTCTGACATGTGTCTTCGAGTTCTTTCTGCATTTGTGAGAAGCTTATTACCAACCAAGAGCCAAAGGAAAAAATTTATCCTTTGAGGTCCTTCCCACTTCCACATAGTGTCCCATGCTTTAGGATCAGGACTCTCACAAGCCAGGGAAAGATGGTTATATGCTGAACTGATGGTAAAGGATCCAGAGCTAGAATAGCTCCATATCAATTAGATTCCATAATTTAACTTTCCGACTCATCGTGGGTTTTAATACGACAGTTATCATATTTATACTTCTGCTTAATAATTAGAGATATATATATATATATATATATATATATATATATATATATATATATATATATATATATATATATATATATATATATATATATATATATATATATATATATATATATATATATATATATTATATATATATATATATATATATATATATATATATATATATATATATATATATATATATATATATATATATAAGGATATTCTTACTACCAAATTTTTCTACTACTAACTTACTACCTATCTAATCACCATTGAATCAAAGAGAGAATACTAAAAAGTTTTTGAAAAAAGAGAAAATGTTGATCCAATGATGATTAGATAGGTAGTGAGTTGGTAGTAGAAGATTTTGGTAGTAAGAATATCCCTCCTCTATATATATATATATATATATATATATATATATATATATATATATGGTAGGATGCTTTGACACCAGTGTCAAATTTAAAATTTGAAACCTCATCTAACAATCATTAGATAAAAAAAGATCAATGGTGTCACGTGCATACAAAGTAGAGTCATTGATCTTTTTTTATCTAATGGATCTTAAATGAGGTGTCAAATTTTAAATTTGACATTGGTGTCAAAGGATCCTACCTCTCTCTCTATATATATGTGTGTGGGGTTTACATTTCTGCAGCTGCTGGACGTGCAACAATCAAATACTTGTCATATATACACTTGAAAGCATTAAATGTGGGGAATTATAATCATACACCTGTCATTACTGTACGTAAAGCGGCTGTAGAAATGATTATATATATATATATATATATATATATATATATATATATATATACAGAAAAAGTATTTCTCCAGTGAACTCAAAACGACGTCGTTTTAGGTTATAAGAATAAAAAATTATAATGAGAAATACTAATATAACCCTGCAATATATTATAATTACAAAAACACCTTAATTTTCGCCCCAAATATATATATATATATATATATATATATATATATATATATATATATATATATATATATATATATATATATATATTGATAGGCCATTAGGTGTTGTACATCTTCCACTCATAATGTAATATGTGCCTGCGAATTTCAATAAAAAGGATTTGTATTGATAGGCCATTAGGTTGAGAATATCTTTGGTACATCTTTCACTCATAATATAATATGTGTTTTATTTTTGTCAATTTATTAATAAATAATTTATTTTAAAATCAGATGTGATAGTGATTTGATAAAAAGTAAGATATGTATCACAGTATGAGTGAAAGATATACTGAAAACTTGGTGTATACATAGCACTAAATAATTTTTCCATTAGATTGGTTTGAGTAAGACAAGCATCAAGTGACGGGTGGTATAAAAAACAAATGGCATAACATTAATAGGTGTGATATTTCAAACAAATGGAAGCAAGTTGATTTTAGTAATCAATAACTAGTCAATTACCAGTGCGATGCACGAAAAAGATAAGGAAAGAAATTGGTTTGTCTGTATCATATAAGTTAACGCAAATCATAAAAGTACATCGCTGCATTTAATT
Organism: Gastrolobium villosum; assembly: GCA_032173675.1. Classification (NCBI taxonomy): domain Eukaryota; kingdom Viridiplantae; phylum Streptophyta; class Magnoliopsida; order Fabales; family Fabaceae; genus Gastrolobium; species Gastrolobium villosum. The sequence continues at coordinate 371,307 of JAVKPL010010897.1, forward strand.
TAAATCAACACTATTAGGCTAACAAGCACCGACATGGCATTTTTTGAAAAAATTTGCGTGTCGGACACGTGTCCGACACGAACACGCTCTGACACACGGTCAACTCTCTAACACATTTTTCGACATGCAGTCAACTTTTTCCGACACGTGGTCAACGCTTGGACACGTTCGGACACGTTTTTTTTTAATCTTAATTTTATTTTATTAACTAAAAATAAAATAATAAATAATAAATCAATTTTTCCCTGCTATGAAATTTGACATGAAAAATTAACAAGGTACGAAAAATTATTTTTGTTTATATTTATGTTATGAAATTTGAATATTTGATTGGTTATATGACTTATTATGGACTGTTATATCTATTAAATATAAATTATATTATATATATTAAAAATATTATTTAATATCAAAACGTGTCCCAACGTGTCGAAATATGCCATTTTTAGAATTAACATGTTGGCGTGTCGTGTCACGTGTCCCGTGTCAGTATCCGTGCATCATAAGTTATTAGGTGCCTAACTCCAACGTTTTGTACATTTAAAGTTGGAAAATATTTGAGTTATTATGTTTAATATTTGAGTTATTATGTTTAATATTTTATCAAACACTTCATAGTCGAAGTTGAATGTGGTAATTCAAAAGACTATTCATTAGCTTAATTGCATAATTATTAATTGAGTAATCAATAAGAATTGATTTTTTTTGTTAGTTCAAACGAAACTCTACTCCATTTATATAAAGTTCTATACATGTGAGTATAATAACATTCACATGTAATTGTGGATTTAATTATGGATTAATGACTTTATCACAATATTGAAGAATAATTAGAGGGAAAAGTATAAGAAAAAGAAATAAAATTACCTTTGTGGAAAAAAGTTAAGATGATAGTTAAGAAGTAAAAATGTGGGTATTTTAGTAAAATAATATATTATTATCTATCTTGTTATTTTTCGATAAAATAATATCTTACAATTATTTAGTGTTTCACAATTTTCTCTCTTCTCACTTACCAAACACATATTTTTTAACCTTAAATTCCTTCACCGCTGTTGATTTCCTCGACCGTTAAATTTTGCTACTCTTTTGCTCCCTTCTCAACTTCTTATCCTTTTCAAATTATCCATCGACCTAAATTTCTTAATGAAGTTTTGATGATATTGTTGAACGATTTATTGTTTTAACTTTTGGTTTTTGTCATCAGCACGATTTTTCTTTTTGTTAAGTGAGATTATATAATACATGAGTGAGTGTTTTTCCCATATATATATATATATATATATATATATATATATATATATATATATATATATATATTTGAAATGATTAAGCATTTTACATACTTGCCATTTTTTATTTTCGATTTCCAGCAACATAGTTAAATTGTCAATATTCAAGGTTGTGGTGTCTAGTGTGACTTCTACTATTGCACTATTTTGACTTTTCATCAAGTTAAATATACAAAATTAATTAATATCCAAAAAAAAATATACAAAATTAATGTTATTAAAACCGGCTCGGTCATTGACCCGGTCGAGGTATTGGGTCACCGGTTCAACCAGTGGGTCATTGGTTCAACCGCATGACCCGGTAATTATATGTAATTTTATAATTTATATTAAAAAATTATAAACATACTCGAATATCTAAAAAAATAATAAAAACTTCAAATATTTTAATATAAAAGATAATAAATCACATATTATTATCCAATAAAAGATCAAACAAAAACATAATGATCATGATACGGGGCTTTAGGTTCAGAAAATGACATCTCTAACTATAAATCAAATCAAAATTTTCTGCATAGTGCATAATTGAGATAATATTAGTGTTGTATCCTTGTAGGAACATAACTTATGTAAGTCAATAAGCAAAAAAATATTCAAATATGTCTATTATGATTTATTTATTTTTTTTAAAAAAAGTGGAATTTTTTTTGGGGACCGGCTCGGGTCACCAGTTTTCATGCAAATCGGCTGGGTCGATCCGATTTTCTTAACACTGTACAAAATGAACAAAATAACCATAATCTATATTTTATAGAGATGAATATGTAATTTTTGAAGATATGATACGTCGAGTCAAGTCTTATAATTTTTAAAAACAAGGCGAGTCAAACTTATAATTTAGCTTGTATCATAGTAACAAATCATGTCAGTCTTATAATTATTTACGTAGGCCCGTTTAGGTTAAAGTTTGACTTGGTGGGATTTATTTACATCCATAATTGTGTTGCATTCAAATGTGAGAACAGTTAACATCCATTCTCATTTTATAATTGGAATTTTCAAATAATAATTAGTATAAATAAATTCTTTTTTTTGGTAATCTAATTCTTTAAAAAAAATTAGATTATAAAATTACTTTAAAGAATATTGTCTTAATTTGAATTAAAATATTTATAAATGTTTAAAAAATAATAATCATTTATTAATTTTGTCATTGTTTTCTAGTGTTTAGTTGCCATTTTCCGATCACCACTAAATATTGTAAATTGAATTAAACATATTAAGATCCATAATTAGAAACATTCAAAAGTTAAATTATTAAATTATCTGCACCTAAAATTGAAATATTTAAAAAAAAGTTCTCAATTATATATATAATTAATTGTTAATATATATATATATATATTTTTTATTTTTTTGTATAATGGTACCACTGAACTTCGAATTTATTACTTCATCCAAATTGTTCAAACCCGTTCAACACTACTCATTCATATACTATTTTTTCGTAGTTAATATAAGCATACACTTTTGATGATTTGGGAAACGTTTATTAAGGATTATTTAGTACAGTAAAATATCTAAAGTTCATAGCATATGCTTAATAACTAACCAGGATATACCATATCCAACAAACAAAAATACAGGGTCATGAAATAATTCCTTAACGACACTAGATGAAAATTAAGCTAAAATAATTAGATCATCTCATTTTATGTAGAGAAAGAAAGAAATTGGTCAAATTTAATTGAATTGTTGGTTTGACTTTTTTTTTTAAGGATATGACTTGATTTTATATTTAAAATTTAAAAGAAAAAAATTGTTGGTACATAATCTTGATGTCTCCTATGTAACCCTTAAAAAATGCAAATCAATTATAATATCTATTTTTACTTTCTGTGCCAGGCATGCTCTATTGGTCATTCCCAGTGGAGGCCCAACCAACCCAAAGGCACTTCTCCGGATTCCGGCCTGCTAGACAAGAGCTCAATAACCTTCAACCCCACTCCACGGTGTCTCCACCAAAGGTAGTGTAAGTTAACAAGAAGCATAGTATATGAGTAAACATTTGGCCCAAAACAAACAAAGTAAAGATTAGTTTCTCATTAGGACATGGAGGATGGGTTAGTTTCGCGTGAGTCTCACGCGTTCCATATTTTCTATTCTGCTAGGGCACAACAATGAGTTCTATTCTTGGAAAAAATGGAGATTTGCAGCAAAAGTCGGTGGAGGTTCCGGGTGTTATGCGTAAGAGCATAAAACGATCGAAGGTTGGAGAGGAATTTTCCCCTGATTCATCGAATAGAGGGGCAAGTTTGGGAAACATTCAGGAGCGCATTCCGTCAGGTAAGTCGATGTCTTTCGCTGATGCTTTGCGTGCTGATAATAACTGTATGGGTGTAGAGGATTCTTGGCATGAGGAATTTGAGGAGGACAAGAGTGAACCGTTGGACCCGAGTCTTGGTACCATAGATGAGTTTGGGTTCCAAACAATTTATGGAGAGGATGGGTCTGTAAGAATTAGGTGTTCTAAGGAAGCGAAAGAGAGATTAAGAAGCCCATGGAAAAATGCTATTATCGTTAAGCTGTTGGGGAAGAGAGTGGGTGTGATGTATATGAAATCTAAGCTGGGAAGCCTATGGGCTAAAGCTGGACCGATAGTGGTGGCTGATTTGGGGAATGATTTTTTCTCTGTGAAATTCTCTAGCTTGGAAGACTTAAATCTAGCGCTGACAGGAGGACCATGGATTCTAATGGGCCACTACTTGGCCATCAAAAAGTGGGAGCCGTTCTTCAACCCTCACAAAGCTAATATTCATAAGGTAGCTGCGTGGATCCGATTGCCAGGTATTCCTCAAGAATTCTGTGTAGCTCATTTTTTGAAATTAATTGGAAATATAGTAGGCAAAGTGTTGAAAGTGGTCAGAACAACTTCCTTAGGGGAAAGGGGTAAATTTGCTAGATTGTGTGTGGACTTAGACCTTACTAAGCCATTGAGGGGAGAATATATATTGGAGGATGAGGTGTTTAAAGTTGAATATGAGGGCTTGTACCTTATATGTATCAAATGTGGCAAATACGGACATAATACAGATAATTGCCCTGATCTTGCCAAACCAGAGGAGGACACTGTTAACAAGGAAACAAATCAGCCTGATTTGAATAACTCTCAATCAAATCAAGGGGTAGACCCTTGGATGGTAGTGAAAAAAAAGAATTTCCATAGGAACCAACCCCCAATAAAGGATGAAAATAAAGGTGGAAGATCCTTTGGAGCGGATATCTCTAATAGTAAGAAGCATTTGTCTGCACAGGCAGCGGGTATCAATATTTTGAAGAATCCAGGGGTGGAAAATGTGATAGAGGCGAAAAAGGGGTCACTCAAGGAAAATAAGAGGAATCCTCTATCCCAGGCTACTCCCAAGGTCATCAATTCGAAAACTCCTGCAGGTCAAGCAGGGACGAGTAATGCTGGAGCTAAAGTCTCATATAAACCGAAAAAGATAGAGAAGAAAAAAGCATTTGTTTTCTCCTCTGAAGCCAACACTTCCAGAACAAGTTCCAAGTCTCTAGAGCCCCTTTCATCCAGTAAGGCTACCAGCAAAGCTGACCTTAGATATGTTCCTATTTCCCCTTCTGGTCCTGTGGGCAGTAATGGTAAGGATATTGATCCTGGAAACACCGAAGGCGAATTATGCTCAAAAATCTCTGCTGCAAGTATCTCAAATACTGATAGCAATTTGCCTCCCTGTGAGTTATGTGTGGTAAATGACAAAACGTTGGATATGGATACTAATATGGTTAACAGCAATCAAGGTGTTATGAGTTTGGAGAGCCATGAGAAAGTTATGGAAGATGGAATGCTCCTGGAGAAATCTTCTAGTGAAGTAGCTGTTGATAATATGGTAGAGTGTGATCAGGGACTCGGGGATCCTGGTACCAAATTAGTTATCCAATGAATTGTCTTGTTTGGAATTGTAGGGGTGCTGCCAAAAAGTCTTTTAAGACATCCCTCAGAAATTTCATTAAAAAATACAAGATTGGTTTGGTTGCTATTTTAGAACCTAGGATAAGTGGTGTTACTGCCCAAAAGAAGATTAAGCAATTGGGGTTCAACAATTATGTGATAGAAGATGCAGTGGGATTCTCGGGAGGTATCTGGATGTTATGGAAAGAGGAATTTTGCAATGTAACCATTATAGAGAAATCGAGCCAATTCATTCATGTTTCATGTTCCATGAATCAGGGGTTGGAATTTTATCTTACTGTGCTTTATGCCAATCCTAGAGAGGATGTTCGTGAGGAGCTATGGATGAATATAAAAAGAATTAGCAGCAGTCTAGTTGGTCCCTGGGTTATGATGGGAGATTTTAATGAGATTGCATCCTACAAGGAAAAGAAAGGGGGTGCTCCTGTTAATCTTCTCAAGTGCCAGAAGTTTTCATCGTTCCTTAATGACTGCAACATGATAGATATGGGTTGTAAAGGAACTCACTTTACTTGGAAGGGGCCAAAGTGGCTGCATCTGGACAGAGTGTTCAAAAGGTTGGACCGTGTGTGTGCTAATGCTATTTGGAGAACAACTTTTGAAGAGGCTACAGTTAGAAGTCTTCCCCGGTTGAATTCAGACCATAACCCGCTCATGCTCTCTCTTTTCCCAAACAATAAGGATTGGAGAGAAAGACCGTTTAGGTTTCTGGCTAGCTGGCAGGATCATGTTACTTTCCCCCATTTTCTTAAATTTGTGTGGAAGCCGAATCTAAACATCAGGATTAGTTTGAGCAATCTGGTCCCTTCCCTTAGATCGTGGAATAAGAGGGTTTTCGGGTGTATCCAAAAGAGGAAAGAATATCTTCTCAAAAAGATTGAGGATAACCAAAATAACTATGCCACTGATATGGATTGTGTCCAATCTGAGTTAGATTTAGCCCTCCAATGTGAACTCAATAAGGTTATGGATCATGAGGAAGCGGTATGGTTTCAGAAAGCTAGATGCAAGTGGATTGCAGATGGGGACCGTAACACTACTTTTTACCATACTACTACTGTCATAAGGAGAGCCAGAAACAGGATTAGTGAATTAAAGAATGATCAGGGTCAAATGGTGACAGAAGAAAGTGATTTAATTTTGCTGATCCATTCGTTTTTCAAGAATCTATTTTCAGAGGAAGATTTTTGTAGACCTTGGTTCACTACTACTCATAACTGGCCTGTTTTGGAGGAATCGGATATCAAGGATATGCAAGATCCCATAACAGATTCTCTTATCAGAGAGGTTTTTTTGCTATGAATAGCCTTAAAGCTCCTGGTCCAGATGGGTTTCCTGCTCTCTTTTTCCAAAAGAATTGGGAATTATTGAGACTTCAAGTTATTGATTGTGTTAAACAGATTTGGAATAGGCCTGAGTTGGTGAAAGAGCTAAATAAAACGCATCTTGTGCTTATTCCTAAGGTGGCTAAACCCAAAAAAATTAACCAATTCCGGCCAATTGCTCTTTGCTCTGTTATCTACAAAGGAATCAGCAAGCTAATTGTGGGAAAGCTGAAGCCAGTTCTAGACAAGTTAATTTCGCCCCAACAAGTTAGCTTTGTCCCCAACAGACAGATTCAAGACAATATAATCATTGCCCAGGAGATGGTCCATTCAATGAGTAGAATGAAGGGGAAGAAGGGTTTTTTTGCTATAAAGATTGATCTTGAGAAAGCATATGACCGGATGTCCTGGAAATTCATCCATGCAGTGTTATCTGAGGCGAACTTTCCAGTATCTTTGGTTAATTTAATTATGCAGTGTATATCCTCATCTGAGCTGGAAATCCTTTGGAATGGAACTCAAGCTGGTAGTATTTCCCCTAGCAGAGGGTTAAGACAGGGTGATCCATTATCTCCCTATATCTTTGTCCTTTGTATGGAAAAGCTTTCCCATTTGATTACGGACTCCTTGGAGAAGAAGGAATGGAAGCCAATGAAAGCTGGGAAAGGTGGACCATCTATATCCCATCTCTTATTTGCAGATGATCTGATGTTATTTGGAGAAGCTAATACTGATCAAATTAAGATTATGATGAGCTGTCTTAACAAATTTGGCAGCATGTCTGGGCAAAAGGTGAGCTTCCAAAAGTCCAGCATATTTTTCTCTAAAAATGTTACTCAAGATGTGGTGAATGCCATTGTGGAGATTAGTGGTTTTACCCATACTAAGAATCTAGGAAGATATCTTGGTTATAAGATGAAGCATGGCCGTGTCAGCAAATTGCACTATGGAGAATTAATGGACAGGGTCAATAATAGGCTCCAAGGTTGGAAAAAGCAGTGTTTGTCAATGGCTGGAAGGATTACTTTAGCTAAATCTGTTATTTCAACTATCCCTATGTTCCACATGCAAAGTAGTCTTCTTCCTAAGGGAATTTGTGATGATATTGAAAAGTTACAAAGGAATTTCATATGGGGAGATTCTGATAATAAAAGGAAGTTTCATGCGATTGGCTGGGATTGTCTTAAGTTGGCGAAAGATCAAGGTGGCTTAGGAATCATAGATCTCAGAAAGCAGAATGAAGCTTTTCTCCGAAAGTGTGCCTGGAAGATTACTCAATGTCCTTTGCAGTCCTGGGTTCAGGTTCTTGTTGCTAAATACAGTAGGAAAAAGGATTTGATGAAAGAGGTGAGTTGTAAGACTTATGATTCTCACTTTTGGAAAAGCCTGTGCAAAATATGGCCGAAAATGCTCAATAACACTGTTTGGCAGATTGGTAATGGGCGAAAGATTAAATTCTGGAAAGATGACTGGTTGGGAAGCAACAACAATCTCATATCTCTCACAACAACCCCTCCTGAAGATGAAGATTCTGATTTGATAATTAAGCATAGCAATTTTTGCTCAGAGGAGGGTTGGAATATGCAATTTCTTCTAAGTCATTTTGATCCAAATACTGTTAACAGGATCTTAGCAATTCCTTATCCTGAGGATGGGGTAGGAGAGGATATAATTGTGTGGAAAAATTGGAACCCGAATAGCTCTATTGTTAAAATGGCTTATTGCAGTCAGACAGCTTCAAGTTCTGTTCCTATAAACAACTGCTGGAACCGGGTTTGGAAGTGGAAAGGACAAGAGAGAATCAAGATTCTCTTGTGGAAGATGCTGCATGGAAGAATGTTGACAAAAGATAGAGTTGCTAATTGGAGTGGGGGGTCAAACAGGTGTCATTTATGCCCAGATCAGGTGGAGGAGTGCCTTCATGTGTTCAGGGACTGTTTTATGGCTAAAAAGGTTTGGCTTTTACCTATGTTTCATCCTCTTCCTCACGGATTTTTCAATCCTATTTCATTTAAGGATTGGTTATGCCTTAATCTGAATGTAAAATCTTGCACTGGAAAGGATTGGAGAGATGTTTTCTTTATAATCTGCAACTCTCTTTGGATTTGGAGGAACAAAGAAATTCATGAAGATGGTTACAAGAGACCTGAGGACCCTTCAATTCCTCTAGCTGCCCAAATAGAGGAAATCAGAAATAGTCTTGTTCATAGGGTCAGAGAGGTTATTAGCATTCCGATTCCCATCAAGTCGGAGAAATGGACAGCTCTTAATCATGGTTTTTTCAAAATGAATGTGGATGGTGCTGTGAATGGGGAGAGGGCTGCCTGTGGTGGACTTATAAGGGGTAGAAATGGAGACTGGATTGGTGGGTTTGCGGTCTTCTTAGGCTCATGCTCCCCCTTAATGGCTGAATTATGGGCTGTTTATCACGACCTTGTTTTTGCTTGGAACCATAATTGGAAACAGATTATTTTGGAATCAGATTCTTCTCAAGCTTTAAGCTTACTTACCCTTAGGGGTAATGACACTCGAAAGCTATCATTAGTAGCTAAGATTCGAGTTTTACTTCAAAAGGAATGGATTGTTCAGTTAAATGGTATCTCTAGGAAGGCTAACATGTGTGCTGATTGGATTGCGAAAAAAGCCTTGGATGACTCCCTTGGTCTCTCTTCAATCTCTTCTCCTCATTGGGCTCTCCTAAATCTGCTAGCTGCGGATATTCTGGATCCGGGGCGGGACACTGCTGCTAATTGGGATGCTGTGCTATCCTCGGGAGTTTAGTTTTTAGTGTTTCTTTTAGTTTATTTTCTGCATTGTTTTTTCTTGTTCTGATTTCTGTCTTTTGTTGGGGGTGATTTAGCCCCTGTTGATTACCAAAAAAAAAAAAAAAAAAATTAGTTTCTCATTCAACAAAAATGTCTAACTAGGATTGAAATATTACTTTTTGTAAATTAAGAGAAAATTTGTTGAATTACCTATAACGTATTTCTCTTTGAAATATTAGAAATGGACATCAACCAAGCTGAATCGTTATTCCATCTCATCTCCCTTGAAATGGGCAAGGCTAATACTCAAACTATTGATGATAAAAACTGCTAGTTAATTTTTGTTATATGGTGAGAACAAATCTAATATGGGGAGGGATATTCTTACTACCAAAATCTTCTACTATCAAGTTACTACCTATCTAATCACCATTGGATCAACATTTTCTCTTTTTTCAAAAACTTTTTAGTATTATCTCTCTTTGATTCAATGGTGATTAGATAGGTAGTAAGTTAGTAATAAAAAATTTTGGTAGTAAGAATATCCTTCCTCATCTAATATTGGATTCAAATAAATTCCCAAAAAAGCAACTGGAGTCATATAATATTACCTCGCGGGCCTAAACGGACAGTCCACGATGTTTTTCTTTTCTTTACTTATTTTCAAATTCAGCTCTAATGACTTGTATGTCAAAGTAGGCACTAGCCAAACTTGTTTTTATGTGTATTACAAAAAGTGTGTTTAATTTTCTCAATAAGACAGATAAAATCTAGAAGTTTTCAAATTCAACTAAGATACATATATTCATAATTATAACTAATTCAACAGAGCCATGTACAAATAAAAATTATTTTATCCTTCTAATAAAATTATTTAAAAAATAAAATAAATATGTATGTAACTTTTGAGTCAAATGAGCAGACTGATTTAACTTACGTTACGGGCTAAACAAAAAGATCAGAATTAACTTGCGTTTTTTTATATGATAGTTTTATAACTTGATTATTATAAATTATACGATAATTACACAGGTCAAGCCGGATAAATTTGACCAGTTTTGATGGCCGGTTCAAAAGAAACCAAAGTACGATGAGACTGATGTTGAAGAAATTTTCATGATCAATTTTTTTTTTTGAATGATAGAAAAGATATAGTATTCTAAGAATAGCAGTTTAAATGTCAATTAGCTAGCAATCATTAAGTTCCGGAAGGACAAATATTAATTGTTTCACCAGAAGATTCTATTATCGAAATTAACATAATGAAATCAGAGCACGATATGACGTTAGGTGATCTCATTCTCAATTAATTTATAATAGGGATTTGATTTTCTCATATTACATTAGAATTCAATTCTCATACTGTGATTCAACTAGTTATAGGCCCATATTTATTAAAAGAAAAAAAAGAAAAGAAAAGATTTGCACGCAAATCGAATGATCACTAACATGAGAGTTAAATTCTCATGCAACATGAGAAAATGTTCCTCGTTCATAATAATGTAGAATATGTCTTTTCTATAATCAATCTAGATAAGTTATCTACATTGAATCCAAAATGACGTCGTTTGGAAATGGAAATCAAGGTATTTTTATAATTATAATTTATTCATGGTTATAATAGTCTTTCTCATTATAATTTTTTAATTTTTCAACCCAAAATAATATCATTTTGGAAATGAATGTAAATAACTTATCTCCATTCACTATAGAAACATTAAGGGCATGTTTGGTTCATAGTATAGGATAAAGCCTGATAGTATAACACCTGATAGTATAAGGCCTGATTGTATAAGACCTGATTGAATTTTAATACTATCCACCGTTTGGCATGATAATGTATAAAATAATATATTGTATAAGATAATATTATTTAGTATTTGGTAATGCACTGTATAATACTATATAGGATAAAAATATCATTTAATAAAGAATTTATATAATTATTCAAAAAATGTCATATGATATTAGTTTTTATAAAACAATTTGATCAGTGTGTCCAAAAAATAAATTTTTATAAAAATTAAAAATATTCAATATTTTAAAAATTAATATATTGAAAAATTAATTTTTAATTTTAATACATTAATATTAAAATAATATATTAATTTTTGAGAATTGCACTGGTCAACGATATTAATAGACTAACCCCTTATCAGGTCTAATACCTCATCCTTAGACCGGATTAAGTTATACATCATTTTGATGTATTAAAGAATTATACGATGATCATGCCAAATAACTGAAAATATTATAACGTATAGTATAAATTTACACTATCAGATCTTATACATCACTCCAAACATGCCCTAAACCCTTATATGAGATGGACTACCGATATCAAATATGCCCGAATTTCAGTTCATCTTTCAAATTTGTACGTTCTTCTTAAAATAGTTGATAGCTAACGACAAGGATTGTTATTGTTAACTTTCAAATTGTCTTCATCAAGGAAAATGAATATACCGCACGTTTCATTGAGGAGAATTTTTTTTATTCAAAAATTGTGATTTTTAAAAATATCATGAAAACATTTCATTTATGATAATATCTGAATATTAAAAAATTTAATTTTCCGAAAATCCTAAAAAATAGCTTGTACCAAACGCAGTGTTATTAAACTGGCCCGGGCATCGACCCGATCGAGGTACTGGGTCATTAGGTCACTGGTCGGACTGGTGGGTCACTGGTCATACCGGTTGACCCGGATATATATAGATATATAAAAATAGATATAAATATAAACATATAAATTCAATTATATTCTCCATATCTAAAATGAATTAAACAAGGTTCATTAAATAAGCTCAAAAACATGAAGCATAAATAAATAAAAATGTATACTATTTCTATGTCAATTTAAATTGCAACTCAGAATCCCTATAAACATACCTCTCAATGACATTGAACTTATTTTTTCAAATTCAACTACATTAAAAATGACATGTCAAAATCTCTTAATTTATTATTCCGTAAATTCTTTCAGTATTAGAAATTGAAATCGGAGGTCATTGTAGAAGAGTATATTAGCAAATAAAATTTCAAAAAAAAAAATTAAAATGAGTTCTATATTTTTCTGACAAGAAGAAACAATTTTAGTTATTTGTTTTTTTTTTTTAATGCATGACCCAACCGGGTCACTGGGTCACCGGTTTTGACCGGGTAATTATATGAGCGGTCCAATGTTTAACCTGAATCGATCTGACGAACGGGTCGACCCGGCCAGATCGGACTGAGTTTTACAACACTGACCAAACGCGCCCTAAATAAATATTCTGAAGAGTCGATCATTCGTGTAAACTTTATTGCCATTTCACCTTTTCTTTTTCTTACGAGATTTTCTTTCTATCTTTTCTTGGTGAATTGTGTGATCTTTCATTTCAATTTAATATACTATAAAATCGAGATTCGCGGAAAAAAAAAAAAAAAAAACTCCTCTAATATACGCCTCCCTATTTCAAAAGCCCGCCATCACAAAGGAAAAATAGTATATCAAAAGACAAATACACACAGAAGTATTATTTGAAGACATTTTCTTCATTCCATTCTTTTAATGTGAGTTTGATACAAGTTAAATATAGAAGTGAAAATTGTATTTTACAATATTCCAGAATATTTTATCTTACTTAAGCTAATTTCGAATGAAATAAATTAATAATTGCAAAACTAGTAAAGACAGAAATGACGTAAGTTAATAAAAAAAGTATAAAAAACTTCAATAAGGGAAGAATTTGAGGTTGACAATGAACAAAAAATTATGTTTACGCAAAATATTACATGCGATTAATTAGAGTGTAATTAAGCTAGTAAAATTATAAATTGACATCGTATTTTTTTCAAAAATTATATAATAGTAAAAAATTATAATTATACTCACCCACAATCCAAAAAAATATGTTATTTAGGTGAGATAGATTTAAATTAGATTTTGGTGCATATAAGTTTTACAATTTAAATTTTGGTCCTTAGGATTTCGTTTTTTGGATAATAGTCTCTCTAATTTCACTCATTTAAACTTTGGTCCTTTTGATACCAACATGTTACATAAATTGAGTTAAAACTTTAATTTAATGAGTTGAAATTATAAAAACTAATACAATAATACCTCATTAATAAGAAGGGGTTTGCATCTATCATGTCACATGACACAAATTTTTTTTCATATATACATAACATTTTGTGAGACCCACACTTTTTGAAGAAAAAAAAAACTAAGGCATGCAAAACGAATCTCTATAACATTACACAATCTTTTTTCTTATAACATAATTCTTATAAAACCTTAAGGATCAACACCGAAATGAGAGAAAACATAACGATCAATATTTCAAAATTAAACTATATATATTAAGGCAAAAACGAAAAGGCAAAATTAATTCTTATGTATCAGGAATGGTGTCATTCATACTTTGAGAAATGTGCCAAACATTTTTTATTTTTATTTTTACAAAATCTAGTGAATCCCATTTTGTTTAGTCTATAGGAAAAACGTCTATAGGAAAAATGATGATTCCAAAGCCCAAATCAAAATGCATAAAAAATTAGGGTTTATCATCTATTATTTAATATGATCATAAAAAAGTTCCTACACACACAATATTTTGTGGGATCTACAGCAAAAAAAATTTCCTGCACGCCAAACGAATCTCTATAACATAACACAATTACTTTTCCTATAACATAACTCTTATAAAACCCAAAAAACTATCGTGATTGTACTTTCTTAAAAATGATATGTAGTATAAAATTATAATTATATTCACCCACAAAATATATTATGTATTTAAAAAATAGGGAAAATATATTCTTATGTCGTATGAAAGTGTTTTTCTCTCTTACACATACATCGATTTCCGTATTATTTTTTCTATTTTTTTTTATAAGTGAGTTGGTCTCACACATAATTATCTCTGTAGCATGAGAACATCTATCCTATTGCATGACATTAATAAAGTCCATGAAAATATTCAAATAAGACTTTGATCTCTATAAATTTCAACAAATAAAAACTAAAATGACTGGCTTGTATTCTTCACTACTTTTTTTTGCCCCTTGTCCGCTTCCTTCTCGAGCTCTGGTTTCTTTATACTTCAATTCAACGTCCCTTTATGCCATCTCCTTCTCTCTCTTTTGTTTTTATTTTTCATAGCTTTCTGCTTAACACAATTCAAATATTCAAACGGACATCATCAGTAATCAACATGCTCCAAAGCTTAAAATCTATCTACTTGATTATAAAGGCTAATTGACCATTCAACTATGTTCCTTTTTTGTTATCAACTTGGAACCCCACATCAAATGGCAAAACACAACCCGCCGACAACAGCCGAACATCATTTCGGTACAAATATATGAGATTGTGTCTACACTACCTTTATGTGCAAAATCCCAAAATGAAAGTGGTTGTTGGTAATCGTACCCCAAAAAAAAGAGAGAAAAAAAGTGGTTGTTGCCTTGTTGGTATTTGGTTGGTAGATATAGTCGGCGTTGCCAACCTCTTTCCCCGACAAGCCAACCCGTACGGTCACCTCTCACGGCACTAGCAGCCACGAACCCCTAATCTCGCTACTTAACAATAATCACACATAAATAAAAACAATAACGTTAAATTATCGGAAAATGTGTTCATCCATTAATTCCTACAATCATTTTTTAACAATATATCTTCGGAAGTAGAACACAATTAAATAAAGGGAAGAATGTTTTTTGGGTTGATGTAAGTAAGTTATCTGCATTTATTTATAAAAAAAATAAAATGTTATTTTGGTATTGAAATATTAAAAAAATTATAAATATAAAGACTATTATAACCCATAAATAAATTAAAATACAAAAACACCATAATTTTTTCCCAAAATAACGTCGTATTGGGCTATATGCAGTAACTGCAAAAAAAACGAACCCTTAAAAAAACAAACAATAGTTTTTAAAAATGCACTCTCAAAAGTATGTACATTTTTTTTAACTATGCACTCGCCCAGAAATACATAGTTAAAAAATTGTTGTTAGTTTTCTTTTAATTATGTACTTCCGTTACATAGTTAAAAAACAATTACAGAAATTCGTGTGACATAAGAAAAAAGCGACCGTAAATTATTTTAAAAGTTTTTTTTGGTAATTAATTATTTTAAAAGTTAATGATTCTTGTGAATGTACATTTTATTGATATATTTATTAAGAATTTCAATTGTTTATAGATATAAAATAACTGCTTATAATCATGTCTAATTTTTTTTTAAAAAAAATATAAAAATATAATTTAAAAAAGGAAAAAACTATTATCATGCTACTGAGATAAGTTTTTCCTCCTACACATCCTTCGATAATTGTGTCACCTTTTTCTTTTCTTTTTATTTTATTTTTTCAGGTGATAAGCCCACAAATTTATCTCTATGACATGAGATAACTTATCTTCTTTAATATGAGATTAATAAAATCCATTTAAAAAAGAACAATTAGTTTAATTAGTTTCTCGGAGAAATTAATTATCTTCTCTACACACATCAAAAACAATATTAGTGATTTTTTAATGGGTTTTATAAGAATTATGTTATATGAAAAGTGATTGTGTTATGTTATAGAGATTCGTTTTGCGTGCTGGAACTTTTTTTTTATTGCAGGCCCCACAAAATGTTGTGTGTGAAGGAAATTTTTTGTGATCATATTAAATGATAGATGATAAACCTTTTTTTAATTAGAGGAAGATTATGTTTATAATTTTTTTTTTTTGCAAATTCTTACAAACTACTCTAAGTAAACCAGTGAAACTTTTTCCTCATAAATTTGTAAACGGAACCATTAAATCACGGGGCCCACAATTTTTTTCTCTTGGAGACCCAAAGTCTCTCTTGTCAGGAGAGACTTGAACCCTTTAAAAAATTAGGATAAAGTTTAAATATTCATTGGGTTTTTTCTGAAACTATTTATTTTCCTAATTATTTTATTATTTAATTTTTGTGTAATTTTATTCCGTTCAAATCAAGTTTAATGCCATGTACAATTGTATAAATTATTCATTTTATCTCCTTTCCAAAAATAGTTGAATTATATGCTAAGATCGAATGATACTTTTAATATATTCTAATTTATAAATCAGAATTTAGATACAACTTTTTTTTTCATCAAAAGCAAGTGATAAAAAAATAAGACATAAGTGATTTTAGAATAGAAGACAGAGAATATTTAAACTTTACTCTAAAAACTATAAATAATAGAATTTATAAGTAGTAGATTTTTTTTCCTAAGTATCCTCCGGCTGACAGTCGAAGACTAATCCTTTAGAGGCGGTAGATCACATTAAATGAGTAAACTTCTCTCAATAAATTTTTTTCCATACACATCCATAGATCAAACTCTTGTGAACATACTTAAGGAACCAAGTGTAGATTTTGTTTTAAACTAAACAAAATTATGATTCATTTATTAACTATTAAATTAATGTTTTAGTCATAATAAACATTTGAGAGTAGTTAATCAGTGACCCATAAATAGTCAAGAAACGTATCTGTTTTTGTTTAGAACAACTTGTCAAATTATTTTTCCTGCCATATATAGCGCTACGGACGGTGACATATTGTAATGAAGTTAACTTTGGCCATAGTCAGTTGTGGTCTGATATAGTACTGGTAAAAAAAAAATTGGTTAACATATAATAACCATTTTTTGTGAGTTAATTCCCATAAGGAATATATAATCCCTTAAATTAATTATTCGTAATTTGAACAAACATGGACTTTGTGTTGTTGGCATGTGCAAGTGTAACCACAGAACGACAATGAGACACATGATGTGTTGCTCTTTAGAAAAAAATGATTGGCAAGGTTCATGAACCAATATACTATACAATCACATGCATGGATAAGGAATCCAGGAAGGAGGTTTCCCAGGCTCCCATACACTTTGAGTTTGCTAAAGTTGAAAAAGAAAAAGGCATAGACAAATAAATCTTTAATTAAAAGCACAAGTATTGCAAAGTTTTTGGACAATTGAATGATTATGTCACAAAGACTGACTATACATATCTCTTTTCAAGGAAAAGTTTCTCTAGCCATGAGTTCAGATGCTTATGAATTAATTGAACTATCTATGCCACTGGATTTCATTTTCTGTAATTATCGTTGGCCTGTTTTTTATGTATATTCATCAACTTTTCATCTTATATATTTCTTTACATAAATAATATAACGGACCTTTTGGAATGATGATAAAAAGTTCTTCCATTCTCAATCTTGCCAAGGACAAATGGTAACAACATGTATACCCATGAAAGACGCAATCCCTAGTCTTTACGATCACTACTAGAAAAGTCTCAATTATTGATGAAATTTATTGACGGAAAAAATTCAGTCTAAATTAGTGATGTAATTTTCGACCCAAAATATATTCCATCGAAGATAAAAATGAAAATAAATTCCGTCAAAAAAATGGAGACGAAATTTTTGAAGAAAAATAGATTTCGTTAAAATCTTCGACGAAAAAAAGGATTGTGTCGAATATTTTTAACGGAAAATATATTCTTCAAAAATCTTCAAAAGAAAAAGTTTTGAGCTCAAAACCATTATTTAAACTAAAATAACTCGTGTTAGGTGATCCACAGGTACTAGTTGTTATTTTTACCTTAAGCTTGACCATAAGATGTTTTTTTGTATTAATAACTCATTTGAATAATTTTTTTCCATATTTTTAATTAGTTCTTTTCAAATAAGATGTTATATGAAAATTTTCATTGTATACTAAAGTATTACAAAACACAAATAACAAAACACAAATAATCTAAAGTTCTTTAAATTAAAACGTATGAAATCTTCATAATCTAAAATATAGTATCGTATAGAAAAGTATAAATATTAATATTGTTTAATTTTTACTGGTTAGATTAAGAACTATATATGTTAAACGCCACTTCAAGTGTGGATATGGCATGTGCTTATTTTTGTTCTACCTTATGATGTACAGGTTTATTTTTTTGTTTATTTTGTGCCTTTTTTAATTTTATCTGAAAGTGAAGGTGATGATCGAGCTTATAACCACTTGGTCATTCTAACTTTGATACCATGTTAAACGCTACTTCAATAAAAAAACTTTAAGGCATTAGGGAAGGTAGTTAAAAATGATATTTTACACAAAGATGGAAGGGAGATAAAAAATCGTAAAATATAAAATCTTAAAGTAAAATAAAACATAAAAAGATTGGAATATTGATAAAAGCATTTTCGACAGAATCTATTTTTCGTAGAAAATTTCACAAAAGGATTTTTTTAACAATTTATTTTTTTCAAAGTTTTCGAAATAATACTTTTTCTTTTGAAGATTTTTGAAGAATATATTTTCCGTTAAAAATATTCGACACAATCCTTTTTTTCGTCGAAGATTTTAACGAAATCTATTTTTCTTCAAAAATTTCGTCTCTATTTTTTTGACGGAATTTATTTTCATTTTTATCTTCGATGGAATACATTTTGGGTCGAAAATTACATCACTAATTTAGACTGAATTTTTTCCATCAATAATTGAGACTTTTCTAGTAGAGATCTACGTAATGACACCTCATTTTACATATTTTATCTCCTACAAACATAGTTTGAATTTATAATAATTGAATCACAATCACAAGAGTGTTTATTCATAAGATCTTCAAACTATGTTTGTGAGAGATAAAATATGTAAAATGAGGTGTCATTACGTAGATCTCGAAAAGTTATGTGAAATAAAAAAAAATCGTGTGATTTGGATACCAGAGTCACAAGTTATGGCCTTCCGAAGCTTTACGGTAATTGGACCGCCTACATGGCGCTGACGTGGCACGAGTCCCGTCAGCATAGGTGACATGTTTGACTGCATTACTTTGAAAAAACTTATCCAACCAGCTTTAACCGAGTAATTCTTTTGTCCAACAACTTTAAAATGATACTTTTCCCTTACAAAAAACACAAAAGTTTTACAACTATACACTTCAAATTTGAGCTCAAAACCATTATTTAAACTAAAATAACTCGTGTTAGGTGATCCACATGACCGGTGGTTGTTATTTTTACCTTAAGCTTGACCATAAGATGTTTTTTTGTATTAATAACTCATTTGAATAATTTTTTTCCATATTTTTAATTAGTTCTTTTCAAATAAGATGTTATATGAAAATTTTCATTGTATACTAAAGTATTACAAAACACAAATAATCTAAAGTTCTTTAAAATTAAAACGTATGAAATCTTCATAATCTAAAATATAGTATCGTATAGAAAAGTATAAATATTAATATTGTTTAATTTTTATTGGTTAGATTATGAACTATATATGTTAAACGCCACTTCAAGTGTGGATATGGCATTTTTTGTTCTACCTTATGATGTGCAGGTTTATTTTTTTGTTTTTTTTGTGTCTTTTTTAATTTTATCTGAAAGTGAAGTTGATGATCGAGCTTATAACCACTTGGTCATTCTAACTTTGATACCATGTTAAACGCTACTTCAATAAAAAAAAACTTTAAGGCATTAGGGAAGGTAGTTAAAAATGATATTTTACACAAAGATGGAAGGGAGATAAAAAATCGTAAAATATAAAATCTTAAAGTAAAATAAAACATAAAAAGATTGGAATATTGATAAAAACATTTTCGACAGAATCTATTTTTCGTAGAAAATTTCACAAAAGGATTTTTTTAACAATTTATTTTTTTCAAAGTTTTTGAAATAATACTTTTTCTTTAAAATCAAATCTTATAAAATTTTGATTGTAAAAAAAGTCTTTAAAATCACTACAATTTTATATAAATTTTTAAAATTTACAAGATTTTTTATCTCGAAATAGTCTTTTAGAATACACCCTCTCTTACATGTCTACCTAATTGTAGACATGTAATGTCAAAGTTAGCATACATATCTACCATAAATGTTTTTTGCGAGCAGAAGTTCATGAGGGCATCCATGGCTACCTCCTGCTGCTGCTGTGAAGCTTCATATCTGTTTTGTGCAAGTCTCAAAATGACACAAGAAAAAAAATGTTTCTAGCTGCAATTTGAGCTCTGTGCGAAGATGATGATACAGGTTGAGAACAATGGTACACACCATTGAAAGTATGAGGGGGCTCATTGACAAACCACATTGCATCAGATTATGAAATAACTCATCCTTAATTAAGCTCAGCAAACTAGGGTGACGACGAATGGAAGGCCCTCCCAATTCTATTGCTGAATTAATTAAAGTTAAGGCAAATAGTGGCATGTCTTCTATAAATGTCCATAGGGAGTCTGTTAATTGTCTTGCCTAAAATGAATGAATGCCTTTTCATAGTCCTTAATATCAAATTCAAAATTGATATTCCCAACCATGAAAAGGCATTCTTTCATTTTAGGCAAGACAATTAACAGACTCCCTATGAACATTTATAGAAGACATACCACTCTTTGCCTTAACTTTGATTAATTCATCAATAGAATTGGAAGGGCCTTCCATTCATCGTCACCCTAGTTTGCTGAGCTTAATTAAGGATGAGTTATTTCATAATCTGATGTAATGTGGTTTGTCAATGAGCCCCCTCATACTTTCAATGGTGTGCACCATTGTTCTCAACCTGTATCATCATTTTCGCACAGAGCTCAAATTGCAGCTAGAAACATTTTTTTTCTTGTGTCATTTTGAGACTTGCACAAAACAGATATGAAGCTTCACAGCAGCAGCAGGAGGTAGCCATGGATGCCCTCATGAACTTCTGCTCGCAAAAAACATTTATGGTAGATATGTATGCTAACTTTGACATTACTTGCAGTAATGTCTTTGAAGACCTTGCTAATTTGTTGTTAAAAAGTGCATATCCTATGAACTCTCTATTGTCTGCCACGAATATTCTTGCTTTCACTGTTGGTTACTCAGCATTATAGATGCTTTACTTTTCATACATGCCAGAAGAACTTGAAGTATCTTCATTTAAACTACTTCTTCTGATGCAGGATCAGTCACCTCAAATCTGCAACTAGTGATAGCATCAACCACCAAATGCATGGCATCCACAACATTAGAAGTATTTTGATCAATTACAACAAGATTTAAGATCTTGTAAAAGATGACAAAGCAACACCAGTAATTTCCGAATTGATAATGCATGCCAAAACAGAACCATCCTCCTCCATTGCATTGACACCAGCTTGAAACTTTAGACTTCCCATTTTCACGATATTCTTTGTACAAAAAGGATCTGCTAGAAGTTTAACAAGATGCTGAGAAAAACAAAACCCCTTAGAAAACATCATTTGAAGTTCAATGAGAAAATAAATACAGTGAGTTAGGATTTCAACGTATTAAATAGCTTAAACAAATCATGAAACACACACATATGAAACGCAACCACAGAATCTTCCTAATTGATCGAAAGCAGGTGCATGATGAAGACATAAGGAAACCATATAAACATTAAGCACACATGATCGTGGACATTCACCATTAGCATTATAACTGGGTGAAGCTATTCCAAATATTTACGAGCACATACGCACCGTTGCTCCCATATAAACTGAACAGAGTTAAACTAAATTTTATAAAAGTAATTTGGTAATTAAAAATTAATTCAAAGCAATAATTTAATATAAAAATAGAGAGGCATTGACACGATAGTTCTGACGTAAAAACTGGTATTCAAGTTTTAAAAACATCAAGAACAATTTTACAATTAAAATAATTTACCTTATATAGTGCTTCTTTTCCTTATGCACACAGATAATCTGAATTTCTATTGAAAAATATTCACTCTTTTCAAAAGATGAATGTAAGAATTCTAATATGGAACATCTAATTCTCTTTCTTGTATTTTCTCCTCTCTTCCCTCTTTTGTATTTTATCCGCTATTGAATAATATGCAATGAGCCCTATTTATAATAATAATAATATTTTCTCCCTCCTAAAAGCCCAAGAGATATTTGAAATCTTTTCCAAAAACTAACCAGAAATCTTTTATCCTTAAATGAAATTTTACATGCATCTTTCAAAAATAAAATTTCTTATTTTTTCACTTTTTGTAGAGAGCAGGGTGATCTAATTGAGAGTAGGCGTAGTAAGGAGTGTAAGCATTTTATTCATCAGCATTTCAATAATTCATGTTCAATACTCTACATTCAAAAACATGATACATGATCTTTAGATATCATGATTTTCACATAAGAGTGTACCTTTCTCCATTAGTGCGGAAAAACTTTGATGATGGAAGACCGTTTCTCACAGTCTTTACCCTCTACTTTTCTTGTATCGTCTATGACAGGGATCTGATACAACTTTTATGGACAGACCATGAAGGAGAGAAATTCTGAGAGAACAATTATCAGAGACTCACCAGTTCTCCTTTTATATAACTGAATCATGTCACCAGTTACAGAGTTTTAAAACGTCAATTACCATAATGCATAACGTCAATTACCATAAATGCAAAACGTCAATTACCATAATGCATAACGTCAATTATCATAACGTATAACATTAATTACTATAAATGCGAAACGTCAATTATCATAATGTATAACATCAATTACCATAAATTTATTAATTAATAATAAATTTGCCACATTAAGTTTGACCCAATATATTATAATCGTTGATAAACGGAAATCAACAGTTAGGATCTAAAATGATATAAACTTATATCATTTAAAATGACAGATGTTATTCTCATATATATAGGGAAAAGTATCTCTTCAGTGAGCTCAAAACGACGTCATTTTGGGTTATAAGATTAAAAAATTATAATAATAAAGACTAATATAACCTTGCAATATATTAGAATTACAAAAATACATTGATTTCCGTCCCAAAATGATGTCATTTTGGGCTCACATGAGATAATTTTATCTCCAGTGACTTGAGAGATCCTTTACCCATATATATATATGAGAAAGGTTATACTTACAACCTTTTTTTTACAACCATATATTAACACCGTTGATTTCCGTCAATCAGCGGTTATGATTTTTGCAAATTAAACTCATTAATTAATTATTAATTCACAATAAATGATAACCGTTGATTGACGGAAATCAACGGTGTTAAGGTATTGTTGCAGGAGGTTGTAAAAAAAAAAGGTTGTAAGCATAACCTTCTATATATATATATATATATATATATATATATATATATATATATATATATATATATATATATGGGAAAAACATCTATCCTTTTAAAGGATACAAGCTTATATCTTTTTAGATCCTAACCGTTGATTTCTGTCCATCAACGGTTATAATTTATTGGATTAAAATTATTAATTAATTAATAATAAATTTGGCACATGAAATTTGACCCAATAGATTATAACCGTTGATGAACGGAAATCAACAGCTAGGATCTAAAAGGATATAAACTTGTATCCTTTAAAAGGTATATATATATATATATATATATATATATATATATATATATATATATATATATGTATATATATATATATGTATATATATATAAACTAGTTAATAAGTCCGAGAATTAGATTTACGGGATATATTGGATTGGGATTTTAATGGATTGTTTTAGGACAAAAAAATCCATTAATATTCAATTAGGATATTAAATGATTGAAAAAAGTCATGTTGTGTTCAAGTAAGATTTTAAAAGATTATTTTAGAGTTCATACAATCCAGTGATATTCAATCAGGATTTTAAATAAAGAAAAAATAATCTTATGGTATTCAAAAATTTGACGTTTTTAGTGGATTTTCTATTGATGTAGATTTTGTGAGACTTTTTAGTAATAAGTATAAATAAGATGCCTTTCTCACAATCTCATCCTAACACGTAAATTTTTTTGATATTTCTCTATTGTAGTGTCTTTTTCTACCTTTAGCGAGTTGACCGTAGACCCACTAGAATTCAGGTTCTGCCATGGGAGCTTCGTCAAAGCTCAAAAGCAGCAGAATTTTTAGCGATTTTTATCACAAAATAACCCAAAAATAACAACCTAACAAGATTCTAATTTAATCCATCTAAAAAATAGCAGATTTTTGCGCAATTTTTGAAAGCTTTTAAAAGTTTAAAAAATGATTAATCAAGCAATGTCGCAATTCTTTTGGCACAAAATTTGTGATTTAAGTATTAAAAATAATATAAAACAGTGGAAAAACAACGGGGGAACAAAATATCCTAAACCAATTTCCGTTTTACATCAATGAAAAATGATTGATTTTAAGAAAGATTGAAACTTTCGTAATATGAACTTTTGTAACAATACATTAGTAAACGAAATTCTTTTGCTATAGGAAACAATTTTTGTGTCAATAGATCACTAAAAGTTTATTTTTCAAAAGCCCCAATATATTTTAAAATTTCAATGTATCGACTGGAAATAATTTGAGAATTTTTTTAAACTTTCATGTAATAAAACCCAAAAATTCAGATTCAAAATTTTCTTATAATACTTAATAAAAATATGCATATGATATATAGTTAGAAAACTCTTATCACGTAGAACAGAAACTCCAAGATTTCCTATATCAATTGCAAAAATTCCAAACGAAATTTTATCATGAACATTAGATTCTATATGCAAATTTTGAATTATTTTAATAAATAAAAAAATTGTGGATCGTATAATCATATATTCATAGCTCTGATACTAAATAAATAAGATGATTTTCATGTCATTTGTCAAACCCAAGAGCAGGAAAGAAGATGCTAATGCATGGAGGTTGGTATAGATATGTGGAGTGTTGTTGCTTAGTAAGACATAAAATTATTGATTGAAAAAATTATACGGTTCGTTTTTTTGCAGTACGCCCAATACGACGTCATTTTAGGGCAGAATGGTTATAATAGTCTTTACCTTTATACATTTTTAAGATTTCAATCCCAAAACGATGTCGTTTTAGGAGTAAATACAGATAACTTATCTGCATTAATTGCAGAAATATTTTTCCCAAAATTATATTATGTTTTGCTTTTTTATTAATATCATTGCATTATTTATTATTATTATTATTGAATCTTGTAATTTTGAATGTTTGTTGAAAATTCCTGATTTTTTAAATCTTATAAATCTATAGTGTTCTTTCAAGTGTTATAAATTTTATTAAAATCCTTTAAAATCGAATCTTATAAAATTTTGATTATAAAAAAGTCTTTAAAATCACTACAATTTTATATAAATTTTTAAAATTTACATGATTTTTTATCTCGAAATAGTCTTTTACAATACACCCTCGCTTACATGTCTACCTAATTGTAGAGTGCAAAAACCCAGATTTTTTTTTTAAAAAAAACTGTTTTAAAAAAAAAACACTTCTTATCATGTAAAGTAATTCGGTTATCCACTTATTTATCAGATCGATATCCACGGTTACCCAAACCAATTTTCTTTGAATTCAAAATACCCAAATCTTTTGTTTTGTTTTCCGGTTTAAACCTTATTAACTTCCATCTAGACTTTGTTGTAGCATTCTTCTTCTACGAAGGTAGCTGCAATGTGCTCGCATTTCTAGAACTACCGTTAGAAATGCAGAGCACTTGCCATTATGTACCTCCTTCTCCCAAACATTTGTTCCTTCTTTTCTAATGGAAATTGTCAGGTTTTTCTTTTCTCTCACTCAAGAGATGAGATCCGTGGAAATTCATTTTTGTTTTTTGAGCTGAAATTGGCAGGTTCTGTAAGAACCCGCACCGCTAATTAAGGTAATTAGTAAATTAATTATGATAATTAGGAAATAATTCCATAATTGACCCTAATAATTATTAATGGGCTTAGATAATTATATTGAGTGAGTATAAATGCTGAAAGTCGCTTTTCGGAAGAAAAGCGCAGATACCGGTTCTGCTACTCGGTATAAATGCGTACCGGAAAAGTATCCCGGAAAATTATAACGAATGCATGATAATTACTAGAATATTATGTAGGACTTGTAAAACAAGTTTCAAGTCAAAATGACGTAATCTGATGCCAGAACTGATACTGGCTATGGAAAAGCGCGTACCGGAAAGGTGCTCCGAAAAATAAAATAAAAATATGACAAATCTTAGAAAAATGCGTAGGTCTAGAATCCGAAGTTTGGGATCAATATCTTTTACTTTGCGATTAAGGCTAATACTGCGCGGTTAGTGCTTGGGCCTATAAATAGACCCACTTAGCACAAAACCCTAGGCAACATCTTGATCATACGTGTGTCTTTGGTGGCTGAAGGGAGCATTCACTGTTTCATTGCTCTCCTTCACCATTCTTGTGCCTTTGATCAATTCCTCTTTGTTTCTTCCTCTCTTCTTCTTACAAACACATAGTAGGGTGGGTTGTGAGGGTGTGAGGAGGTGCTTGCTGCACACTCAGCCACTGTTGAGTGTATTCTTGAGGGTTGGTTGTAGTGTGAGTTGTGTGAGTGGGAGTTGTGTGTGTTTCCTTGGTAGTGGAAGCTCCAAGAAGCAACCTTTGGGTGGAAAGACCAAGTCTTGTGCACCATTTTCGTGCACCCTTGTTTGGCCTGAGTTGAGGAACCTTGTGAGCTCCAAGAGCACCATTGTTGGCTGCTCAAAGCTTGGGGTAAGTTCCTACACCTTTGATCTTAAGTTTTAATGCTTAAAGGTGGTGTCTTGGCATGTAAAAGATTAAAATGAAGTAACCAACACCTAAATGAACTTGTGTATGCTTAAAGATGCATGCTTTAACGTGTACATGTGTTAAAAGTTGGATCTTTGGGATGGATATTCACGAAATGCAGAAACTGCATTCTGTCGTGAGATATCCGGATATTCGTCGAACAGATATCCGGATATCAGTATCCGGATATGGTATCCGGATATTGATATCCGGATATGGGACCTGGGTATCCGGATATGACATATCCGGATATGTCCAGTGTGATATCCGGATATGACATATCCGGATATGTTCTTCATGATATCCGGATATCCTGGGTTCTGTGCAGACAGTAGCTGTACTGTGTGAACAGTAAGCTATGGGGTGTGTATGGACCCTAGTTTAAGGAAGTTGAACTTCTGTAATTAAAGGAACTAAGTCAGAATCATATGATTAGGGCTTATGGCTTTGTTGGAAGCCTTAAGACGTAAAACGTAAAGGAAAGGCGTAGTCTTTAAGTTGTATGCATGTTGTGCATTAATATTGACTTGATAAATGGTCCATATCAGATTGTGATACTGCTGGTTGAGGACTAGTGAGTGGTTGGACTCTTGGCTTGGATAGCTAGCTTGCAAGGTAAGCTTTCGTGTCCTCGGTTTAGCCATTTTGATGTTCCACCATGTCCCATGGGGATGGGTTTATGCATGCTGTGTTACATGCTTTGATTATTTTGAAATGCTGTTGAGCTGTTTATATGTAATGAGCTATTATGATATGCATGTGGTGTCCACCTATACGGTAAGCCTGAGTATGTAGTACATACAAGATGGTGAGGCTGTGGTGAGGTACAGGTAGCGTCCTGGTACTCATGTAGGCATAGACGTATTCCTACATTTCTCTGGCCAGTAGATTTGATATGCACACATGACATGATTAATTGCTGCATCGCATAGTTTTGGAACTTATATTGTAAATACTGTTTTAGAACTTATATTACACATGTAAGTGAGCTTGGGGTGGAGACTCCTTGAGGACCCCTTGTCTTACTGAGATTTCTTGTTAGAGATCTCACCCCACGTTTGGGGACGCTTATTTCAGGATCAGGTAATGTTGAGGGCTCGGGTGGCAGGAGGCCAGAGCTGAGTTGATGATATGCTGACTGCTGTTTTTATTTCCGACTGTTGTTTATGTTTCCTGTTGAGATTATGTTATGACTGTTATTGGGCTCTGTTGCCTTATTTGGTGAGCATGGGGTTTGTCCATGCCACATGTTTGACTTTGGTCTTTTAGGTTAATGTTGTAATTAATGTATCAGGATTTTGACCCAGGCTGCATGTGTAGTCCTGCGGTTCTAGATACACACATTATATTTATGTACGAGGTATTCAGTTAGTTGTCTTGCAATTTACATACAGGCAGTATTTTTATGAAAATGATTAAGTAATCAAGTTGGTTAAGTTAATGACGTCATAATTGAATTAAAGAAAAAGTTATTCCGCATTTTTATTAAGCGTGGCTTAATACGATAGTGTGTTAACAGACCGGGTTAACACGGGCTGTTACAGGTTCCATCTTCAGCTACTATGGATTGCAAATCAGGTCTCTACTGCAGCAATTATGTATAGGAAAACTGGTTTTAAATCAAAAATGGTTAGATACATAGATCCTTCCACTTTAGTACTCACTTAGTCCATTCTTAACTAATATGGGACTCTTTCACTCAATCATTCACACTTGGATTCCTCAATAGGTCTCACCCACCCCATTTATATTGGATGAGACAATTTGTCTCATATAACATATAAACATATTTCCCCATTTATTTTGCAGAAATGTTTCAATTATTAATATTTCACCAGTTGGAGGAACACGCCCAAAATAGGACGTGACCTGCAGGAGAGAGACACACCTCCCAGAGGACGTGACCCACAGGGGTGACACGCTCCACATAGGACGTGACCCACCGGAAGCATATTTTGCACAGATAAATGGAATGATAAAAGAAATCAACTTCTACAGGTAACAGTAGTATTCAACACGCTAAACATGATAGTTAGTGCGGGAATTGTGGTTGTAGGATCGTTTGGCATGAATATTCACATAGATCTCTTTGATGGTCAAAATAGTCAATTTTGGGCTACAACTTGGGGTACATTTGTAGGTTGTGTAGTTTTATTCCTTGTCTCTGTTTGGTGGGGTAAGAAAAGATATTTGCTCCCTCATTAAAGGGAAATCACTTGTGATCACTTCAACTATAACCAATTTATGAGAAAACTAATTGTATGAAATTTTAGTGATTTGCAAACGTTAGCTTTCTAGATTCTAGATAACAACAAATTGAGAAAATGAAAGGCGATCAAATGAAGGGACATATGCTTTATTAGTAATTATTAGATAAAATATTACATGTTTTAGGTAAGTAAATTACCCCATGAGTATCTCTTCACTTAGAGGCCTCTGGACTGAAGATAATAATAGACTCCATCTGATCTAATAATTCGCCCGCATTTAGATGAATAATAAAGATCATCCTTTTTGGTGGCACATTGGCATGACTACAAGGATATTAAAATTGTCCAAATTGTCCAGTGGGTCACACCCTTTGTGAGGCGTGTCACCCCTGTGGGTCACGCCCTCTGAGAGGCGTGTGTCTCTCCTGCAGGTCACGCCCTATTTTGGGCGTGTTCCTCCAACTGATCACGCCCTACACTGGACGTGTCTCTCTCCATACGAACACATCCCATTTTGAACGTGTTTGAGTGTTATAAATTTGTAATATTTTATAAAATAACTACTCATTCATAATTTTTTATTAAAAAAATAATAAATTAATTTTTTTCCTGCCTTTCTCATTGAGAAGTGTTGTTTGGCAAGGGGAAGAGAGTACAAAGTGGCAAAGGAAGAAAGATTTCTTTCATGTTTAAATTTTAAATGGATGGAAATTTTTTATATAATTTTGTTAATAAGTTTTTAATATGAAAATATTTATTCCCATATTGATGGAAGAAAGAATCATCTTCTTTTAAATTGTGTAATTACAAGTACCCTGGTCCATGATTTTCTCCGCTAGACTAATCAGTGACCTCAAACCCTATATGTACGGCTACAGGCACCAATGTGCAGCACTCTGTACGTACAAACACTTTGTATGTATAAAGATTTGAGACCGAAAATAATTAATTGCAGTAGACTATAAAAGGAGAGATATGAAATAAAAGAAAAATATATAATAAGATTTATCATCATTTGTATAGCGTTCGTTAAATATATTTTGTATCCAATAAATAAATAAATATATATTTTGTACTTTTTTATAATAAAATATCAACGTATTAATAAATAGAAAACCCAATATAGACACTGACAGGTAGTGACTGTAGAGTTTAATAGAAATAGTGTACTACAGTTGAGTGAAGCAACTGGCACAAAAGATGAGAGAGAGAGTGAATTAAAGGGGCAATGAGGACAACCCCACCTTTCATATTCATACCACTCTCCTCTCTCTCTCTCTCTTTCTTTACAGTACTTAAACAGTGCAGGTAGGTTGGATTTTATGTGGGTGTGGTGTGTGGTCTATTTTTTCATGAGTTCCAGGGAGAGAGAGAACAGAAGAGAGAGCGTGTGCAAGGGAGAAAGGAGGAGGTTGATGACTTGATGGCGTTGTTATCCAATGGAAGAAGAAACAAAGAAAGAAAAACACACTATAGTACTTTTGCTTCTCTATATCTTACTTATTATAAGTTGCAAAAGTCGATCTCCTCCTAAAGAATTCCCTTGCTGCCTGGTAAATGAAAAAGATGATCTTGGCTTACCTTTGTTTTTGATTTCTTTTGGAAACAGTACTTTGCCAGATTTGTGTGGTTATGAGATCTTCAATCGCTTTCCTTTCTCTGACTCTTACGAAGACAGTGACACTTCCATTCTTTCTTTCTCTTTCTCTTTCTCTCCCTCTGCCACTGTTTTAACTTTTAACACTTGTTCTCTTCCCTGATTTCTGCCCCTGATCCTTGAACTCTCTTCATTTCCTTTCCATATATCTAATTCATGATTTTTGGACTGTTACTTCTTTGATTTAACATATTTACTTATCTAAGTCATTCGGTCTTCGATCTTTTTCATATTTTCTTTACCCCTTTCTTTGTCTATTATATTGGTTCTTATTCCTCTCAGCACTGCTTCTGATGTCGTCCTTTAGTGGAAGCTTAGGATTCGGGATGTGACTTTATGAGAATGGTAAACCGGTAACTTTAAGATGTAGTTAATTTGATTTATATGCTTGTTATTTGCATTATATATATATATATATATATCACATGAGTTGACCCTTTAATTTTTCTGCTAATCAATGTCGCATTGCACGCATCTTCAAATAGAAGAAATTAAGCATCTCTGGTTTTGGCTCAGTCACGTTCATAATATGCAGGGAATAGATGTATGCATTGTTTATCAATTGCGCATGACGACCAGAGGGTTAGAAATTAACAAGGGCACACCATTTTACTCTTATGAAGGAAAATATTCCTGAGAAAATCTAGTCTTACCTCCAATTGTGTTCTTTTGTAGTAGTTAAGTCTTAGGGTTAGTTAGGGTTCTTTTTAGAATACTTTTCCAATATTTGGGAAGCCAATTACATTGTAGTTAAAGAATTGATACCATTTTGGCCAAAACATATTACTTTCCTTGGCATACTAGAGTGCAGTAAACTTGTAAATCCTAATTTATCAATGATTTTTAAAATGGAAAGGTTTTTAATTCATTGCAAAATATAATTCCTTCTCCGCTGAAATTAAGTTTGGTCTTACCCGAGAATAAGTTTCACATGCCAGAACTACAATTGAAATATATCTGAATTGTTCCCCGTATATTAGTAGTAATATGAATTGGTAGCTAGCTATCTTGAAGCATGAGTTGTGTAAAGATTCCATGTACGTAGTGCTTACTGATGAGATACTGATTAGAAAATTTTATTTAGTTAAATCAATTACTTGCGGCAATTATCAGTAAGTTCTCTTAGTTTTTTGTTTTTTTTTGGGAGACAGTTATTAATTTTTTCAAAAACACTGTTCTTAATGTTTTAAAGTCAAATTCTATTTTGCATGGGTAGGAATTTTGAGTAATTTTACTTATTAAATATCCAGACACAGTATCCTTGGTGTTTTGAAGTCTAAATATATTTTGCTATTATCTTTGAATATTGTCTCATTTTGATTTTGTTTTGTTAGATCTGTTGAAATATTATAATGTTCTTGTTATCAAAGTTCCTTTCCAATGCGATGCAAGAATTTTGGGTTTCGATTAATGTTTAGGATGTATTGTCAGGAATAGTTTAAGAGAGCTTCCTTCAGTCCACTCATTGGTGGGGTAAGGGTTTGAATTAGCTGCTGACTCATTCATTCAAACACAATAGATCAGGCATCATGATATATGCTATTGTGAATGTGTGAATGATGCGGGAGGTAAATTTCTTCCTTTTCTTGTCTGTGCTTGGACTGAAGGGAGCTCCCTTTTACAGTTTATAATATTATCTTCTTACCTTGTTCTGGTTACTCTTTTTCTTTTTTACCTTCATGCTGCAATTTTTGATCAACGTACCTTCATTTCAGTGAATTCTCCATTTAACCTGCCTGCTTTTTGCTCTGCAAGTACTATTCAATTTCATTCTGAACCTACTGGTTTACCAGAATAATCATTTAGTTGTTATGTGAATTTACATAGTCTTATCTTTTCCAGCAAATTATTGGTGTGCATGCGTTTGATGAATTTATGATTGATCCAAATGTCATAACTTCTTTGTGTTGTGTTGTCTATTTGAGTTAGAACCCCACAATTATTTGTACAGGTTCCCTAAGCATTAGCTAAAAACGTAATAGTCTAACATTGAAAAAATTAGTGTTGTTTTTGCCCGACATATCCTTGTCATCTTCTCGTGTTGATGGAATGCCAGTTTGACAATGATTTTGGTGGTCATATTTATGATTCTTCTGACTGAGTATGTTTTTGGTATGGTTAGTACAAATTGCAATTTGGTATGGGTGGGTATTTGCAAATTCAATGCTCATTTTTCTGGCAGGGTAACTAGTTAGATTTATTTTTTAAACTGACAGAAGGATACCCAAAAAACTAGCAAACGTAGTTTTCCCTTGGTGAGTCAGAAAATTTGGGAATAACAACCAGTGTTCTATTTTGAGATTTTACCAAACCTTTGTGTTCATGTGGGGTATATCTCTGGCTAGTGTGTCTATCATGTGGATTTTGGGTGTGAAAAATATTCTTTTACTTGTAATGGTAAAAATAGACACATTTGTCTGGTTAAATGATGTTCTTTTACATGTACGGGGATTTCATGTGAGTATTTGCTAAATTGACCTCTTTGATAAGTTAGTTAAAACTTATTCATGTGGTATTGGTCTGAGGAATTCATTTGGGATGGTATACAAGGTGGTATGGGACAATGTTCATTGGGAAATTATTTTCTTCCTTTTGAAGCATCTTAACATTGTACTCGCTCTCTTTTTTTTTTTTTTTTTTGGCATATGCTATATATATCATTCTATGATTTAGACAAAATCCTTGGTGTTTTTGCAGATCTTTTTTCATATCATTTAATGTGTATCACTTTGCTTATAGTATTAAAAATATAATTAAGTAAGAGACAATTATAAACTAACATACATGAGTTAGATGTCGAATGATAGTTTAAGAAGCGCTCCTATGAGGTATTCATATTGGGCGTCTTTGAATTCGTAGTTACCTTTGATATATGGCCAAGATTGATTGTAGTGTGCGTCAGTCACTTTGTTCCATAACAAAATAAAACACACTGTGGTCAGATAAAAGCACCAGTGCACACACGTCTTCTTAGACAGAGGTGCTTGAAGGCGAGTAATATCATCACATTGGCCAGTGAATGGTGATTGCAACACGTCTCAGGTATGTATTGCTGCCAGAGTAATATCAGAAGAGATGAAGAAAAACAACTTTTAATTTGAAACACTGAGCTATGGATAATAATATATGGTAATTTAAATTATTATTATATTTTTATTGTAATACTTGTGAATCGGGCTGTGAGAGATAAAGAGGAATAGGAATTGACGATGTTGTAATTATTACATAGCTGATCAATCTTCTGGACTCTGACCATCCAATTAAATATTTGCCGTGAAATTGGTACCACTTCCTTTTGTGCATCACTATGCTGGGTCTAGCTAGATGTTGGAACTTGGAGCTATAACGTTATAGTTTATTTGACGTTTGTGACATCTATTATTAATTTATTATCATATACTTTTTCTTTCATTTTCTCCTTAAAATCTCGTGTAATATTCAACTGTTATTTTGAACTTATTTTTTAAAATATTTAAACAATTGACTAGTGATATTCTTATATAATATATGTCCAATACGTTATTAATGTCAAACACAATTAAAACAAAAATCAATGGAATTATAATAAAAAATAAAATTTCAAAGTGATTTTTTGTTGACAAAAAAAAATACTTTGAATTTTTTTATATTTTAATTATAATTCCATCTATTTTTCAAATATGAGCAGGCGATGCATATTTGTTGTATGTGTGCATGTACATTCGTATGCATATTAATGTATGTGTGCACAATGTATGCACATTTTTAAGTTAATTTTACGTGCATTAATCAGTGTTGCATTTTCATATTTTTTATTACTTTAGATTTCTTTTAAGATATATAATGCATAATATCATGTGATCATAATTGAACCCCTGCATATGTTGGAGTTCCATATCACCTTATGACAATTTATGGGTTTGTGGAAGATTATGGTGAGAGCTGTTATCATCTTTCTTTATACTTCCAAAAGGGCATGCTATTATTATAATATACGTTTGCATGTGTGTGACTCAACTAAAACAAGGCCAGTTACTTGAGGAGTTCAAGATGCAAGTACAGTTGAAATTGATATCTCACTTTTTATCTATTTAATTAATACTAGATATCACTTTTTATCTACTTATTTAATACTGTATATGTCGACAAATGAGCATGTGATTAGGCCTTGTATGTATGAAATCATAAAGTTCTCGTAAATCTGAAGTGGATTTCCGTCAGTCTACTAGAACCTGGTATTATTGTTATTTAAATTTTATTATTCAATGTTAATGGTATTCTAATGTAGGACCACTAATCCTTTTGGTTCTTTATTTAGTTTTTCATTTTTATAATTCACTGCATGGCACGTGTTGAAAAACTATTTGCAAAATCATTTTCTTGGAAGGAGTTTGCTTTGAATTTTGATGTTAACGCAAAAATAATTTTTTTTTGTAGACTTTAATTGTAGTATGGCTTGTGTATATATTAAATCTGCTCAGCTCTTCGTCAATGGTGGTCCAAAGTGAATGTAAAATTATACATTCGGGTGCTGAATCTTCACATCCATATGCATGATGGTATGCATGCTGAATTTCTGAAAGAGAGATGAGGAAATAATGTTGCTGCTAGATATGCAAGTGGGGGTGTAGTGGAGCTCTCAAAAGTTATTGCAATAACTTAGATTTATCTCAGAATGCTTTGAAGGACGATTCAACAAGGTTGGTCGTGTTGCATTTAGGAGGTTAAGCACTCTCTGAAAAGGACAAATGGAAGCAATTAATATTATAGAGTAACCAATAGTTAAAAAAGAAGTTCATTATGGAGGACACTGCACGTGCCTTGGACAGTAGTGGCTTTTGTTGCTGCCAATTGAGCTCTTGTGGGTTTGTAAGGAGTCTAGCCAATGGAGAGCTTGGTAACACAACTGTTGAGCTGTATAACTGTTAGATTTAGAAAATGACACTGCATATGATCTCACCTCTCTTCCCTTTAAGTGATTATCCATGTGTGCGTGCTTGTGTTTTGTCCTTTAGTCAAACACTTCATTGGAACCATTCTCTCGTTATTAGCACAGGGTTCACTGTTCTAGTCAGAATGAGTTAAAGAAAAAACTACTTGTTCTCTTTCTCTCGAGTCACATGTTTTCTGCCTGATCATTCATACATTTTTACTGATAATAATATCTCAATATCTTGTTTTTTCAAGATTTAATTTGTCTTTTCCATAAAATCTAACATGGTCAGGATCTCATTTTTCACTAAGAAACTTGGAGGATGGGGACTTGGACTCAGTCCAAGTGTAGTACATTAAATACAAAAGTGCTGGGTTTCACCTGTGGTACTATGGTAGTGTGGCTGTGGTCCATGTGAATGGGATGGCTAGCTGGGCAATCAGTGATATATATGTAGATATCATTAAAAGGGATACAGTAATTATACATTTGCAGGGTGTTCCTTATATTTTATGGGAAAAATGCTCTGTTATTTTAAATGACACGATTTACATTCTTTCACTTTCATAGGGAGGTGAGATTTTTTTTTCTCCCTTTCTCTCACATGATTTATCTTTCTCTTACTTAAAATGTTACAACTTTGAATCCTTTAAAATAATATATATATTTTTCATATATTATATGTTAACTATTATACATAAATGGATCATTTATATATAGGTAAAACGGATGAACAATGACTGCACCTAAGGATTGATGCAGTAATATTATGTATTACGTAGTATATAATGTATTTTAAAAAATAATTACGTATTATGGGTAGTATATGATTTTTGAAGAGAAAAAAGAAAAAGAAAAAATGTTTATCCTTTTAAATGACATAATTTATATTCTTTTACTCTCATAAAAAGATGGGATTCATACCTTCATTTTTTTGTCAATTCTTTCTCCTTATTTATTTATCTCTTTCTCTATCTTAAAATGATATAATTTTACATCCTTCAAAATGACACACGTACTTTACCCAAAAAATAATCATGTATTATCCTGTTCATAGTTAATTTATGAAATATATTCATAGTACATAATTATAATTTTTTGACTATACATATAATTTTATGGGAAAGGATATTGTGACAACCATATTATGTTACACCCATGTGACAAATTAATCTACCGTTATGGATTGTATTATGATTTCCAACGGTTATATTTATTTCATCTTTTATTTGGTACATAGATTCCCCATATTTAAAGTGAAAGCATTAAATATGTGAAATTTCATAACTATACAAAAGTAAAAATAAATATAAAGTTTTAAATTTGAGAAATCATGACCATACAAAGATGGAAATAAATATAACCGTTGGATCAACATAATCAATCTAACGGTGAGATTGATTGGGTGTTACATGGGTGTAACATAATTTAGTTGTGACAATATTCTTCCCATAACTTTATATACCGTGATATTATACGTCATTTTCCCTTACATATAAATGAAACATCGCTTTTGATTTTATCGTGGAACTATTATACTTTCTGTCTGGTGTGCATCCTAACCTCTTAATGGCGCTTTCTTCGTTGATTATCCACCAATAAAAAGTCATCGATTTTATTATGGGAACTTAAATAATCAAGGGGTAGAATCTGGGGTTGGATTAGTTTGGAACAACTTAAAGGGGTTGTGTGCATTCATAAAGCCGAGAATTATTTCCCATGTTACTATTAGTTGTGCCTATTCAAAATTATGCTGATTAAATATAACACATTCTTCTAAAGTGAGATTATTTTTAAAATAAATAAATAATACTATGTTTGAAAAATTTTAGTGTGATTAAGATGTTGGGTACATCTTGAATTAAAAAATATATAAATCTATTATTGCTTCTTCCCAACAGTATTTGATATATATATAGGGACAGGATCCGTTTACAAATTTTTTGGAATTTTTATACAAATTAACTATATCCTTTTTTTAATAACATAATGTAATTTGCAAAAGTTTGTATTCTACAGGAGAATATAGTGTAGTTTGTAAACAAAAAATTGTAAATATTGCCCCATATATATATATATATATATATATATATATATATATATATATTATCAAAAACGTGTTATTATATCATGAAGTTAATTATACAAGTTTAAAAGGTTTATCCTTTTTTTAATAATAAACTAACATTTGATTGAATTGTATAAAAAATTATCACTTTAAAGAGGGGATCAAAATTTACGTAACAAAATGAGAGAGATCAAAATTTAACACGGTTAAACAGGAATATTTCCAGCTTAAATTAACAGACTGTATGATGCGGAAATGCAAAAACAAGTTTAATAAAAGTCATTAGAGTTTGAGGGTGCCATTATTCAAATATCAATAGAGGAGTCATGTAGCAAATTAAGTCAGAGTTGAAGAGCCAAGTTTAGCTCTTTATCATCTTCATCTTCATCTTCATCTTCCTGCAGAAGTTGCTGTTTGTGTTGTGGCTGGTGTTGCTGTCTTTCCTCCCACTTGGGAAGTTCACTGCCTAAGGGCATCAGTTGAAGAGCCGATGGTGATGGCCTTGCTTCTTGCTGAGGAAATATTGATGATGACTTCGCTTCTTGCTGAGGAAATAATAATGATGACCTCCTTGGTTCTTGCTGAGGAAATGATAATGATGATGACCTTGGTCCTTGTTCTTGCTGAGGAAATAATAATGATGAAGACCTTGGTCCTTGCTGAGGAAATAATAATGATGAAGAACTTGGTTCTCGCTGAGGAAATACTGGGGCCATGTGTGAAGGGTTGAAGTGAGTTGTTGGACGCAACAAGTTTTGCATGTCCCCACCCTGATACAAACATGTGTTTGGATTAGCCCATCTGGAAAAGTTTGCAACTTGTGAAGGCGAAACAGATATCCCTGAGGCTGAGGCTGAGGATGAGGATGAGGATAAGGATGAGAGGTTGTTTCTCATTCTGGACTGCAAAATAGGAATGGTTGAGTACATGGAGGGATTCTTCGTCTGTGGCCAAATTAATCGCTCAAACATGGGAGGAATGTAAGGCTTTCGCTCCTCCGGTGAGATAACCTGCGTTGGCCACACTTTGACCTTTGAATAAGTTGAACCATTAATATTGTGAAGGAGGTGGTTTGGCGCTTGAGTACTTGCAGTTAGAGCTCTTGCTTCCACTTGTGGACTCATCTGTGCTTCTGAAACATTTCCTAAGAGGTTAAGCCTTTGACTTTCATAATTCAAATTTTGCTTAAACACGTTTACAGCTTCTAGGCTTTTGGCTGCTTCTTTCTCAGCTTTTGCTTCAGTTGCCTGAGTAGTGTCTACGACATTGCCAAGGTTTGAGAAGTTGAGAAGTCGTTTAAATTTGAGTTCTTCTAGTTTCTTGGCTGCTACGGCTTGAGCCGTTGGTCCAAGACCTTCAGTGTAGCGCAGAAGGCTCTCTCTGTAGTTGCCAGCGTTTTTGTTCAACTGCAAAGCCAACATGTACACGCCATACATATATGTAAGGAAGAATGATGGTGGTCTTTAATTATAGTTAAAAATCTGAAAATGGGATTTTAGTAAAATGGTAAAGAAATATAACACGCAATTACATGGATATAATATTTAGTGGAAGTGCCATGGGGAGGTGAAAACTAGACTTACGTTAGTAGTAAGCTTGTGTATGGGATGAAGGGATTTTTTTTCTTTTCTTTAAATGTGGGGTTTGTGAGTAGGAGTGATGTTTTCACAAATTTGTCGCACCAATTTCAATAGAATTGTAACAAGTTTTCAATTTGGTGTACTACATACAGATTTGAGTGCTCCAAAAACATGCACATATCTCAACATACATAGGTGACGTGCTTGAATGTTGTTTGTGTTGGAATGGTATGGAACGAGAGAGCCCAAAACCCTTTGCGAAGGATTTATCTATCAATGGGCCAAGTGATAAATCACAATAAGAGAGCTGACATCACATCTCAACCCAAAACCTTAAAATCGTAGGTTTATGGGTCTTTTACAGTTATATGATCATTACATGGTCTATGTCTAGTCGATGTGGTACTTCTTTACAACTCATACTTGAATACCTCCAACAGTTTGGGAGGAAAAAAAGAAGAAGAAACTTACTTGAAGGTTTGGTTTGAGAGCATTTAGGACTTCTGAACACAGTGACTTGTCATTTGGCGGCCAATACTCCTCCCTCTTCTCTATTTCAAGTGCCTTACCATGAGTATCAATGTTTCTCCCTGTGTCAAGGAAGGATGAAAAATAAAATTAGTTGCTCCAGAATTGAACATCCAATCAAAACGATATAACTGTTTAATTAAAAAGGGTTTCGATTAACTGTATATTCCAGCAAGTCTTGCTTTAATCAATAAGAAATTGTTAGAATTTAGCAAGAACTGTAAGAGCAAAATGAGTGCAGAAAACACCACAAGGTCTTGAATAAGAGTTTCAATTAGTAGGTCAAGTCTGGTTAAGTTTCCTTGTTAATTTGTGTTCCAACACGTCTTTTTACATGGATTTCAAAGAGAGCGTAAAAATGATCTAATTTATTTATTTTTGTCTTAACCTGACTTAAGAACCATCCAACTCAGGATATACAACAACAAGAGTCATATAGACACACTACACACAATCGCCCTCAACAATGTAGGCGATGTATCATTTGATTGGTTGTCATAGATATGTACTATACAATGTCGACCGTTTAATAGATTTCAATCTTTGGTTGTCTAAGAAATACTTTTTCCTTTTCTCTTAACAGTCTTCACCGAGCTCAAGAACCGTCCAACTCCAAGACTATAAACAACAACGAGTCATATATATACTCTACGCAATCGCTCTCAACAATGTATGCATTATAGCATTGACATAATAAGTTGCAATTAATTAGATGATTTCCGATTAAGGTACTTCTCTTAAATTACTTGTTAGAGAATAGTATAAATTATTAAAAAGCCTTTATTAATTAACATGGATTTCAATGGTTGGTTACCCCTACTTTTTCTTATGAGAGTAGACTTGAAGCATCATTTATTCTTCAAGTCCAATGAGCTCTTGTGTGTGGGGGGTGTATTAGAAAATCTTCACCCACCAACTTTAGTTTTTGGGTTGAATTGATTCTTTACATTATTGAGTATGAAATTTTGCTTCAATGATAATTTAACAGTATAAAATGCTGCCAATTCATATTCTCTAGTAAAAGGAGGACCTTTTGTATTTTGTTATGGATCTGTGCCACGAACCCGGACCAAATGCCCATATGAGCCGGCTTACTTCATAAACCCGGTAAGAGGGCCCGCACCAAACAAGCCCATCTCCTAAGAATAACCCACCATTCCCCAAATAATACTAGGATAGCATTGATGATCCCGCGTCATTACAGCTCAGCCACACAACAACAAGCAGCCCCTATCATATAGAACAAGGCACACACTATCACCACACACAATCGATACCCCTCAACAATGTAGGCGATGTATCATTGATTGGTTGTCATAGATATGTACTAATCTTCCTTACCGGCAGGATTAAGACGAAATCTTGCATGCCCTGTGGTTTTGGGTAGTTCACCTTGTGGCTTTCCACCTGAGACTGCTGGGGGATTCTTGTTGGTGGAAGATTGCAACACAAAATGTTTAGGGTCAACACCACTTATGTCCTCAATAACCTTTTTGGCAAGACCAAGTATGCTTTCGGCCTGCAAGAAATTATGTTGAACAAAACTTATATTTAGAAACTTAATACAAGTATACAATATTATTCTATAGCTTAATTAGTTAGACAGCAAACTACAATTCTCAGAGTAAGGCTTGCTAATTCATTTTGTCATACCACTAGGTAACGTCTTGAGTTTGCGGGATTAATATTCATAGCATTGATACACATTAGATACACGTCCCGCTGTAGATCATTGAAATAGATGAAATATCAGTTGGAAGTGCTTCACAAATTATACTAATTAAATAGGTAAAACATATTATAAGAAATGTCCAAATAAATTTGAAATCTATTAGAATGTGTAAGTGATGAGAAGCAACAAAGTCCAAACAATACAGAAACATTCTCAAAGTAAAATAAAATAAAATAAAAAATCTCCCTTTTTTCTCAGATAACTAAAACCTCCCTGATTAATGTGCCTGGATAAATTATTCACTCTTATAAATCATTTAAAGTCTTGAAAGTTTATCATTTTTATATCATTTTTTCGTCAACCATGACAGAAACACAATCTATCAATACTTATAGGGGAAGGATATACTTACCACCAAAAAAGTTTACCACATTTATAACTAATCTAATCTCCATTGATTTCCGTCAATCTAACGGTTATAATTTATTGGATTTATTGGGACTTAATAAATGACTAATAAATGCTATCAATAAATTATAACCGTTAGATTGACGAAAATCAACGAAGATTAAGTTAGTTGTAAAGGTGATAAATTTTTTTGGTGGTAAATATATCTTACTCCATACTTATATACAATGAGTTCATCAAGAAGTTTTTGATAAGGGTGCATGAAACTGAATATAGATAATGTTTCCATTTATGTGAGAAAAAGAAAATAACTAATGATATATACAGCTGCTTTTAAATAATGACAAGAGAAAAAATATAAGAGCCAGAATAATAATAGATTTGTTTTTTTTTCCCCAAAATATAAGACTCCAGTTCAAATTGTTGAGAGCTTCTTAGTCAGGATAGTACCCAAGAATTTGATATCACAGCAATATTAATACGATAGCCTGACCTAAGATAAATAAAAAAAGTAAATTGCAAAAGTTGTGCCTATGACTGTACATCACTCCTTTCTTCATAGAAAAAGAAAACACAACAAAACCTAATTGATAAGCTTTCTCAATTGAAAGACTCAGATGATCTCTTATTTGGTATAAATTCAACGTTATTCCTGAATAGTATTGAATCTCTAGCCTGACTGAGAGCTAAGAATATTGTCCATCTTATTATTGGAATAATAACAAGACATATGAACAATAATATTTCTCCTAAAACATTTAAACTATGATGATTGGAAAGGGAAGGTGATGGAATTGCAAATTAAATATGATGATTTTTAAACCTTGAACTGTTCCAAGCTTGTATACATGCCCTCATGAAGTTTGGCCCTCATGGTACCAAAATCCATTGGCTGCTTGACAATTCTATAGTAATCTCCTACCTTTAAAACCAACAATTAATCCAACTTTAGCATAAAGCTTAATATA
This sequence comes from Gastrolobium villosum, assembly GCA_032173675.1. Lineage (NCBI taxonomy): Eukaryota > Viridiplantae > Streptophyta > Magnoliopsida > Fabales > Fabaceae > Gastrolobium > Gastrolobium villosum. Next base: position 414,176 of record JAVKPL010010897.1, read on the forward strand.
TAATCAAATAACAAGAAATAATATGGATCTTCAAATGGCAAAATCAAACCACATTAGGATTAACTGGCTCCGCAAATAACTCCTCCGGGTCATTCCTGCACATTTAAACCACTTACTAATCATTTATGGGAAGAATCCTTCGAGGTTTAAATGTTGTCAAATGATAAAAATAACCCATTTTCACCTCTGCAGGACATCAAGGACAAACTCAAGCACTCCATTTTGTGGCATAACATTAAGAGATGAACCAGCTGAACGGTACAAAATTAATATAGTTATATAAATTAGTAACTAGTTAGGGAAAACTACTTATAATGGCAAACTAGTTAGAAGAAATGGCAGAGAACGGATTCTACAAGTGTGAGGTAATTAACAAGCTTACCGTTTGTTGTTTTTGAACTACTTCCATTCTCATGGAGTTGTCCTTCCTGTACAGGCTTTGAAATGGAATAGCAAGTGAATAAACAAATACAATACAGAGAGCAAGTGGTTGTTCCCATTATTCACTAGTAAAATTAACAGATATAATTAAGACTCCAAGCTTGTCATGAGAAGGGTGCAACCGCAGTACTAATCTTAAGCTCAATATTTCAACATGTGTTAGGAAAATTAAAGAGTGAATAATATTGAACTAATATTTGTTAGGAAAGAACAATGGATATAATAAATGCTAGAGAAATTCAATGAAAGAATCAGTATAATGAAAGAACAATACATATATGTTTGACACACAACAAGTGACATAGCTGAGAGTAATTTATGACCTGCTTTTGTTTCCTTTTTTGGTTAACGTAGCTGAGAGTAAAGTTGTTTTTTGTTTTTCTAAGAGAATGCCAAGAATGAGAAACATAAAACCTGAGTTGAAGGGATAAGTTGACCAACTGCTTCGCACTTTCCCTTGTTGTTGGTTGGAGAATTTTGCTCATAATCAGATATGAAATGATCACATAAAAGGGTGATTTCCTTTCCTTTTCCTTTGTCTGTATTGTCATGATCATTGGCTGACTCGTTCTTCCTTAATTCCTTTTCCTTTTCGCTTTCTCTTTTTTCTTCCAAAGCAAGTATTCTGCTACTCCTCCTCCTCTCTGTCTGCTGTGATTCATCTTGAAACACATTTCTTCTTTTCCTTCCAGACCCTGTATATATATGTATATATGCATATCAAGAAATGCCTTAATTAACAACTTCAGTATTATCATTCTAAATCTATCATTAGATTAAAAGAAATGTTTCTTTAGCTTAATGTAAATATTTCATTTATTACATTGTAAAATAATGCTTAAAAATATGCTCAAAATTATACTTGGATCATAACAATAATCAATTTACACCAAGATTCACCTACTATACATGTGCATATCAATTTACACACACTGCTACAGCTAATATAAAAGGCTAAGATAGAAACACACATATTTTGGAAAGTTTAAAATAAATTGTACTCTCAAAATTCTTATCAATTTGAGTTTTGGTCCCTACAATTTAAAAAAAAAAAATTTATGAGTAACCAAAACCTTAATTATTTGAAACAATAAAATCAACACTAAAAAAATTATAAACCAAAACTCAAATCAGAAACAATTAGAAAGACCAAAATCTACCTTTTAAAATAGAAAAAAGTATGTTTATAAAAAAAAAAATAGAAAAAAGTATTACCTTTAATTCATTTAGTGTCAGGATCATTTACACTAGTATAAGTTACACTCTCAATCTTATCCGTCGATTCCATTTATATCTAACGGCTCAAATTTTTTAGTAATGTGAGCCATTGAATACAAGTGGATCAATGGTCAAGATTGAGGGTAAGATTTCTAACTCTTACACTGGTGTAAGAATATCTTGCCCCATTTATTAATATTATATTTGATTTATTTCGTATAAACTTTAAAATGCATAGCAAAAATCGAAAAATAAACGGAAACATTTTCTAAAAATGTAAAAATGGTAAATAAAGTAATTGTTTTCATTTTGTTTATAAAAAAAGTGAAGGATAAAAATTTAATTGAATTAGATTTTTTAAAAAAGTTAGGGAATGGGGGACTCAAATTCAAACAGAGAACAATTTACCATCAAAATTTTCAACAATAGAACTGTTATGAATCAACTCTCCTAAAAACTTAATTTATTAGGTGGAGACAGAGAAATGATTTTATATTACATCTCTATTGCGTCTCTTCATTTCTAATATGTCCCCCTCATCATACAAGATTTTTTTGGATTTGAAGTATGAACAATGCACACTCTGCACCACTTGATCATAAAGGCTTTGATAATATAATAAGCCAACTCTCTAAAAAATTTAATCTATTAGATGAAAACACACAAATACATTTATATTACATCTCTAACAAAGAGACATTAACTTCTAAACCACTTTTAAAATATGAATTATGTTTATATCATTTTACACGAGATAAATAACTTTCCTACACACACAAGAGAGTTGGGTCCCACCATTTTTTTCTCTCTCTCCTCTTACCCGTGGGTTCCACTTGTAATTTTATTTCTATAACATGAGGTAACTGTTTTCCTACAACATAAGAAAAGTATTTCCCTTAAAATATCAAATGAAATCATAAAAATGAATAGATTTAAAAAAAAACCAAAAAAATTGGAAGAAAAACATCCAAATAAAATAGAGTTGGGTAGTTTCATAAACGATTCACCCTAAATATTTTTTTTTCATCTCTCTCTTTCGATTCCTAATGACAATTTCTTAAGTCTCGTACTAATGGTGGGCTTCCCCTAAACCCAATAAGGTCTATTGGCAAAAGAAATAGTGCATAATTTTTTTTTTTTGTTAAAAAAAAAGCCCTGCAATAAATAAAGTGAGATGCTATAAAATAAAAACAATCAATTTCTTTTGAAGAGGTTGGATCTACTATTCTAAAACAATTAGATCTTGTAGATCAAAGAAAAAGGTTAAAAAAGAGAAACTTTAAGAGAGAGGGTGAATTGAAGTTTGGAGGGAAGAGTAGTTTTCAATTAATTAAAAATTACAAGTTGTGAGATTACACTCAAAAAGAAGCACAAGCGAAAAATAAAAAAAGAATCTAAAAAGATGTCGGCGAAGATATACATACCCATGACAAGTACGCAAGATCAACCTGGATAAACAATTGAACAAGTTAAGTAAAGGAGAGTAAAATATTTATCAAATCTACTAGTCAAAAGAATTGTAGATGATACCACTTCTTCCGAATGCTCAAAATCTCCCAATACCCAACTTTTCTTGCTCAGAATAATGTAAATTTACCACATTTTAACCTAAGAATTCTCAGTGGTGGAACAGAAAAGAGTGATTTCTCAGAATTTAAAATGAAATGCCAGATATGATTATCGGGATAGGTTCAATGTAACGTGCAACGTAAATTTTATAACTATTTAAGAAATAAATTATTCATTTAAAAATTTCAAAATGTTCCAAATTAGGTTATATGTAAAAGGTTACCCGCATTTCGCATAATCATAATGAGTTTGTTGGTGTCCTTATCGATACGACAAAACTACTAGGCTAATCTACTCAAATTATAATATAATAATTAAAAAGTGTATCGTGTTTGTGTTGATGATACTCGTGTTCTCGTCGACCTACTATTGACTCATTTAAGTTAAGTAGATATATAATTATATATTTACCCCCACCTACCCCGTACTCGTTTATTAATTTGGGGTTATTTATGTGCTTTCATTCAAAAAGTAAAATTGGTCAGCTATTTGTGTTCTGTTGTGTCATCTCAAATAGTAAATTAGACATATCAGTGTTGAGGGTTTTGACACAAATAAGTATTCATGTTGTGTTTGGGCTTAAGGTACTCATGTTCATGTCAATTTTGTAATGAACTAAACACAACCCACCAATTTGAATTACCACCTCAAGTCTCTATGGGCTTTACTATAATGAAGTGTGATAAATTTGGATAAGTCATTGTGAAACAAAAGTATTGAAAGTTTGAAATTGTTGGACAAGTGGCTTCAATACTCAAGAGGGAGGGTGAATTGAGTTTTGCAAAATCTTTTCGCAAAGCGTCTCCTTTGATATTTTAGAGAGTGTTTCTTCAATAAAATGATTTAATAAGGAAAAATTCTAAGTGTGAGAGCATGTGTGTGATCAATAAAGTAAGCAAGCAAATAGATAGACGTAATCTAAAAATGCAATTTCAATACTAAAGTAAGGAGTTTAAGGTTAGAGAAATTGCAAATTAGATGTATCCTGGTTCGGTCACCACCACTGTGACCTACGTCCAGACTGAAGCCGCTCGATCAATCTTTTTCACTAACTATCAAGCATGAGGGTGCTTGACAAACCACTACAACTTTTCAAGACTTCAGGCTCTTGATGCCTTACAATATTTCATTCCAATTTTTCTTAGGAATTTGGTGACTTCTCAAGTGTAAAGGGTTCACTCCCCTAACTATTCAAGAAATCGAATGGAGGTGTTTAACAATGGCTAAGTAGTCTCAAAGTACAAATTATACAAGTTGAAGAACTATGGGTGTTGACACTCCCACAAGAATAAAGCTCAAAGAGTATTTATGATCAAGATGATTGAAAATAAGCAAATGATATGAATTAAATCAAGAATTATAATCAAGAAGAGTTGTCCAATCAATGGAACAATAGTCTCTATTTATAGAGGGCCTGTGAGCCTTTATACAACCATTTTCGCAAAACTAGCCATTTATAGTCGTTATTTTCGTCCTCTGGTACAAGAGGGAATCGATTCCTGCTCATAAGGAATCGATTCCCAACCTTTTGAAAAAGTCAAAAATACGTTTATAAGCATTCTTCTTTATTTTAAATCACTTTCAAACATGTTTAATTGCTTGATTGAATCTTGAAAACATGTTTTTATAAATACGCGATGCTATAAATCTTTTGTGTAATTAAATGATGATTTAATGCATGTATTTGAACAGAAGTATGTTTGAGCTTACTCATGCAAGAAGACAATTACCCCCACCATTGATTTCTAAGTCCTAAAGAATATTACTTGAGATTTCTTGGACTTAGATTCTTCTTTTGAAGCTTGAATCTTGAAGGACTTGATGAATGTTGATTGTTTGTTTCTTTTTGATTGTTGTAACTTGTAGCCTTCCTTCCATGCTTTGTTTATTATCATCAAAATCCTAGAATCTTTATTTCCTGCAATGGTTCCACAGAAATCTTAGTTAAATACTGATTTGTTCTAATTTTATGTTTGTAGTGTTGATTGAATAATAATCAACTATATTTGAACTTTCATTTTTTTTTGCGTATTTAATTACATGTTAGGGTTATTTGAAATCTTATAAAAGAGTATTTGATATTTGTTGTGTTTTTTTGCAATCTTAAAATAATAATCACATAGTAACATAAGTGTATGTTGTCAACAAGTAATATAGGATGTGCAAGTTCAAGTATCGTTCCCACGGAGATGATTATAAAGTTATGGCCTAAGTGAAGCAATAAGAGCGACAATAATAATGATTAAGAACTAAACTAAGATATAAATTAATTAAACTAATAACCACTTAATAAACTAACCTAAGGCTACTGACTAAGCATAAGAACGTAGTAAAAGATTAAGTTTCAGCTATTAAAAGGTAAATTTTGATCAATTTTCCTAATATTGTAACTTCACCTGAATGCTAGAATAATGCTATAGGTATCCTCCACTAGTAACCAAAACACGTGCTTGTATGTAGGAGTTTCCACCAACCTTACATATATACCCAATAACTGATTCATACTATAATAGCCCAAAATAATTAATTAGAAAAATACATGTGATTAGATAATTAAGCATATATTAGTGAGTAAAAATAAGTAAATTCCCTTATAAAATTAATTGTGGTCACTTTTGAGGTAAAAAGTGTACTCAGTGAAAATTAAGGGGTATAAATGGGTGTAGACAAAAGTACCCAAAATATAAAAATGGAACTATAAATATTCCTAGAAAAATATTCCAGACTGTTGGGTAAAGTTTGGTAATTAATGGAATTGAATAGATAGATAAACCGATACCCACTTAACCGGTGTTAAGTGGCAAGCCACTTAAGGAACCCGATATTTCCCTCCCCAACTCCGTGCGCAGAAAAGAAAAGAAGAGAAAAGAAGAAAGGAAAAAGAAGAGAAAAGGAAGAGAGGGAGGAGAAGAGTGAACCCTAGGTGAGGCAATCTTTGATGGTTTTGAGTGATTCAAAAGCCTAAATCACTCTAAATCTTCCCCTCATTCATAATCCTAGCTTGGGTCTTGGTGGAGAGTTGTGTGGGTGGAGATTTTTCTTCCCAAAGTTTTGACCCTTTGGAGAAGTGTGAGATTTGGGAGCTTCTACCTCCATGGAAACTTGAGGAACCATCACCCCTTGATTGTGCAACACTTGGTGGTAAGATTTCATCCTTTAAACTCTATTTTCATGAAGAATCCATGATTTAGGTTTTGGATGAATAGTGTTTTGGGGCTTATGGTTATGTGAGTAAATGGGCTATGTTCTAGGAAGATTGAGGCCTAGAGTATGTTGAGAAAAATGCTAGGAATGACATTTAATCGGTGAAAATAAGTTTATATAGTCATATGATTTTGTTTGGAAAATTACAAAATTATGCATTTGACTATGGTTTGGCTTGTTGGTGTAATCAATGGTTTGGTTTGGGTTGATTGTTGATATTGTCCATGTGATGCTTAGGATTGAGGCATTTAGACCAACCGTGAGTAACCAACCGTTGGAGCAAGCTATGGAGCTCGGTTAGCTCCTTGATGTTAATGTTGTGTGGTGAAGATTGGTGAAGAACAAAGGTTAAGTTGGGAGCATTGAGGTAAGCCTTCGGACCTTGGGTGTAATTCCCTTTATTGTTCCACCAAGCCCTGAACGGGTAATGGTGTGTTGTTGTATATAAATGCAATGAAATAGTGTAATGCTTCGTTATATGTATTTGCATGCTTTGGTGTGACATAGGATGGTGTTTCCCTATGTTGGTATGTAGCATGACGATGCGTAAATCATACTTGGTAGTTTAGCTGGCCAGTAGGACTATTTGCATCTGAGTATCCTTAGGACAGCTCGAGAGCTCGAGGGATTTCTCCTGGAGATGTTTTGTACACTTGCATGAATATGTATTTGCTGCATTATTATTGTCATTGCTATTACACTGTTATTGAACTATGGGGTGGAGAGATGCTCCAAGGACCCCTGGTTTACTGGATATATTCATATATCTCACCCCGTGTGGTTGGGGACCCCCTTTCAGGAAAGGATGTTGCAGGAGCCTCTGATGGCAAGTGGCCATATTTGAAGTGATTGGGCATATGAAGATATCGTGTCATTTGATTAAGCATGTTATTTTGTAGTTTACATGTATAGGATTGCTAAATGAGAATCAATTGTCATATGCATGCTATATTTATTTGGGTGGACTTAGCCTATGCTCATGCTTTTGGTATCTCTTTTGTTGATGGGAACCAAGGAGTGATCATAGTGTTTTGTAGCTAAGTCCCATGATTTGTAATTGAAACTTGTAAACATGCTATGTTGTAATTATTGGGTATTTGCATATATGATGAAATGATATGTATGCTTCTTGTAAGAAACCGCACCGCTAATTAAGGTAATTAGTAAGTTAATTATGATAATTAGGAAATAATTCCATAATTGACCCTAATAATTATTAATGGGCTTAGATAATTATATTGAGTGTGTAAAAATGCTGAAAGTCGCTTTTCGGAAGAAAAGCGCAGATACCGGTTCTGCTACTCGGTATAAATGCGTACCGGAAAAGTATCCCGGAAAATTATAACGAATGCATGATAATTACTAGAATATTATGTAGGACTTGTAAAACAAGTTTCAAGTCAAAATAACGTAATCTGATGGCAGAACTGATACTGGCTATGGAAAAGCGCGTACCGGAAAGGTGCTCCGAAAAATAAAATAAAAATATGACAAATCTTAGAAAAATGCGTAGGTCTAGAATCCGAAGTTTGGGATCAAGATCTTTTACTTTGCGATTAAGGCTAATACTGCGCGTTTAAGTGGATTGCCTATAAATAGACACATTTAGTGGGCACACAACCCTAGGCAGCCACCATCATACGTGAGTTTTCTGCAATTTGAGGCAGCCCCCCCTTGTTCTTCATTTCTTCCTCCTCTTCTCACCAAAGTCACCACCTTTGATCATTGTTTCTCTTCTTGATCAAGTAAACACTTGAGTGTGGGCATTGGAGAGTGCTTGTGTGCATATTGTGTGTGGTGAGCCTTGTTTTTCTGAGTTGAGGGATAGTTAGTGAGCATGAGTTTGAAGCTTTAGTAATGGCTACTTTGTGGTAGTCATTGTGAGCTTCAAAGTGCCTTCTTGTGGTGCAAGAACCCACCTTGAAGTGCCATTTTCGTGCTCCTACTTAGGCTGAGTGTGAGGAACCTTGGGAGAGCTCCAAGAGCACAACTTGCCTCTGTTTTGAACTTTGGTAAGTTACCTCACCATGATCATGAGTTTATTTTGCTTAAAGTTGGTGTCTTGGCATGTAAAAAGTTAAAATGAAGTAACCAACACCTAAATGAACTTGTATATGCTTAAAGATGCATGCTTTAACGTGTACATGTGTTAAAAGTTGGACCTTTGGGATGGATATTCACGAAATGCAGAAACTGCATTCTGTCGTGAGATATCCGGATATTTGTCGAACAGATATCCGGATATCAGTATCCGGATATGGTATCCGGATATTGATATCCGGATATGGGATCTGGGTATCCGGATATGACATATCCGGATATGACCAGTGTGATATCCGGATATGGCATATCCGGATATACCCCTTCTGATATCCGGATATCCTGGGTTCTGCGCAGACAGTAGCTTTACTGTATGAACAGTAAGCTATGGGGTGTGTGTGGACCCTAGTTTAAGGAAGTTGAACTTCTGTAATAAATGGACTAAGTCAGAATCATATGATTAAGGGCTTATGGCTTTGTTGGAAGCCTTAAGACGTAAAACGTAAAGGAAAGGCGTAGTCTTTAAGTTGTATGCATGTTGTGCATTAATATTGACTTGTTAAATGGTCCATATCAGATTGTGATACTGCTGTTTGTGGACTAGTGAGTGGTTGGACTCTTGGCTTGGATAGCTAGCTTGCAAGGTAAGCTTTCGTGTCCTCGGTTTAGCCATTTTGATGTTCCACCATGTCCCATGGGGATGGGTTTATGCATGCTGTGTTACATGCTTTGATTATTTTGAAATGCTGTTGAGCTGTTTATATGTAATGAGCTATTATGATATGCATGTGGTGTCCACCTAGACGGCAATCCTGAGTATGTAGTATATACAAGATGGAGAAGCATGTGGGTGAGGTGCAGGTAGTATCCATGTACTCATGTAGGCATAGACGTATTCCTACATTTCTCTGGCCAGTAGATTTGAAAGCACACATGACATGATTAATTGCTGCATCGCATGATTTTAGAACTTATACTGTAATACTATTTTTAGAACTTATATTACACATGTAAGTGAGCTTGGGGTGGAGACTCCTTGAGGACCCCTTGTCTTACTGAGATTTCTTGTTAGAGATCTCACCCCACGTTTGGGGACGCTTATTTCAGGATCAGGTAATGTTGAGGGCTCAGGTGGCAGGAGGCCAGAGCTGAGCTGATTGATGATATGCTGACTGCTGTTATGTTTTCCGACTGTTGTTTATGTTTTCTGCTGAGTTTATGTTATGACTGTTATTGGGCATTGTTGCCTTATTTGGTGAGCATGGGGTTTGTCCATGCCACATGGTTTGACTTTTGTCTTTGAATTTAATGTTGTAATTAAAGTATCAGGATTTTGACCCAGGCTACTTGTGTAGACCTGTGGCTTTAGATACTCACCTTATATTTATGTACGAGGTATTCAGTTAGTTGTCTTGCAATTTACATACAGGCAGTATTTTTATGATAAATGATTAAGTAATCAAGTTGGTTAAGTTAATGACGTCATAATTGAATTAAAGAAAAAGTTATTCCGCATTTTAATTAAGCGTGGCTTAATACGATAGTGTGTTAACAATCCGGGTTAACACGGGCTGTTACATTTTATGGTATCAGAGCACTTTCTAGGGAAAAGCCTGTATGTATTGCAATAACTTAGGATGTGTCGTTGCGTGTCTACTTTGTGTTCTCTCTGACTGGTGCGTATAATGATAATGCATATGTGACCACATGGCGTGGGCCTGATCAACTCATTCTTTGTGTAACTTGTGCAGAGTCATGGTGCCACCGAGGAGGAACACGAGTACGAGCGAGGATCAATCGGATCCTGTCCTGGCTGCATTAGCTGAGATGCAGGCGGCCCGACTAGCCGACCAGGAAGCCACGAGGCTGGCAAACCGGGCGATGCTGGACGTTATACGAGATGCGAACCGGCAAACCACGGCAGAGGTTCTGGAGGAGAACCGGATGGCCAACATGACTATGATGAGGGTCATGTTGGAGGAGTTGAGGGCTGGTCCTGCTGCGGGCCAGGGTCCTCCACCACCTCCACCGCCGCCACCGCCTCCACCTCCGCCTAGTCAACAGGAGGACACCCAGAGCCAGATGGGTGAGGGTAGTCATCTGACGGGGGCTATGCAAACTATCCCCGTACTCGCTGAGGATCGTGACGAGATCGATCACCGGCTGAATGCTTTCCGCAAGCATAAGCCACCTACCTTCGACGGATCGTATGATCCCATTGCTGCTGCCAGATGGCTACAGGCGCTGGACAAGATTTTCCGGATCATGCAATGCACGGATCCGCAGAAGCTGCTGTTCGCCACGTACATGCTGGAGGGCGAGGCCCATGAGTGGTGGACCAACCTATCTCAGGTCTACGAGATGCAGGGCCATGTGATGACGTGGCCATTCTTCGAGGAGAGCTTCTTGGGTCAATACTTTCCATATGACTCACAGGAGAGGAAGCAGGGGGAGTTTGACCGGTTGGTGCAGGGCTCGTTGTCTGTCAACGAGTACCTGGCCAAGTTTAATGAACTGGTCAAGTTCTCTCATTTCCGCATGGCGAGGCCTACTCCTACATTCTTGGCTGCTAAGTTCCGGAGGGGACTTAATGAGGATATTGCTGGACACCTCGCTGGTTCTGCTTCGAGAGACTTCGGAGCGTTGGTGCAGCAGTGCCGCGACATCGAGGACTACTGCCGGGCGAGTCAGGCCAAGAGGGCCAAGGTTGAGGTGCCACAGAGCGCTGGTGGTTCTACTCCCTGGAAGAACAAGAACTTTGCCAACAAGGGCAAGGGCAAACCACCGTTGGCGGCTAAGCAAGCGCCAAATCAGTTCAGAAAGACTGCTGCTCAGGGGAACACTGCTAGACCTCCTGCTCCCAGATGTTCTGGATGCGGGAAGTCACATTTTGGGCCGTGCTCTACCGGTCAGCTGATATGCTTCCAGTGTGGCAATGAGGGCCACTATTCCAGAGATTGCCCGACGGCGAGAGTTGCTGCAGTGCAGGCTGTGCCATTGCAGATGGTTCCTACTGGGGCACCAGCCGTGCCACCTACTACCGGACGAGTCTACATACTCGATCGTCAGCAGTCGGACAGAGCTCCGAACCTGGTCAGAGGTACTGTTACCATTGGTGGATCAACTGTTGATGTTTTGTTTGATTCCGGGGCAACGCACTCTTTTGTTGCTACCCCTATTGCTGTGGGGCTTGAGTTGCCCAGTGATGTGCTTTCTCCACCGATGCGGGTTACCACCGCCACCGGAGAAAAATGTTTGACCTCCACTGTTCATCGCGATGTAGCGTTTCAGTGGGGTGGCCGTGACTTCTCGGTAGATCTGATAGGATTACCGATGGCCAACCTTCAAATTATTCTGGGCATGGATTGGTTGTCCAGAAACTGTGCAATGATTGACTGTTGTGCCAAGAAAGTGGTGATGTCTCCGGGTGGGTCCACAGCCAGTTCCTCACCGTTCATTTCAGTCCTGCAGGCGAGGAGGGCCTTGAGAGCAGGGGCATTTGGCTATGTCATGTTGGGAGGTTTGGTGAGTGGGACACAGGAGGATCTCACTGGCATTCCTGTGGTGAAGGAGTTCCTCGAGGTGTTTCCTGAGGAGATTCCTGAGTTTCCACCACAGAGGGAGATAGAGTTCTCCATCGACCTATTGCCTGGTGTGGGGCCTATATCGTTGGCTCCATACCGGATGTCGCCACCAGAGTTGGCGGAGCTGAAGAAGCATATCGAGGAGCTTTCAGTGAAAGACTTTATTCGGCCGAGTGTGTCTCCCTGGGGAGCACCAGTCATTTTTTTGAAAAAGAAAGATGGGACCATGCGGTTGTGCACCGACTACAGACAATTGAACAAGGTGAAAATCAAGAACAAGTACCCTCTTCCACGCATAGATGATTTGCTGGATCAACTCAGGGGTGCTTGTGTGTATTCCAAGATTGATCTCCGGTCCGGTTATCATCAGATACGGGTAAAGCCGGAGGATGTCCCAAAGACAGCGTTTCGCTCGAGGTACGGGCACTACGAGTACTTGGTGATCCCGTTTGGACTCACCAATGCACCCGCAGTGTTTATGGACTACATGAACAGGATTTTCCAGCCGTACCTGGATCAGTTTGTGATCGTCTTCATTGACGACATCTTGATCTACTCCAAGACGGAGGAGGAGCATACCGAGCACTTGAAGATTGTGTTGCAAGTGCTAAAAGAGAAAAAGCTTTATGCTAAGCCGTCGAAATGCGAGTTTTGGCTCAAGGCGGTTAAATTTCTGGGTCATGTAATTTCTGCTAATGGAGTTGCAGTTGATCCTAACAAGATTGAGGCCGTGATGGATTGGGAGAGGCCCAAGACGGTTACAGAAGTGAGAAGCTTCTTGGGTTTGGCAGGCTACTATCGGAGGTTCATAGAAGGATTCTCCAAGATGGTGCTACCGATGACTCGCCTTACCCGAAAGGAGACTCCATTCGTGTGGACACATGAGTGTGAGGAGTGTTTCCAGGAGTTAAAGGAGAGACTGACTACTGCTCCTGTGTTAGTCCTTCCTGATCCTGCGGAGCAATTCGAATTATACTGCGATGCCTCTGGTAAAGGACTTGGCTGTGTGCTGATGCAGAAAGGGAAAGCGGTTGCTTACGCTTCAAGACAGTTAAAACCTCATGAGGAGAACTACCCGACTCACGACTTGGAGTTGGCAGCCATTGTTTTTGTTTTCAAGATTTGGAGGCACTACCTGTTTGGCATGAAGTTTGCGGTATTCAGCGATCACAAGAGCCTGAAATATCTGTTTGACCAGAAGGAGTTGAACATGAGACAGCGTAGATGGATGGAGTTCTTGAAGGACTACGACTTTGAGTTGAGGTACCATCCTGGCAAGGCCAATGTGGTAGCCGATGCCTTGAGTCGGAAATCCGTGAGCTTATCCAGTTTAATGATGAACGACTACGAGGTGATCGAGAAGTTCAGAGACTTGAGAGTGAACTCCTTGTTTGGGGGTGCACTGCTTGAGATGGAAACAGCGGAAGTAATAAATGAGCTGATGGAAAAGATCAAAGAGGCGCAAGTGCAAAGAGAATGCCTTGATTATGTGAAGAACCAGGACGGTGTGTCTTGGAACGAGGACGGATTGCTGCTGTTCCAGAAGAGGATTGTTATTCCTCGAGGGCCATTGACTGAGGAGGTTATGGCAGAGGCTCATAAGGGCCGGTTCACTATCCACCCTGGTGCCACGAAAATGTACCAGGACCTAAAGAGGAATTTTTGGTGGCCGGGCATGAAGAAGGACATAGCGGTCTACGTGTCCAAGTGCCTTATTTGTCAGAAAGTAAAGATCGAGCACCAGAAACCGTCTGGTAAACTTCAACCTCTGGAGATTCCACAGTGGAAGTGGGAGAGTATTTCCATGGACTTCGTGGTGGGATTGCCTAAAACTCAGGCTGGTTGTGACTCTATCTGGGTCATTGTGGACAGATTGACCAAGTCTGCCCATTTTCTTCCAGTGAAGGTGAGCTTCACTACAGAGCAGTTGGCCAAACTTTATGTCCGTGAGATTGTGAGGCTTCACGGGGTGCCCGAGAGTATCATCAGTGATAGGGACCCGAAGTTCACATCTCGGTTCTGGGAGGCGCTGCAGGAGGCTTTCGGTACGCAGTTGAGATTGAGTACCGCCTATCACCCTCAGACTGACGGACAGATTGAGCGGACCATCCAGACGTTGGAGGACATGTTGAGAGCTTGCACGTTGGAGCAGGGTTCTGCATGGGATAGGTACCTTCCGTTGGTTGAATTTTCGTACAACAACAGTTTTCATGCTAGTCTGGGCATGGCACCCTACGAGGCGCTGTACGGTAGGAGGTGCCGGACTCCTACCTGCTGGTCTGAGGTTGGAGATAAAGAGCTTTTTGGCTTGGACTTTGTCCAAGATACTACCCTTCAGATCCAGATGATCAGGGAAAAGTTGAAGCAGGCGCAGAATCGTCAGAAGAGCTACTACGATGTCAAGCATCGACCACTGGAGTTCAGTGAGGGTGAGCACGTGTTTGTGAAACTTTCACCTGTCACCGGTGTTGGACGGGCACTCGGCGTGAGGAAGTTGAGCCCGCGATTCATTGGGCCCTACCAGATCCTTGGTAGAGTAGGACCAGTTGCCTATCGACTCGCCTTACCTCCGAACCTAGCCAACATCCACGACGTGTTTCACGTGTCTCAGCTTCGAAAGTACATAGCAGATCCTTCGCACGTGGTGCAGCCGGATGATGTGGAGGTTCGGGAGAACCTAAAGACTCCCGTCGGACCACTCAAGATCCTCGATCGTGGCGAGAAGCAGTTGAGGAGCAAGATCATTCCGATGGTCAAAGTACAATGGTCAGGAAGAACTCCTGAGGAGTGTACCTGGGAGCGAGAGGATGAGCTTCTCCGACAGTATCCCGACTTTCGAGACAGGTATGTTTCTGATTTTGAGGACAAAATCCTTAAAAAGGTGGGGTGAATGTAAGAAACCGCACCGCTAATTAAGGTAATTAGTAAGTTAATTATGATAATTAGGAAATAATTCCATAATTGACCCTAATAATTATTAATGGGCTTAGATAATTATATTGAGTGTGTAAAAATGCTGAAAGTCGCTTTTCGGAAGAAAAGCGCAGATACCGGTTCTGCTACTCGGTATAAATGCGTACCGGAAAAGTATCCCGGAAAATTATAACGAATGCATGATAATTACTAGAATATTATGTAGGACTTGTAAAACAAGTTTCAAGTCAAAATAACGTAATCTGATGCCAGAACTGATACTGGCTATGGAAAAGCGCGTACCGGAAAGGTGCTCCGAAAAATAAAATAAAAATATGACAAATCTTAGAAAAATGCGTAGGTCTAGAATCCGAAGTTTGGGATCAAGATCTTTTACTTTGCGATTAAGGCTAATACTGCGCGTTTAAGTGGATTGCCTATAAATAGACACATTTAGTGGGCACACAACCCTAGGCAGCCACCATCATACGTGAGTTTTCTGCAATTTGAGGCAGCCCCCCTTGTTCTTCATTTCTTCCTCCTCTTCTCACCAAAGTCACCACCTTTGATCATTGTTTCTCTTCTTGATCAAGTAAACACTTGAGTGTGGGCATTGGAGAGTGCTTGTGTGCATATTGTGTGTGGTGAGCCTTGTTTTTCTGAGTTGAGGGATAGTTAGTGAGCATGAGTTTGAAGCTTTAGTAATGGCTACTTTGTGGTAGTCATTGTGAGCTTCAAAGTGCCTTCTTGTGGTGCAAGAACCCACCTTGAAGTGCCATTTTCGTGCTCCTACTTAGGCTGAGTGTGAGGAACCTTGGGAGAGCTCCAAGAGCACAACTTGCCTCTGTTTTGAACTTTGGTAAGTTACCTCACCATGATCATGAGTTTATTTTGCTTAAAGTTGGTGTCTTGGCATGTAAAAAGTTAAAATGAAGTAACCAACACCTAAATGAACTTGTATATGCTTAAAGATGCATGCTTTAACGTGTACATGTGTTAAAAGTTGGACCTTTGGGATGGATATTCACGAAATGCAGAAACTGCATTCTGTCGTGAGATATCCGGATATTTGTCGAACAGATATCCGGATATCAGTATCCGGATATGGTATCCGGATATTGATATCCGGATATGGGATCTGGGTATCCGGATATGACATATCCGGATATGACCAGTGTGATATCCGGATATGGCATATCCGGATATACCCCTTCTGATATCCGGATATCCTGGGTTCTGCGCAGACAGTAGCTTTACTGTATGAACAGTAAGCTATGGGGTGTGTGTGGACCCTAGTTTAAGGAAGTTGAACTTCTGTAATAAATGGACTAAGTCAGAATCATATGATTAAGGGCTTATGGCTTTGTTGGAAGCCTTAAGACGTAAAACGTAAAGGAAAGGCGTAGTCTTTAAGTTGTATGCATGTTGTGCATTAATATTGACTTGTTAAATGGTCCATATCAGATTGTGATACTGCTGTTTGTGGACTAGTGAGTGGTTGGACTCTTGGCTTGGATAGCTAGCTTGCAAGGTAAGCTTTCGTGTCCTCGGTTTAGCCATTTTGATGTTCCACCATGTCCCATGGGGATGGGTTTATGCATGCTGTATTACATGCTTTGATTATTTTGAAATGCTGTTGAGCTGTTTATATGTAATGAGCTATTATGATATGCATGTGGTATCCACCTAGACGACAATCCTGAGTATGTAGTACATACAAGATGGAGAAGCATGTGGGTGAGGTGCAGGTAGTATCCATGTACTCATGTAGGCATAGACGTATTCCTACATTTCTCTGGCCAGTAGATTTGAAAGCACACATGACATGATTAATTGCTGCATCGCATGATTTTAGAACTTATACTGTAATACTGTTTTTAGAACTTATATTACACATGTAAGTGAGCTTGGGGTGGAGACTCCTTGAGGACCCCTTGTCTTACTGAGATTTCTTGTTAGAGATCTCACCCCACGTTTGGGGACGCTTATTTCAGGATCAGGTAATGTTGAGGGCTCAGGTGGCAGGAGGCCAGAGCTGAGCTGATTGATGATATGCTGACTGCTGTTATGTTTTCCGACTGTTGTTTATGTTTTCTGCTGAGTTTATGTTATGACTGTTATTGGGCATTGTTGCCTTATTTGGTGAGCATGGGGTTTGTCCATGCCACATGGTTTGACTTTTGTCTTTGAATTTAATGTTGTAATTAAAGTATCAGGATTTTGACCCAGGCTACTTGTGTAGACCTGTGGCTTTAGATACTCACCTTATATTTATGTACGAGGTATTCAGTTAGTTGTCTTGCAATTTACATACAGGCAGTATTTTTATGATAAATGATTAAGTAATCAAGTTGGTTAAGTTAATGACGTCATAATTGAATTAAAGAAAAAGTTATTCCGCATTTTAATTAAGCGTGGCTTAATACGATAGTGTGTTAACAATCCGGGTTAACACAGGCTGTTACACTTCTCTTGTGTATGAGTATATAGAGAGACTAGAATTCATGTATTGAAAGGATTATATGATGTAAATTAGGTGAAAGAAGACCTTTAGGTTGGAAAACCAATTCAAAACAAAGATACCCTGTCTTGTTGTCCAATTTTCGTATTCTATACGATAGATTTGGATCCTTGTGTCTTGATGGAAGTTGTAGATATGTTTCTTAGCTTTCCATAGAGACCAAGATTGTGTAATTTGGATAAGTATAACTCAAGTTATGGTTAAAACACCACAGGTAGGTCAAACTGTCCTGTTTTGGGTGCTGGCTCCAGACTGTCTACGCTCGGAGCGTGGGATCTACGCTTGAAGCGTAGACCCACTGTCCCATTAATCTCCTCTACGCTTGAAGCGTAGAGTTCTACGCTTGAAGCGTAGAGAATCTGACGTTTCAGCACCTGTCGCTTAGAAACCTCATAACTTGGGCTACGGTGCTCCGATTTGAGCGCGGTTTGAACCCACGCGTAAATAATGAAAAATCCTATAAGATAATGGACAAATGGAGACTATAATAAATGAAATGAAAGTATGGTATTAAGCTTTAATTATGTCATTCCGCAATGTATTATGGTTATGGTCACGCAATTGGGTAATTTTAATTCGTCCTGCTTTAAAAGAAAAATATAACCGGATTTAATTGCACCAATGTGATTGTAACTGCGCTTAATATCATAAGTCAATGTTAACAAACCGGTTCTAGAACGGGGTGTTACATATATCCCTATGCAAAACTAATTATTGAATTCATTAAGATCAAGTTCTCTATGGCTATATGGTATGAACCATCCTTATACCCACAACTTAACTAGATTTAATTAACCTAATTTATCTATATTATTTAATAAGATTCCGGGTTCACCTATATTCCTATAGCCCAAATCCTAAAATACTCAACTCCTTCCTAGTAAGTCAACAAGATTAAGAATGAAATACTTCATTAAACAACTAATAGAAAAATAACATAGCAAAGTTTAGGCAACTATGGTTATATCATAATACAGGTACTCTATCACTCATTCTTAAACTACTTAGCTCATACTCACAAAAGAAAGAAGAAAACTACATAGAACTAAGATAAAATAAACAATAGCATTTTTGTAGCTCTACTACCACAACAACTTCACATGCTGCCACTCTCCAACATCTCTAAGCTTCTAGAGAGGTGTAGGGATCATCTTGATCCAATAATTCCTCTATTGGACCCTAGCTTCACCCCTTGACCCGTTGGATTCCTCTCAACTAAGGTCTTCAATAAATTGTGTCTTCCAAACATTCATTTGATTGTGAATGAGCCTATTTATTTATAGAAAAATGCTAATTTGATTGCCAAGTATCTTTTGAATCAAATTCCCTCAAGAGTAGCATCCTAATATAACTAGGATTTGTCATTAAGCTTAAATTTCTCCTCTTGATAATTGAATTTTAGGATTTGATAGGATATATACTTATACCTAAATTTTCGCAGCCTTCTTATCCTTATCCAGTGTTGTAGCGTCTTATCTTCATGTTTGAATTTTGAATTCAAAAGCTTAACGTCTTATCTATTATGTCATAGCCTTGAATGCATTATTTCATTAAACGCATGATTGCTATAGCTTTGTTGGGACTCTGATATGCAAAAAAAAAAAACTTCAAAGACAGTGAATAACTTAGTACTCGAAATCACTCAAATGTAAACACTTAGCATATTTCTCATTCAAAATATAAAAAAACAAGATTAATGCAATTATCAATAGTCTAAGGGAATTATATACAATAGTAGTTACCAAATCATCAAAAGTAAGACCAACAATAGTAGGCACCAAATCATCAAAAGTAAGACCAAAATTAACTCTGAATGAGAGAGTTAACAATATTCCATTTGAAATTTGTTGAATTTTGAATAAAGATTATCCTTTTTAAGAACAAGGGTTCTCTTCTTATCGATCCCAATTTCTATATGTTTTGACATTAATTATAGTAATGAAAGCTTGGTTGGCTTTCACTAATGGCTGCAAATATTATGGTTGTCGTGAATGGTGGGTTTGCGGTGGCAAAGGACGTGGAATTTCCCTAGAGATTGAAGATGAACAACTGTACAAAGAGACCTACACGACATAAAAGACAAAGAGCTATGACGATGAGTCGAGGAACTTGAACAACAATTTGGGAGATCGCAATTGCCGGTTCAAACTAAAGATGAGATGGAATCTTGAGATGCATTTGACGACGAGGAAGAAGACGACAATCCCTTAGCGATTTGAGCCAAGGGCAGAATCGAGAGATTCAACATGGAGCTCAATCTTCTCCTCCAAACATCAGGACGAAATTCAAGGTTCTTGACACTTCAATTCAATTTATGATTATAGTTCTATATATGATGAATCTGATGAAGAACACAATTATGATGATGTTTCGATTTATGATAACTCTGACTAAGAATATAATTATGATAACCCAATCTATTTTGACAGAGAATCAGAGGGTGAAGAATGTGTTCTGTGAGATGCAAACGACCCAAGAGTTGAAGCCCAACAATGTATTCATGATTTCAGTTGTTCTCAAAGTTTGCAGCGATGTTTGTGATCAAATCTCCAAGTGCATTAAAGTTGAGGATGCGTGCAAGGTGTTTGATGGGATGGCTTTGAATGTTGTTATTTTCGGGCATGCTCAATAGGGCCTTGTAAATGAGGCATTAGGTTCTCCATTTTGTTTGGTGCAATATAATTTTAAGAATATTATTGTGAATTCAAATGCAATAACTTGAAACACGTTGATATTTAGATTTTCACATAGGGATGAACAAGCAATGGTGGTCCCTGACATCTTCAAGTTGATATTTGCATATGATGTTAGCCTGATCTCGTGGACTTTTGTTATATATGGTATTGTGCAGAATTTCTATAATGAGGAAGCATTTGATATGTTTGAGTAAATGTTGCATCATGAGTCCTACCCACCTTCATGAAAATGAAACATATTTGTGGGCGAAACTTTTCCAAATACGGGAGGAAGATGCATTTAGAATTGGCTTAGATAGGAAGGCTGAGATTTAGAATGTGATTTGAGTTCCTTATTATAATCTTTTAATTATTAGGTTAATTTTTTTAATTTCTTTTCTTATTTTATATGTATTTAATGTTGATTGAATTGTAATCAGTTATATACAAATTTTTATTTTCCTTTATGCATATTTTAATTACACTTTTTAAAGGTTATTTGACACCTTATAAAAGGGTGTTTAATACTCAATTTGAAAGTTGTTGAAATCTGAATATGCATTATCGTTTTTGAGAACGATTCTCTTGTTAGCAATTCCAAATTCGTTTATTCAATCTATTTTCTATGCTCATCAACATTAGCCACACTTAAACCAAACAATTTAGTCCAATCATTTATCTGTTATGGTTTAATCTTATAAATAATCAAATTGACAATCAAAGACAGATCAGCCAAAAGCCCAAAACCAATCAAAATCTGGTTGAGCTTTACAATATATTCGATAGATCAAATCCACTATCAATATATTTTTATAAAAATAACTTTTTCTTTCATAATTCATGGATTTTTTATATATTCTAATGACATTACTTGAATTGACAAGTCAGTTTAGATGATTAAAACTTAAACTAAAATTCTCATTGGTTCATTTATCAAAAAAATAAAAAATAAAAGTCCCATTGGTTGGGATCAATTTTAATAACATTAAAAATTAACTGTAGCTTTCTAGTGCATTTTTCTTAAGATTTATGCCCTTTTATGGGAACATACTCAGGTACAACTTCATTTATACGCTTGGATAATTTTTCATTTTTGAATACAACGATAATACTAAAATTTGAATTTATAAACTCACAAACTACTCAAATTCTTCAATAATATATCAATCCTAGTAACTTGCTTCAATAGTTTCTAATGCACCAAACACCAAATGCTAAAAGCTTATTTTTCAATATGACATTTTGTCCAAATGTACCACAAGCTAGATCGAGAACAAGTTGATAAAACTAATAGTACTTCAATGCATTAATAACCTCAAAACTTCCGGCCTCCTAATGAAGTTAACCCACGGTTGAATCTCAATGACATGGAAAATATAGTTGAAACTCGACGAAGGCTATAATCCCATCTATACTTTGAATGGACAAAAAAAAAAAAAGGGAATTCGCAAGACACTCGACATATCAAACTTCACTTGTCCCTGCTCTTAAAGTATTATGATTGCACATGCTTAAATAGGACTAGGGGTGTCAATATAGGTTTTGACACGCGGGTCGACCCGTGACACAACACGAAAATTCGTGTTCGGGTTGATCCGCAAAAAAATTCGTGTCGTGTTCGTGTTGATGTATTTATGTTCGTGTTGACCCGTATTTTTTTTAATTTTTAATTTTTTTTTATTTCTATCCTTTTTTTTAAATTTTTTTTGTCAATTACCGTTTTGACCCCTATTTTGCGTGTTATTCGTGTCGTGTCGTGCAAAAAATTCGTGTCGTGTCAGTGTTGAAGATTTTGACACGAATAAAAATTTGTGTCGTATTCGTGTTGATGTATTCATGTCGTGTCGAATTCGTGTCGTATTAACCCGTTTTGACACCCCTAAATAGGACTACAGAACTATAAATGTCTTTGTCACCTATGGTGAATGTTCAAGTCTATCTTTTCACACGCCTTATTAAAATATTTCTCCTGGACTCATTTACCCTCTGGTAAGATATCATGAACTTTAAGGAAGATGATCGGAATCGATGATAGGCGGACGATTAACCCCGCTTATCTTCTTTGGAATACTTGGAAAAGGTATGGAAGCGTAAAGGGAACCCATATGTTCCCGCAGTTTCAGTACTTAACTGATTGATGTCCTCGGTGATCTCGAACATCACTTACAGTAATCCTTGTTTTCCATTGATTTTCTGAACTGTAACAACCCCTATTAGAAGTAAGGCCTTTACCGCTTTATAGTAAACAACCAATTCTTGTATGCAACGCCAACACTTTTTTGATGTTTAGAAATCCCTTTTCTCTGCCCAGAGAAAAAGTAAGGATTTCACATCAAAATACATATTTAGATTGTAAGCCCCTATCTTATAGGGTAATTCCTTATTTAGTCTTAATTGTAATGGTACCCTATTGCAGAAAAAGTATCTCTTATTCTTCTGCTATAAACAAGCCAGTCACTTCTACAAAAATGAACTTTTATAAGAATAATTGTTTATAAAAATAAAAAAATAAAAAAGGAGATTTCTATTATTAATGTTATCAGACCAGACCTGGTCATTGACCCAAACGGGACATTAGGTCGCTGGGTCGTTGATTCAACCGATGGATCATTGGTTAAATCACATTACCTGAGTTAGTACATGAAAATCTATATTTTATACATAAAAATACTCAAATACAATGTAAAAAATTGTTATGTAGGACTGCAAACATATATAGTTTTTGTAGCGATAAAAAAATCATATATAATAACAACATATATTATAAAAAAAAATAAACAGAGAAAAAAAAAATTCAAGTATCAAGTAACCATAATAAAAAAAACAAACAAAGAAAAAAGAAAATTCAAGTATCAAATAACCGTATATAATTCCTCTACCAAATATGCTCAACTAACCATGTTTAATAATTATAAGAAATTTACAAACAACTCTTGCCATCAATATTGAAATTTGAGGCTAAAGCTGAAATTTGAAGGTGAATATATACCAACAACTCTTCTCATAACCTTCTTTTAATCTACTGTTCCACAAATTGTTTCAATTTTTGAAACTGAAATTTGAGTTCACTATAAGAGAGTATACCACTATCAAACAAAATTACAAAAAAAATTGAAAAAAGTTCCACACTAATTTAAGACAAGATGAAACAACTTTGATTTTTTTTTTTTTAATGCCGATTTTGATGACCCCACCGGGTTACTGGTTTTGATAAAATCCGAACTGTTCAAACTGATTTTCACCGGGTTCGATATTTGACTCAAATCAGTCAGATGACCAATTCACCAGTTTCGAATCGACCTAATCGGTTCGACCTAATCGGTTCTGATGACACTGATTGTGAGAACCGATTCCGCTAAATAATGCTTTCATAAGAATCACTGCTTAAAGGTAAGACGAAAAAATATATCTAGTTCTGGTTTTCTGCTCGGCGAATATAGATTCCAAATGCCTCTCTTCCATAATGGAAAAATCAGCAACAATAAAAAAACAGTACCAGCTACTAACCAGTCAAGCACTTCATATACAAGAAAGCTGTTCTAGTTATTAAAAAGTGCTTTAATTTATACGACTATACAAACCCTACAATTTATAACCTAGTTCCAATAATACAAACTCTTCATGTCCACAGAATGCTCATCCGGTCTCATTCATCTTGGACTATTGTGTAGCCAACAAATGTTGCCTTTGCACACCATGAACTTATGTATAAGGGGACAGATAAGTTCAACCCCATTAAAGCAAATTGATGTTCCCTCTTGCATGACCCAACATATGATCTATGCATTAATGGTCTAGCTAACAATAAAAAATATAAAACAGGCTAAAGTGAGCTTATAACTGGCTAGGTATCAGTAAATTTCAAAATTGTCATTAAATAAATGTGCTATTAACATTGTGTTATGCATTTTCCCCCCTCCTGAAGAGGAAGAAGTTTTGTATTATCTTTATGCTCCTAGTTTGATGGCAGTATCGATTGCGTCGACTGTGTTATTTTGTTGTCCCCAAAGCTGTGCATATCTTCCTGCATTCGATAAGAGCACCTCATGGGGTCCTTGCTCAATCACTTTTCCATTTTCCAAAACAATGATCTGAACATTGGTAAAAAAATCTTTTAATAGAAGTAATATATTGTCAAAGAGAATACGCATACCAAATATATATAAAATATGAAGGGAAAAGTTTAAAAAACCCTATAGTTTCCACACACACACACACACACACCTTCCCCTTTTTTTTTTTAACACTTTTAAAAACTCAATTAGACTATCCATTTTGCCCCTATAAAAAGAATCACTATCACACTATCTATTATTGTGTTCCTATTCACCTTTCTCAACTTCTTAAGATGAAAATTTCATAGTGCAATGCTTTTTTTATCCAACTTCACAGTAAATTATATATTGCTAATTTATTATAATACTAAGGCAAATAATCAAACATATATTACATGTTCAAACCCTTAACTCCATTTGAATAAATAGAATTTCACTTAAATTGAACTCTTTATTTTAACTCAAATCGGCTCCTCATTTCTTTAAAATTTACTAGATTTTCCTATTTATTTGTGGTCAATTTGCTTCTCTTCTATGCGTATTTGCTCATAGCTTTGAGCGTAATGTTGGTGAGTGTTGTATATCAATAGACCATTCTACTCCTTAATATATTAGTATTTTTTTCCAACATTTTTATTTTCCCTGTTATCTATCTCTGGCTCACATTTTTTTCATTTTAATTTTTTAGCCCAAAATAAAAATATATATACATATATATTGATTACTTAAATAATATTCAATTTTATTTATTAATGCATTTATCAAACTCAAGTCAAGTCAATTTTATTAAAAAAAATAGTTCTAAGTTAAGCGTTCATTCTTGCTAACAATGTTGAATATTATCTTATTGGGCAATCGAAATGAGTTGCTAACTTGCAGCTTTCATTATAATTTTTCTCTCAACATCGTAGGGATGAAAAGTTTAGGAAACAATCAGAGATTAAAAAAAACAACATTGCAGTATAAAATTATTATCTCTATAATGATTCTTTATACAAAGGTAAAATGGACAATTTAATTTAATTTTTTAATAGAGTTAGAAGGTGTATTGGATGGAAAAAATCATAGGGGAGTAACGGGTAAAATAAAATAAAATAAGGGATAAGTGATTCTAAGAGAAACATAGGGTTTTTTTTTACTTTTCCCAAATATTAATTACAGCAAGGGCAGATTTCTGAACCATCTCGAATAGTTATCATAAATCTACTGTCATTAAATTCGCTTTTGTTTATAGTGTCTTGGCTTTAGAGAGATGTGTCCAACATATAGATGACAGCAAGAAACAAAATCAGTTATCTGTGTTTTGGTTAGCACTGTTGTCTGACTATGAATAGTGTAACAACTTTCTCAGTAATAAGGATCATTAAATTTGTAAATAACGGCTATACTATACATTGATATAAAATCTAGGAAACTCAGTACTGCTCAAGGACAAAAACCTACAGAGAGAGAGAGAGAGCTTACCTCATCACATTGCATTGCAGTGGTAAGTCTGTGAGCAATGAATATGGAAGTTCGATTATTTGCTAGTGATTTCAATGCACTTAAAATCTCTGCTTCTGTTGTGCTGTCTAGAGCACTTGTAGCCTCATCACACAACCTAAGAGCAAAACAAGACAAGCACAAGCAATTAAAATAAATTGGAAAACTTAGTAAATTTAAAAATATCAGCCAGTTAGCTACACATAACAAAAAAGTTTCTAGCAGATAGTATAATTAGAATACTCACAGAATTGCAGGTGCTTTTAAGAATGCACGAGCTAGGGCAACACGTTGCTTCTCCCCACCACTTAACTAAAAAAAAAAAAAAAAAGGCCACTGTCACTAAAAATTGAGAGTACGTCGTTACATAAACTTTTATTTTCATCATTACGTTTGAAAAAAATTATCCCATTATATTAGTGTATCCAGGATTGTATTCCCTAGGTACACATCAATCGCCAAAGGATCAAAGTTTACTGACAGGACAACAGAAATCCGGCTATCAGCAATAAATGACAGTGACTTGAAGTTAAAAACATAATCTGATGTTCATAATGTATGAGACTGAGTTCCTTTCTTACTCCACAAGCATGTTAAGATTATTTAATGTGCAAGTTTTCTGATCAAATTACTACTGCTGCAAACCCACAAGCTTCACATCAACAACATGCCTGTTTGAGTTAAGACTGGATAATTTCTTGTTAAAAAAATAATGTTGATAGAATAGATTGCAGAGGATTTATGGTAATTAAAAATAGTAAAGCAGAATTACCTTTGCAGTATAATGCAGGGATATTTTTTTAAATTTTTTGAGCCCCAATAGTTTAAATTGATTTCATATTGTTGATTGTTGAATGTGAGAAAATAATCTTGGATGACATGACATTGAATGTGATTTTATCTAAACAGTAACTCTGTCGGCATGGAAATCAATTATGACTTGAATTGTTATACTCACCATTGCAGTGAACAGAGTCTTCACAGTTAATCCTTACAAGGGCATATATTTTTACATCTATATATTCGAGCTCTATCAAATTGCTATGGATTTTCCAAGAAGCATGGAAAACTTGAAAATTTGAAGAATCTTTATTGTAGTTGAGAGTATATATTTGATGGTTTGTATAGTTGAGCCCTGAAATTTTTGTTGTTTTCATTTGATGCATAAGCTGTACATGCATAAGTCATTTCTTCTTTTGAAATTGCAGTCAAGGCACCATGTGTCTTTACAAGTATCTATATTACTAAGAAAAAGGGGATTCCCCAAACTGCTAACACATCTTTACTTTACCTAAAACCCCCCTTTTTTTATTTTTACTGTTGAGATATATAAAACCATTAATATAGCCTCACCCAACAGCTTAAGCTTTTGGATTGAATTGGTTCTTTACATGGTATCAAAGCCTCGTGTCCCGGGTTCGATCCTCGCCGCCCCCCACTTTCTTTCAAGTGGAATTTCTTTGTTCACACAGATAGGTGGGCCTGTGCATTGTCCACCCTTCAAGCACAGTGGGCTCTCGTGTGTGAGAGCGTGTTGAGATATATAAAACCATTAATATAGCCTCACCCAACAGCTTAAGCTTTTGGGTTGAATTGGTTCTTTACATTTACTATAGATAAAGAGGGAAAAATCATCATTTTTATTTAACAAAGAAGGCCCACATTTTACACACACTTTAAGGAACTCCTTTTATAAAATTATTATTTTTTACATAATGCATATTTTAGGTCAGTTTCATAAAAAATTGTCATGTTATAAGTAAATAACATTGGATTTTTTCTCAATACGTGTGTAGATTGTGGGTGCCTCTTCCAGTGACTCGAGATTTGCAATACTATGTCCCTTCATACCCTGGACAAAAAATCATCCAAGAAGGCAAAAACACAACACGGAAAAACATATTATCTAAAATAAATGGGGATTTCTATCACCTTGAGCCCTCGCTCTCCCACAACAGTTGAATACTTCTCAGGAAAATTCATGATAGTGTCATGAATTGCTGCTCGCCGAGCGGCTTCATAGACCTGTATGCATATAGTACTAAGCTCAGCACAACTTGGAACATAACAATGGAAACTTGCAAACTGAAGAAGAAAGCAGAGGAATAACATTACTGAAGTTACCTCCTCTTTTGTTGCTGAAAGCCGACCATAGTGAATGTTATGAAAAATTGTATCATTGAATAGTACCTGTTGCACAACCACTCAGGTTTTCACAACTTGCAAGATCTGGCATGGGAAATTATGTGAGATTAAAGAGATAGATGCTTCCTTTGACTTACAGTATCTTGTGGAACCACACCAATAGACTTCCGCAAACTCTCAAGGGTTACCTCCCGAATATCTTGACCATCTATCATTATCTGTAAAGTAAAAGTTGTGAATGAGAATGTGAGAGAAAAGGCCATCTTAATGATAAAAGACAACAACAACAAAGCTTTATCCTAGTAACTTAGCAGGGTCAGTTACATGGATCAAACAATGCCATGGGGTTCTGTCAAAAGCCCTAATGATAAAAGACAATCTTCTCACAACAAGTAACTGATGCAGTGCCTGCTAATACTGGCTGTAGAAATTCATCCAAATAAATGTTCTAATAAAGCAAAGAGAAGGTTTACCAAGAAACAATGGCAAGATTCTGATGTAATTCATATTTCATGCATAATTACTAGAGATACGTGCAACATCTGGCATCCAGGTTATGCATTGCCTAATTTTTTTTACGTAAATTCCATGCCAGGGATCACTTATTGTAAACTTTCATATGCTATTCCTGGATTATGCTGTAATAATGTTCTTTATGCTCTAAAGGAACATTCATCAAGCACAATCAACATTTAGGTTCATTACTTGCTATATACCCATACATGACTAAGTAACCAAAGTAATTGCAAGTCTATAAACACACCTTTAGAGCCATATATATTCACTTGTTAAAGAACTATGCAACTATAAATCCAAATGCAACAGAATAACACTGAATGTTATACATATCATGGAAATAAAGTGGAAAATGACTAGAGAGTAGATTCATTGGTTGATTTCTTACACTTCCAGAATGAGGATCAAAAAACCTGAATAGCAATCTAAGTACGGTTGATTTTCCTGTCAAGCATGTAAAATTTGAAGTATGTCATAAATGCATATGTATTATAGAGCAGAGAATACTCACAAGCCAGAAAATACAACATTTAAAATTGAATAGAGACAATTCATGTTTAGAAGTCGGTATGCCATACAAGAATCAAAGGACATTAAGCTTCAATATCATAGGGAAACCCTTTAAAAAAAAGATTCAGTTCAAATAAGATTGGCCATATAGCAAATATGAAAGCTTTTGTCCCAACTAGCTAAGATTGTGATGGCCGATGGGCCTGAGCAGAAGAATGTGATCAAAGTTTACAAACGTAGGAGCAAAGGAGAAGCCCAAGCCCATGCCATGGGGAAAATAACAATCAGGGGATTAAAGAGGATAAAAAGAGAGTCAGTTACCGAGGATGCTACGTGGCAAGCAATGAGTGGAGAAAACGAATTCAATAATAGTGGAACGCGAGAATGGAAGAAAGAGGAATACAAGGCAGCGAAGGACAATGATGATGAGGAGCTTGAATATTCTCAGAATGGGTAAAGCAACTGGAAAGGGTATATCCAAGAGCTAGGAGAGGGGGTCTGTGAGAAGGGAGTAGGGATTTCCTCACTGTAATAGAGGAATAAGGTATTTTCTTACTTTTTATGTATGGTTATTTGTAATGGAGAAATAATTTGTTTGCTTCTGTTATTTGTAATGGTGAAAACATTTTCGTGTATGTAAGGAGTGAACCTCCATTTTATTCGATCAATTTATAGCATACTTTCTGGTACCATCATTGTGGTATCAATGCACTTTCGATCCTTGAAAGTGCTTTATGGTACGTACACGTATGGAGAATAGAGTCAAGGAGGTGGAACAACACAGAAAGATTGGAAGGACGATTGATTGGGGTGGAGGAGTCAGTTCGCCAACTCAGGGAGTATATCCTTGAGTTCATTGATCGAGTAGATCAAAGAGAGGCAGGAACGATAAGATGCTCTGAGACGAACGATGAAGGAGCCGAAAACAGAACACCTCGGAATGAAGGAAGTCATAGAGACAAAGAGAGAATGAGGCGTGTCGAAGCACCTTGGTTCACTAGAGAGGACCTCTATGGGTGGATCTTCAAAGTCGAACGCTATTTTCGTGTCAACCGTATTCCAGCTGAAGAACATGTAGAAATGGCGGCGATATGCTTGGAGGGCAGAGCACTAAGCTGGTTTCAATGGTAGGAACCCAGAAACCCAATGGTCGATTCGACAGCATTTAGGGCAGCGATTTTACAACGATTCAATATCTCTTCATTTAGGAATCCATATGAGGCGTTAATGGGTTTAAGACAGAATGGGTCAGTGGCAGAGTATAGAGAACAATTTGAGGTGTTGTTCGCTCCTCTAAGACATGCAGATAAGAACATGATGCAAGCTGCCTTCCTGATAGGTTTGAGGGAGGAAACTCGCGTTGAAATTCGTTTACATTCTCCTAGTGATTTGGGGGAAATGATGAAGCTAGCACAGAGGGTGGAGGAGAAAGAAACGATACTGGGAAGAAATGGGTCGTTTGTGGGAAAAGTGGGAACCGGGTCAGGAAGTGGATCCGGGTTTTTGGGTCGTTCAACACTTACTAACAGAGACACAAGAAATGGGCCATTAGTGGAAGCACAACAGAATCGAAATGGACCACAGATATCATCCAACACCGTAATACCCGAGGTGAAGGGAGAAATCAACATTCAATGGCAAACGGGAACCCTAATAGATCCATATGGGGAATAGTTGATATGCTCCCAGCATATATACTTTTATAGATCAAAAAGCAGGAAATCAGATCTAAAACTGTGTATAAAGGTGTATATGTGGTGAATTTATTGAATAAAAATTGTCAGACACTCTCTCACTCAGATTCTTCATGTTTACAGGAGAAAAATGACAAATAAAGGAGCTGGAAGAAAAATCAGACAGAAGCTCCACGCTCCAAGCGTAGGAACCCACGCTTGAAGCGTGGGAAAAGACTTCAAGACAGTGAGTCTACGCTTCAAGCGTATAACCCAACGCATGAAGCGTGGAGAAGACGAAAAGAGGCAGAAGCTCCACGCTTGGAGCGTGGATCCTGCGCTCCAAGCGTAGGGTTGAGATGGACAGCTGTCAGTTGCGAGAAAAGGAGGATTCTCAGGTTATAAAAAGGGCACAAAGCAACCCTAAAAGACACTTTTCATATTCTGGACAACTCAGAGGTCATTTTGGAGGCGGAAGCTCTGGAGAGATCTCTTCTTCTACCTTTCTGTAGTTCTTGTAGTTTATGTTTTCATTTGAACATTGGATTCTAGCCATGATAATGGTTGGCTAGAACCTCTTTGCTGTAGTTAGGGTCACGAACCCTTGTGAACCCCTGATACAATGGATTGAGTTTTTATTAATAGATTTATCTTTTGAATTTCGTTCTATTCTGATCGTATTGTTATTGTTATTATTAGATCCGATCAATCTAGTAAGTAATAATAAATCTGAGGATTAGGGCCAACAAGAGGGATCTGAGGTCTTTAATCCAGAAAGGAGATAGAACGACGGTATGAACATGATCTAGGGATAGACATGATTCATATTGTAGATGTTTTAATTATCGATCTTTATGCTTGATCTCATATAGGGCACCTCAAGGAATTAGGGTTCTATATGAGATTAAAGGGTTAATTCCTCAAGGGATTGAGAATTAACTATTGATACCCTTATCTGATAATTATCTAATTTCACGATTTATATATGAATATTTAACTTAATCCAGAGTAAAAGGTGGGGATCATCGGTGAGTGTTTCTAACTGCAGCGTTTTTCTCATATATTCAAACCCTTATTTTATTGGATTCTTGATTATTCAAAAATAACAAAAACACGTCTTTTATTTTACAAATCAATTTCCCACACAATCCTGACATTCGTGTCAAAAACCTTTTGGAATATTTAATCTTAAAAAGAATAGTTTAATTGATTTAGACACACTCTCTGTGGATACGAACTTTACTTATCATTTTATTACTTGCGCGATTCGGTACACTTGCCGATTCACGTCAATAGCTGACCAAAGCAACTCCACCCAAGGCAGCGCGATGATGGTGAGTGGCGACCAACGGAGAATGCAATTCAGATGGCTGTTGAGTACGAAGATTGCCGAAGACGCAATCTTTGTTTCCGATGTGATGCACTATTTTCTCCGGGACATGTGTGTCAAGACCCTCGACTGAATGTGATGATTTTGAGGGAAGGCTAGGACTTACCTAATAAAGAAATGATCGCGGGGGAAAGAGAAGTTGTAGCGATGGATGAAACTTTTCAATTAGGTGCTCATAGTGTGGTAGGTCTTACAACCAGTCGCTCATTAAAATTGTGGGGCCGTGTGAAAGGACGGGGGTTGTTGCTTATCGATACTGGAGCTTCACATAATTTCATCGCTCAAGTGGTGGTGGAAGCTCTGGGTTTAGCCATGGACACAAGTTGGGAATTTATAGTGCAGGTTGGGTATGGTCACAAGGTTCAAAGCTCTAGCCGCTGTAAAGGGGAAGTGCTAGAACTCCCTAATCCATCTGTGATTCAAGATTTTTTTTGTCTTTAACCTTAATGCAGTGGATTTAATACTGGGCTTTGAATGGTTAGAAGGATTGTGCATGGTCCATTAGACCCATTGTGTGGATCTATAGTAGACAGACTTACCTTGCACTTGCAAGGGAATGATTTAATCAATCGAACTTGTGAGTTGTGACCTCTAGGTCACATGGCAACAACACTAACCGTTATGCCAAGGCTCAATAAAGGACACAATCTATCTTAGGAAGTTGGATTATTCCTCTAAAACCGTAGGCAGCTGGAAAAAATTTCGAATGACAATTTGCAAGTAAAATAATTTAATAAAAAATAGAATTACATCATGCTGAACCTTACCACTTCCACTAGTCCCAACAATTGCCACACTTTTACCAGCCGGCACAACAAGTGATACTCCCTCTAGTATCTTTCTTTCTGTGAGGTAACTGAAGTGATAGCATGCATCATACAATCACACAAATATTAGTCAAAACTCAAACGTAAAATTTGATCAGCATGTTAGCTTTGTAATAGAGGTGCAAATGTTATATTTTGTCAAATACAAGTTTCCATGCCACTTATTCTGTAACTTATTAGCAAGTAACATCTAACTAAAATGATTAATATTAATATGAACCAGGTGCTACCATTTATCTATTATTTTTATTTTCTAATAAAAATGAAGTAGGTAATCAGGTTTTGTTTAATTCTAACAAATATATCCACACCAACTATCTCCCCATCCAAGTTCTTACCCAAAAGTTTAAACGAGGCGTAAAATCCATATAGTTACATGTACAATTTTTTGTTAAATCATCTTTATATATTCAAATATTTATGGATTGATATCAGCATAAAAATAAGAAAAATGTCAAATTGTTAGCATGTAATTTTACTGTTTTATGGCAAAATAACTTTACCAGAGAGAAAAGTAAAGCACAATTAGGGATAAGATATCCTCCAAAACAGAACATGAAAAGAACAAGAAAGAAAAAGAGTCAGGACTGTAGAAGGCTGGTCAATCTCTCTACATAACAAACAAGGAAACTCCCTTGAAACAACCATAAGCAGAGCACCAAAGAGAAACCAAACAAAAAGATAAAAAAAGGTAAGAGAGAAAAAGGGTAAAGCATATTTTGGAGCAAATCGAGACGCTTAAAAATTCATCATTACACTCCAACAGAAGACACCAAAAAATAACAAAGACTACATGCTTCCACAAAACTATGTCCTCAGTTTCCTTGTGTTAGCTTCAAAATAAACCAAAAGAAATTTCTCTAAAAGTCAAGGGAACACCCAGACTTATATACCAAACAAAAAATTTATTCCAAAGGATTTAAAATCATATAACATTAAATTCATCTATACTGATTTTCTTTGTTTTAATCATATCTCCACTCTGCATAATTCATGTGTTAAAAGTTTTCAATCATTTCCAGGCTCACATTATTTGATTCTTCTCATTCTGCTAATCCAGATAGGAGTATTTGGACTCTAAATTCTTTTGGCATGTTTTCTTGTAAGTCCTTTCAATTTCTAATTGACTCTCCTAATCATATGAAGTTCCTTCTTGATAAACCCATTTGGACGTACAAAGCACCCTCTTAAGTAAAGTATTCTGTTTAGACAATTGTACTTATTATTAGGATCCATAGAAATGAATTATTAAAAATTTGTAGGCCTCACACTTCTCTTTATCCTTATATGTGTTTTATGTGCAGTTCTACCTCAGCCAAAGAAGAACAATTACATTTGCATTATAAGACAGCTAGTGGTAGATAATCATGGATCTAATTTGATCTGATGATCAGACCAGTTCGAGTTGAACCAATCTGTTACGATCCTACTCCAAGGTATGGGACTTGGAGTCCCATAATTGTTATATGGGTAACTAATGTGGGGTTTATATGGACTTTGAGCTCTCCAACCTCTTGAGCTAGTTTTTTGGATAAGGCTCTCCCAAGATTCGTACCAATTGGTATCAGAGACTACCACTATGTCTCCCAGTTGCAATGGAGCGACGCGAGCGGTAACGCTGGCATTGCAGTGTTTGCCCAGGGATAATAAAAAAACTAGCGCAAAACTAGCCCGCATGGGTGCAGCGTGCAGGGGCTGCGGAGCGTGATGAAATGTTACAATCCTACTACAAGGTATGGGACTTGGAGTCCCACATTAGTTATATGGGTGACCAATGTGGGATTTATATAGACTTTGGGCTCTCCTACCTCTTGAACTAGCTTTTGAGGTGAGGCTCTCCCAAGGTTCGTATCCCAATCCATTAAAAACGGGTTGGGTTATCTAAGTTGCTTTTGGTCAACCCAACCTCAAACAGTTTGGGTACCAAATTTTTCATTTTTCTACCCGATTTAAATCTAAACCAATCAATCAGTTTAGCTTTATTTTTCTTAAAAATATTTTAATATAAAATAATTTATTTTAGTTATTTTTAAAACATTTAAATATAAAATGATGACAATTTGGTGGAATTTTTTTAAAAGAAAAAAAAATCTCTACCCAATCATGACTTGAACCAACCCACCTATAATCGCGTTGGATTAGTTTGGGTATATAAAAAAAAAAAATCTCTCAACCAGACAAAATTTGATCAGTTCAGTTTTTATTTTTGCCTCAAACAGACTCAACCCAACCCATGATCACCCCTAAATGAGGCTGCTTTCTTATAGAACATTTTTTTAGGGTTCTTGGTGGGTACAGAGTGTGTCCTTTTTTCTCTGGAGCCATTTATGGTCAGTTATAATTAGAATAAATTTTTTTTACAGGCATGCAGTTTATGTAGCCCTTTGGTATATTTGGTCAGAGTGAATGCTTGGATCTTTAAAGGTGTCTCCATGC
The DNA here is from genome assembly GCA_032173675.1 of Gastrolobium villosum. Classification (NCBI taxonomy): domain Eukaryota; kingdom Viridiplantae; phylum Streptophyta; class Magnoliopsida; order Fabales; family Fabaceae; genus Gastrolobium; species Gastrolobium villosum. The sequence continues at coordinate 449,375 of JAVKPL010010897.1, forward strand.
CCCAAAACTTGTTACATGATTGAATCATTTTTATGACTCCTCTTTGGTGTTCTCGTGGCTATATCTGAATTCTTGATTCTTTCCTCTTCATTGTTATGACTTGTTTTTCTGTTTTGGAGGATATATTATCCTCCTTATATGTTTAGGAGGATATCATTCTTGGGTCACTACCTAAAAGAGAGTTGGTCCTTGATATGACATTAGTCTTACGACCAAGTGGACAAGAGTTTGATTCTTGCAACCCTATCCCTATTTTCATAAGGTAGGCTTATGAATTGTCAACACTTCAAGACCATAAAACTTTTGCATGACAATATGTGTTAGAGATAAAGCCGTTCATGAGCTTCTACCTAAATGCTTAAGCTTTTAGGCGAGTTGAACAATGAGAAAACCAACTAGAAAGAGTGCAAAAGTTAGACAATATAAGCAAGACAACGCAAATACTGAGGAAAAAAATGGTACAATATTCATAGGTATATCCTAAAACTATTCTTTAATGGGCCTATTAAGGACAAATACAGAGATACCCCAAAACACAATATGGCTGCAGGCAATTAAAAAGACAATGAGTTTCCTTAATCTTCCACGGCATCAATCAATCTCCACTAATATCACCATATATGTTAGCCAAAAGTCAATCTATATGAATGGTGCACATTATGTAGTAAAGAGACAATCACACACCCGAAATGTACATTCTCAAATTGGATGCTACCCCCATTAAATCTCAGAGGTATTGCATTGTCTTTATCCTTGATGTCTGCTCTTTCCTGTAATAATAATTATTGAAAAAAGAAACATGCAGTATCACACAATCAGGCAGGTAGAGAAAATTGCAACATGTCTTTGATTAAATAAAGGTCACAATACAGACATTACGAACATAGTTACAGAGAAAATGCTTCTTTTGCAATTACTTCATGAAACTCACAAGAACGTAAAAATTTCATCATTAGAAAGAACAAAACCACCCAGAATATTAAACAGAAAAATGAGGAAGAAATAATAATAACTCAAATAAGAAGCAACTACACAATTATCCATGTTACCAAAATTTCTAGTAACCCATATCATAAACTCATATATGGTAGTATTTGTCTACTACCATATATGAGTTTATGATATGGGTTACTAGAAAGAAAGAAATTTCATAATCAACAATACACATTTAAATTTAACTATTGCAGTATTTTAAAGTTCCATGGAGAAGATACCTCAAGTAACTGAAACATGGACTTCATGTCAATTAGACTCTGTATAGTCTCACGATAAACACTACCAAGGAAATTGAGTGGAAGAGATAGCTGGAAGAGAAGCCCATTCACCATCACCTACATATTGAATTTAGATTATAATCCAGGTCATTATTAATAAATAAGGATTGAATTTTTTATATTTAACTTCAATATTTTTGAAACCCCGTTTTGCGAGGATAGAGACAAGGATTTCCCTCACCCCAACCCTCGCAAGTCGGGGATTTTATAGGGAGAGGTTTTTATTTTATAAAAAAAGAAGTTTAATAAGAGAAGATAATTACAAAGAGATGGGATTATGGGAGGATTAGGGATCCTCCTAAATGTAAAAGTAAACACGAACATCAAAGAACAAATAAAAACTTCAATGAAGAAAAGCTACCCAGGCCCTAAACCCAGAATTTAATTTGATGAAACTTTACCAAATCGCCAACAGTCATTGTGCCATCCATGATACCATGAGAACACAGCACCATTGCTGTTGAAAGAGCAGTACTAAATATAATATTTTGACCAAAGTTCAACAAAGCAAGACTGTGTTGTGTTTTCAGAGCAGCATCCTCATACCCTGAATATTGACATTACAAACCACAAAAGCACAAGCAATACCAATTAAACAGAAGAACTAAGAAAATAAGCATGGATGAAATTAGAGAAGCTTCCATAACTGTTGTTTTGTTGATAAAATAAGAAATAAAAAGATTAAAGGTAGTAAAAAGGACATAATGGAACAGAAAGAATAAAAGAAAATGTCAGTTAACAGAGGAGCAAATTTCAAACACTTACATTAACACATAGCTCATTAAAACTGTCTCCAAATTCTTTATTATTTTGTTTCATTTGATAAAATATATTCATGAAACTTAGTGAGTATTAAATTTCTTCAGATTTTTTTTTCAAAAATAAACTTAAAGGTAATAAAATCTTTTTTACATAACTTATGATCAATTAAAGCCTTCAATATGTAGTATAAATAATTTTGCATGACAGAATTGGCAAGAAAAATTATAAAATGAATATTTTGAAGATAACAAATTTTTCTTTACTTATGAATGAATTAAATAATTGTGTTTTTAATAAAGCATCTTATTAAAAGAGGAAATATACACTGTTCATTACTACTTACTAGTGGTGTTGAAACTGTTGGAATTTGATGGAAAAGGAGAGAAGAGAATTGGTCCAAGGACCAAGGGCAACCAAGGGCACACCCAACGTTCATCAAAAAGGCCAAACAATGTATATGTATTCCATAGAGACAGCCCCATACAAAAAATTAGACATCCCAAACACTACTAAATGCTGGGAGACAACAAAATGGGGCCTTAATAGAAAGATAACACAGCAAGAATGTGGCTGGAATGACACAGCCATAAAAAATATTGGACTGTGATGTGGCCAATGATGAAGAGACACTGATAGTAAGACATGCAACAGACCACTAGAAATATGCATGGTCGGTAAGAAACTTCCTTCCATGCAAACATAAACAGCAACACTCACACTTCTCCAAATTCATCAACAAACAACACTCGGAAGCTTCAAACAAAAAGAATAAAAATTTTGAATTGAGGAAGCCCCAAAAACCTTGAAAAATAGGTCTTAAATCTGAAACTTAATCAAGCTCAACTTGGTTTAATAACAGCTTGCCTAGACACTGGGTAAATTCAGCAGAGGAGAGAGAACTGAGGATGGTATGAGTTCCGTTGGAGAAAACGTTTGAAAGCAGAGAAAGGGGAGAGGGGGAAGGAGGATAATTGTGTACAGAAGAGGTACTGGATGGGGCTAGCTGTTCCTAAGATTGGGACTCTGTGTTTGTTCTCGCTTTCGAAGAACTCCAGAATTCATTTCTAGTGTAAGAAGCTAGTCTCCCATTTCTCTAACAGTAGAACTCAGTTCCAATAACAGTCCTTGTAAAAAATAATAAATAAAAATTCTTCGTAAGTTGTCTTTCCGTTACATTTCCATCAGTATCTGCCAACTGTACTTATTTTTGCCACTATAGACGTTAGGTCAGTGTCAGTTATGCAAAGTCAATTCCCACACTCCTAAATCCCAAATTCCCTGTAAGAATCAATTAAGGTGGTGGATGAGGTTGTGGCAAGATCTAGTCCTCTAGAAGTGCTGGCTAAAGGCATGCTAGCCCCACGGAAGCATTTCCACATAATATGCCATGTAATTTATCCACCTCATTTTTAGTGTGTCAACATTGGCAATGGCAATAACAGAAAAAACGGTTCAAATACCCACTTCGTGAGTGGATACTTTTTGCAGAGAGACTGATTCGAACCCGAGACCTGACACACCACGGCAAGCAAGCTTACCGCTGAGCCAAGCCGGCCCTTCAGAAAAATGACTTGGTAAGAAAAAAAAATTTACACAGACTGGTTTTCAAATTTTAAAAAAGACAAAAAGTAGGAACTAAACCGAAAAGGATGAATATTATAGGGCCAACACAGCACTATTAAAATTTTCTTTTAAAACGTAAACCTAATTGTACAGAAACAATAGATACTAGTATCTACTAGTTATTGATTGGTAGCAAGATATTTTCATTCCAAGAGCAATACATGTGTAATAACTAGTACTATTTTGCTTACCTGCTTTTCAACTATGCTAGTTACTAAAGAACTCAAACTCAAATCAGACCAGAAAAATCCATAACTTACTCTTTAGGTACTCATCATATTTTTCAGCTTCATAAACTTCATTATTGAAATATTTGACAGTCTGTAAAACATGGGGAAAAATATCAATGCCATGTCAGTGACAAAATAACCAAAATAAAGATAACATCACAAAGCATAAAGAAATCAGAACAAGGAATTAGACTGAAATGCTCACCTCATAGTTAATAAGCGAATCAACAGCCTTTGTACCAGCATCATTATCAGCCTTATTCATGACTTTCCTGAACTTAGTCCTCCACTGAAAAAGTCAGCAAACTTAAGAGTAAATAAATGCTATAACCTTAATAACCCTGTCTGTCATGAATTTTTCAACAAGTTCACAGTATCATCTACCATCTCATTTAGTTGGCCACTCACAAATACAATATTTGTTACTGAGAACTGAAACTTTATTTTTTACAAAAAGGGATTGGAAAATTTCTAAAGTGGCTCATGAAGTCAATAAGTGATTTTGGCAGTAACTAGGCTAAATTTTAATGGCAATGTGCAATCCAGGGTACTACTGAGTGCAGATCTTCGGAGCATAAAGCTCATTATTATAAGGAGGTTTCTTTGGCTCTATAGCTGATTTGGGATAAATTTGGCGAGTGACTTCTATGTGGTGTATAATGGTTCTTTTAAAGGGGTATCTTTAAAAAACTATGGATAAAAGAAAAAGGGAAAGTCCTGACTTCGCAAACTAGGATCCTGAGCATTTTAACCTCATAATTCAAATGGCTAAAAGTACAAAAGTTAAATAATGACAAGGCTGCCACAATGCCAGTAAATAAATGACAAGACCAACAATGAAAATAAGAGAGCACCAAACTATTCCAAGCCTAAATACATTAGATATTTAGATTGGTTCAAGGCATGATTCATACCTGTGTGATAGTCAGTGTAAAAATAACATAAGCAGCAACTGATAGGGATGTAATTAACGCAAAAGGAGCTCCGAATTTGTAGGCCAGTATACCTGATACCATAGATATCTGGATGGATACATGTTAAATCTGCTGAAGTTGTTCAAGAACAAAAGAAGCAAGAGTTGGGATGACAAAATAATTTTCAAAGATCATTAAACGACACCAGGAAGTCACAGGTGAAAATGCAGATCCTGTTAAATATCTTTGTGTTTAACAGTGACCAACATTGGGGAAATACATCATAAAGCTAAGCAATAAGGAAATAACTGAGGCATACCTCCAATATGGTGGGTACTACATTGAAAACCATAGCGGAGAGAATGAAATTTATTGCACGGCTACCACGATCAATTATTCTACTTAATGCACCAGTTTCTCGACTGGAAAAACAATGTCTACGTGAGAAGGATACACAATGAAACAATAGACAACACACTAATAATGCAGAAGCTGAGAAGCATAAATGCAGGTGAATATTTTGTAGCTTTGATGGTTAAGTCAATAAAAATTCTCATTTAAATCATTTTTCAGAGTCCTCAGTAATGACTGGTTGGCGTTCTCAAGTGCACGAATAAACACAATACAAGGGTAGCTAATCAACGCTCAAACCCTATTGGCCCAGTTCCACTTCCACCACAAATCTCATTGAAAGTGCCAGACATTGATTTTTAGGGTCGCGAGACACATCAGGCCAAGCCCATAATTAAATATAAGCCACTTTATAACAATCAGGTCTTAACTAATTACATTCATGGAATTTGAAAGAAAGTTAGATGGAACTGATATCACCAGAAAACTGTAACTGTTGAAATAACCCAGAATTCTAGGTAAAAGGCTACTATAGAAACTATTAAAAGTGACTAATTAAAGACTATTAAAAAAGCTACACAAAAACCCTTGAAACAATCCAATGTGCAACTATAAGTCTATAACTGTCTTGTTTTTGTTAAAAAAATTCAAACCTTCTAACTCTTGTTTATCAAGGAGCTACTAACCTGAAGTAAAATAAAATTAAATCTTTTAAAAAAAGATACAATGAATCTATTTAATTTGGTTTTAACTTAAATCAGATGGTTCACTAAAAGTTAAAACACTAGCAAACATTTTTGAATTGTTTAGAAAATTTAATTCATGTTCATTAATAACAGTTAAAACCTACATTAGCCAAAAAGAAAAGGTGTGCTAAGCTATGAATAGTGATAGATCGTGCTCAGTCTGCACTTTCTAAAATCTCTTAATTAGTTAGTAAAAGATGATCAAACTCAAACTATAGAATTGCATTGGTATGCATAAAGACCAAGAAATGACAAGATAAGGTTATAGCTATTTGGGAACTATAATATAAAAATCTTCGAGTTCTTGAGAGAAGCCATGGACGTGAGAGAGAGAGAGAAGAAGAGAGAAGAGAGAAAGAGAAGTGAAAGGTTTTTGTATTATTGAACTTATGAATTACAGGGACCTATCTAACATTATATAGAGAGAAGGTCAAACTAACAAGAAGTAACAAACTAACAGAATACTAACAGAAGAGTAACAAACTCAAAAGAGGGAAACATCCCATGCAAACAGGTATATTAAAAGAAGCTACACCCATATATCTAATACACCCCCGCAAACTCAGGGATCTTGAGTCACTGAGTCAAGAACACTGAGTTTGGTTCTTAAGTGAGCAAAACGTTCAGAGGGAAGAGGCTTTGTCAATGTATCTGCCAGCTGATCTGAAGAAGGAATGTGATGAACAATAATCTCATTTGCAAGAACTTTCTCACGAACAAAAAATATATCCAGTTCCATGTGCTTTGTGCGGGCATGCAGAACAGGATTGTGAGAGAGAGCCACTGTGCTAAGGTTATCACAGAAAACATGAGGAGTATCCAAAGAAACCTGTAATTCACAAAGAAGAGACTTAATCCACAAGATTTCTGCACAAGCAAGTGCTAAACTTCGATATTCAGCTTCTGTTGTGGACCTTGCTACAAGAGTTTGCTTCTTGGACCACCAAGAAACAAGATTAGGACCCAAGAAGAGTGCTGCCCCCGAAGTTGAACGCCTATCATCAGGATCACTTGCCCAATCAGCATCACAGTATGCAGTGAGGGTAAAGGGAAGATGAGAACTCGCCTTTTTAAGAACAAGGCCATAGGTAATAGTCCCTTTTAAGTATCGTAAAATTCTCTTCACAATTTTCCAGTGATCCTCTAAAGGTTGACCCATAAATTGGCAAACCTTATTAACAGCATAACTGATCTCAGGGCGAGTGATTGTTGCATATTGAAGAGCACCCACAATTGATCTGTATAGATGAGGATCTGAAAAATAGTGTGATCCAAACCGTGAGAGTTTACAATGTGAAGGCATGGGAGAAGAAATCCCTTTAGCATCAAACATATCAGCTCTAGTGAGTAAATCACGCAAATACTTAGACTGGGACAGCACCAGGCCACCAGAAGAATGAGGCTTAACCTCCACACCAAGGAAGTAGTCAAGAGTGCCAAGATCCTTTAATGCAAACTGAGAATGAAGCTGCTGAATCAGATGCTGAATATAAGAAACATCAGTACCAGTCACAATAATGTCATCAACATATACAAGGATGTAGGTGCAGTGAGTAGAAGTCTTGGAAATAAACAATGAAGGGTCACAACAGCTTGATCTGAACCCAAACTGAACCAATGCACCCTTTAGCTTATCAAACCATGCTCTAGGAGCCTGTTTAAGGCCATACAAAGCTTTATTGAGCTTGCAAACCAATCCCTTATCAGAATCTTCAAACCCAGGAGGCTGAGACATGTAGACATCTTCTTGTAAATCACCATTTAGAAAAGCATTATTAATATCCAACTGCCGAATTGCCCAGGAGTAAGTGAGAGCAAGAGTAAGCATTATGCGAATGGTGACAGGTCTAACAACAGGTGAGAAGGTTTCATTGTAGTCAAAACCTTCTTGTTGATGAAATCCCTTAGCCACAAGTCTAGCCTTATATTTATTCACAGAACCATCAGGATTTTCTTTAACTTTAAACACCCACTTACAGCCAATGAAATCCCTGTCAGGAGGTAGAGTCACAAGAGTCCAAGTATTGTTAGTCATTAAAGCATTATATTCAGCCTTCATGGCTTCAAACCAAGGGGGACTGTGTAGAGCTTGTTTCACAGTAGAAGGTTCAATATGAGCAAGAAGAGCAATGGATCTGGCTGCTGTCTTTGATCTGGTTTGAATAGAATGAGTAGGTGAAATTATTGGTAATGAGTTAGGAGGAACATATTCAGAGACAGAAGAAGAAGAGGAGGAAGAGGATGAGAGACCAGGAGAGGACTGAACAGTTTGAACAGGAAGAGGGCTGTGACAAGAGGGAGAAGAACCAGATTGTGAGGTGGAAGGCAAAGGAGAGCGCAAGGGAGAGGAGTGAGAGTGAACAGGAGACAAAGGAGGACTAATTGGAGTGGTAGTAGGACAAGAAGAGGAGACAAGAGGAATATGTGCAGAAACAGGAATGATTGGAGGAATAGGACTAATATTTGTGTCAGTCCAAGAATGATAAGGAAATTTATATTCATTGAATAAAACATCCTTGGAAACATAGACTCTACCTTCTTTACTTAAACAGACATAACCTTTGTGACTTGTGGAGTAGCCAAGAAATAAACACTCTTGAGAGCGAAATTCAAGTTTGTATCTGTTGTAGGGCCTCAAAAAGGGAAAGCAAGCACACCCAAAAGTTTTAAGAAACTGATAGTCTGGTTTTTGCTTAAACAACTTTGTGTAAGGCACATCAAAATGTAAAGATGCAGTGGGTAATCTGTTTATTAAATATACTGCTGAAAGAAAGGCATAATCCCAGAACTTTAGTGGTAAAGAAGCATGGGATAGTAATGTCAAACCAGTTTCAACAATATGACGATGTTTACGTTCAACAACACCATTTTGATGATGAGTGTGTGGACATGCAACTCTATGAGCAATTCCATGAAGTTTAAGATAATCAGTAAAGGACCGGAATTCCCCACCCCAATCAGTTTGTAAGGCCTTAATAGGTAACTGGAATTGAGTTGTGACCAATGAATGAAATTGTTTAAACGTAGAGAAAGCATCTGATTTTTGTTTCAGTAAATAAATCCAAGTGTATCTGGTATGAGCATCAACAATAGACAAGTAATAAGTGTATCCCATGGTTGATATAAAAGGAGCTGGACCCCAAAGGTCACAATAAAGAAGAGTAAAAGGGGTATCATATTGAGACAATGAGGGATATGAGGGGAGTCTATGAGCCTTACCAAGACAACAAGAGGAACAAAATTCACTGACAACTTTATTTGAAGCAGGAATGTTACAAGAGTGAAGCACCTTAGCCAATGTAACATGATTGGGGTGCCCCAAACGACAATGCCATAGGAAAAATGCAGAATCAGAAGACATACATGACTGTCTATCACTATTACAAGGCTGACCAGTATTATTGTCCATTTTATTGACACTATGAACATGATTACATTGTGAAAAGGCAGCAGACGTTGGAGACAATTGACTAGAAGAAGCAGATGTCAAAGGAAGAGAGATGTCTGAGAATTTGTACAAACCATCATCTCCAAGCTCTCCACGAAGAAGGATGTTATGAGACACCTGTGATTTGACAAAACAAACGTTGGGATGAAACTCAAAATAGACACAATTGTCTTTGGCAAATTGACTGACACTCATAAGATTTTTCATAATGGAAGGAACTAACAAAAGATTTTTAAGATGCAAACTTGTGTTAGAATCACAAGGAGACAGAAAGCTTGAAGATCCAATTGCTCTAATGTTCAAACCTTGCCCATTACCAATGATAACCTGATCAGAACCACTTAGTTGTTGGCTCTGAATCAAATTCATTGGGTTTGAAGTAACATGATGTGAAGCACCGGAGTCAGGATACCATTCAATAGCTGGAGAAGAAGCAGGAGTTGGAAGCAACCCTGGTTGAACGGCCATCATAGCCTGAGGAGCAGACATAGCTGGACGAACATACTGATATTCAGGTCGAATATATTGATAACTTCTCTGTTGAACTTGTGGAGTCTGATTCTGAGCAAAAAATTGTCCATTCGAAGAGCTCTGTGGAGGTGGAAGTGTGGGTGTGAAGTCTTCATCGAAACGATGCCAGCAAGACCTCACATCGTGTCCGTACCTATAACAGAGCTGACAAAAGACATTTTGTCTATTTCCACGGCTTCGACCTCTATTATTTCTTCCAATATATCGTCCTCGACCTCTGTTGAAGTCATTAGAACGAAAGTTATTGACGAAAGCATGCTGTTCAGAGACCTTACCAGTGCTCTGTTCTGGATTCGCTAAAACAGGGGCAAACAGAGGAGTAGTTTCAGACGTGTTACTCTGTTTCTGAGCAACGTTTACAGTGACAGAGTCAACAAGAGACTCACTCTGCTTCAATAGCATTTGTTCATGTGTCATTAACTCTATAGCTAAATCCTCAATAGAGTAAGGATTTTCTCTTCCATGTACAGTCGTCACAAACGCATTGTACTCGACTGGAAGACCTTCCAGTATGTAATCTGTTCTATCTTCAATTGTGACCGGATTACCGATAGCCTTTAGCGAATCACATAAACTTTTGATTCGAGACAAGTAATCTTTCGCAGATCTATTCCCTTTCCTTATGGATCTTAATTCCTAACGCAACTGACGAGATCTAGACTTCATTATTCCATGAAAGAGCTTGTGTATCTTGTCCCAAGCTTCATACGCATATTTGACTCCAAGAATCTCATTAACAACAGATTCGGAAATTGTTGACAGAAGCCAAGACAGCAACATCGAATCTTGAGTAATCCACTGTATATACTCAGGATTTTGGATCTCATTCGCACGATCTTCATCAGACAAAAACTGTAGAGGAATCTTTGGATTAACAAGATGACGATGAAGTTGATGTGAGGTGATAATCGGTTCAACTATTTGATTCCAGAACAAATAGTTATTCTCAGCAAGCTTCACAGTGATCTGATGATTGAAAAGAAGTGGTGAGCGATTTTCCATTTGTGTTGAATCTCTGTTCGATCTAGAGGAGGCTGGAATACTGTTCTCTGTTGAGGTGTTGTTCGACGCGGAAGACATGGTAGAGCACCAATGGATCAGGCCCTCAGAGAGAGAGCTCTGATACCATCTTCGAGTTCTTGAGAGAAGCCATGGACGTGAGAGAGAGAGAGAAGAAGAGAGAAGAGAGAAAGAGAAGTGAAAGGTTTTTGTATTATTGAACTTATGAATTACAGGGACCTATCTAACATTATATAGAGAGAAGGTCAAACTAACAAGAAGTAACAAACTAACAGAATACTAACAGAAGAGTAACAAACTCAAAAGAGGGAAACATCCCATGCAAACAGGTATATTAAAAGAAGCTACACCCATATATCTAATAAAAAACATTAACGTAGCCTTTAACTAATAGCTTAAGCTTTTGGGTTAAAATGATTCTTTATATGATATCAAAGCCTCTATGACCAAATGTTTACGAGTTCGATTCTCACCATCCCTATTCTATTAATAAATAATTAAATGTTTAATGTTGGGAATTCAAGTGTGAGTAGTGAAGTCCCATATTTGTTAGAAATGTGTCGTGAAGACTATATAAGTGAAAGGATCCATAAATCTAGCAACGCCTTAAGGTTTTGGGTTGAGATCTGGTGTCCGAACCCACTTATTATAGAGAGTTTGTAACTCAACCCATTTGATGGTGGATCTCCCCCTACCATGGGCTCCTCCCCGTTGCCCAACAATAGCAGAAGGCTCCTTAACTTTATCTCTAGTATTCTTGTTTCCTCAGTTTGCTCTTCTCCATTTAGTTTTGTAAAAGCGTAACATATTAACATAAACATTTCATAGAACAAAAAAATATTAGCCCTCTCAGCATGGCAGATGTCATACCTTAGATGATACCGAAGGTCAAGATCATGCAAGTGTGAGAAGACCTGAAACAGTCAGGAACTAAAGTAAATTGAGCATCTTAACATCGTACAACCAACTTAGGTATGATTTTAAAAAAGAGAGGGAAAAAGGAAAAAAACTTAAGCTGTTTAAAAGAAGAATCTAATCTAAAATCTGGTAACCCATTAATACATACAGAACAGATGTACCAAAAATTCTTATTGCTTATCAGTTGTTCCTGAAGGGATGGGGCAATGAAATACCAAAGCCATGAAAGCAGCATACCTTCCTGGATACTAATCGAATTGTTCGCAGTGCTACCTTAGAAAATATAGCAGTCCGCAGTTCTGCCAAAATTAGTTGCATCCAATAAATAAAAGTTAACAGAATGAATCATGAAAAACCATGCCTCTTCACAAAAATACATAGGTGAAAGTAACCACATCAATAATGTAAATGCAAATGTCCAGATGGAGGACACTAGCAGCTAGAGCTGGCAGTTATATGAGGCTTGGCTCGCTAACAAATCAATAAGCTAGCCTCTATGGACTTGAGCTGGCTTGAGTTGGAAATTGGCTCGTCCAGTAATGAACCGAGCATGGACTTTCACTATTTGACGCTTGGCTAGCTAACCACTCAAAGAGCTTGGCTCATGAACTCATGAGCTGAGCTTGAGCTAGAAATTTTGGTTCGTTTAGTAAATGAACCGAGGTTGGACTTCATATGTTCAGATTACTAGTTCATGAGCTAGCTAGCGCTCTCTCTCTCTATATATATTGTGAACTTTAATTAACTTCTTCTAATCTTGACCATCCATGTAAGATTGAAAGGCCAATATTAGCTGCTCTCATCTCTTACAAGAAAATAGCGTTCTCACTTGAAACCTATTGGTAAATCAACATATTGAATATGCTAATCAATGATTGGGTGCTACTGTTGGTTAATCAAACATTGTTCAGAACCAACTATGCTATTGGATTTTAATTTTTGAGATGAGTAAAATCACATACAAATTTCAAGCTTAGCTCATTGAGCTTGAACTTCTCATGAGCTCATAGCGAGCTGAACTCAAGCCAACAATATGAACTTGTTTCTTATTCATAGTAGTTAATTGCGCCGCAATAGAGCCGCGAGCCGCGCAGTGTAGGCGCTGCGGTGCCTCGCCGCAAGAAACCTCACCGCGCCGCACCGAAACGCAATAGTGGCCATTGCGATCGCATTTGCAGCCATATTGCTGTCATAAGGCAAAATGTCAATTTTTTCCTAAATTTAAATGTGTAACAGAAAAAATTTAAGGGTTTTTTAGTCTATCCACGTCTCTGTCACTTCTTCTACTATCTCTGCCTTTAAAAAATGTTTCTTTTTGTCATTATTTCTGTCATATATCTATTCCGCTATTTCCGCAAACGCAATCCGCTATAACGCTATAGCGTTCTTCGGGGTTGGCCGCGACATTCCGCAATCCGCATTTGATTACTATGTTCTTATTGAGCTTGAGCTGAGCAAATTATCATTGAGCCACTTGAGCCCAGCCAAGGTCGCCTCAGCTCATTGCTAACACTCCTAGCAGCAGCATTGAAGACTAATAAGCGTGCAAATGCCAATATCAGCTATCAATCATTGGTTTGCACACATGCCTATTAGTGGGACCTTTTGCAGAAATTTATTAGTAGTTATTTGAGTAATTTCTGCAATATTTTATTGTATTTTGGGAAGACAGTGCCTTAGGCTATTATTGGGCTTGGATTATGACCTTTAAGTGCTTTAAAGTCATACATTGATTTTTTAAGTGATGCTTAATTAGTTATGAAGCCCAAATCCTCATTGGATAAGGACTTTATTAGTTACACTTGTGGGGTCAGTCATAGGAAGACTATTTAAACCATTGTAATGATTTATTCAGATTTGATTTTCAGTTTTCTGAGATCAGCATCTTTAAGGGTGTCTCTTTGCCTTCAAATTTTCTTAGGGATAGGGTTATGTTCTCAACTTCTCTTGACTGTTCTGCCCATGGCTGTTTCAAGGGTGTTTCCATGTCTTATATGCAGCCCTGCTGCACTCCCAGTTTCCACTGATTCCTTTCTTTTGTCTTTGTTTTAGATTAGTTCATTTCAGCTATTGAGGATATACCTTATCCTCGCTCCAAGTCTACTTACTTACTTATCTTCCCTTTGATAATACTTAAAAGAGCGGAAGTTAAATCTTTTAACATAAATATAGGTCCAATGAACATAAAATATAACTTCAACAGGTGCTTCCTTTGAGAAGCCTAGGCATAAAAATTTAGAATTGTAATGTGGTTTCCACTCCCATAGGTAAGACCAGCTTCAACAGGTAGACAAAACAGGTGATTATATAGCAATCACTTCATTTATAAATACCATTGAAAGCAGAAGCTCCAGTACGTGCAATCCCATATCCAACCAACACGGCCACCGGGGTTGCAAAAAGAGCCAGCGCAGTTGAATTAGAAGTAAAAGCACCAGCATTGCCGGTGGCAGTCGTCAACCAATCAACTGCAATCTTGAATAAGAAAGGGACCTGAACATTCAGAACCTGAAAGATAAAACAAGGCATGAACCATCAGACTGGGCAGTAGAGATCAAGTGCCAATAACAAGGATCAATTATCAGCATCAGCAGGTTAACCACAAAACAATAAACAAGTAACCAGGTCAGACCTTAGCACCAACAAGTAAACCCAATGCAGCAATAATCCGAAACCGAAATTCGAGGGTATCTTTCATCCACAAGTAACTGGCAAGTGTACGAAGGATCTTCATATCAGCGACTTGTTCCCCAGGAGGTGATTTAGCAATGGTGGAAGCTGACTTTTGTTTCTGGGTTCCATCATCAGTTTTAGTTGATGTTGAGAACAACGCTCGCCCATCTACTGTTGAACTCTGTTCCACACAATCAGCATCAAAGCCATTGAATTTGAACCAATCACAACTATTTGTTTAAAAGAAAAGAAAAAAAAAAAACAAGACAGGCATTTGAACGAACAGATTGTGGTAGGTAAGGTCTGGTTACTCTGCCATGTTGCGAAGAAGAAGAAGGTGATGAATCAGAGAGAAACCCCTTTATAGCAAAAAGTAAACTTGGGCATGTTTTGGGTTGGCGGTGATTCAAACTGATTCCATAACCGTAACCGTAACGTCCTGTAGTGCGAATTGGCGAGGTGGTGGTGATGCCAGAAGCACTTAAAAGCGAGCGAACTCGATTGCCACTACCACTACCAATGGTGGGTCTGGCATCGAGTTGAAGAAGGTGCCTAGACGCACAAGTAACAGCAGCAAGCATTTTTCTGAAACCCAAAGTTCACACCTTTGTTTGTTTCTCTTCTGCAAATGAGTCTAAAGGAAAGAAAGAACTTTCTTTAGTTCAACGGATTTGGGAAGTTTAGGAACAAACCCTAATCAAATTGTTTATTGATAGGCAAAGTTTAAAAGGAAGAAGATGGAGAAATTCTTGTGTGGTAGTAGCAAATGCAATAGCAATAGTAATGCTTTACTTGCTTAGCCTCCTTTCCCCTTCCTTCTATTGACTTTTTACATGTGTTATTTTGCGAGTAAATATTCACTGCTCCGGTATTTACATATTCCCTTTATTCATTACAGGAGCATTTGCAATCAAGTTAATGCACAAATTCATTCCCGACGAAGACACGTGAATGTAAAATTATTATTTTTTTAGGCGAAAGGGAATGTAAAATCCTAAAAGCACAATTGGATCACGTTTTTTCAATTGAAATTCCTGAAAGTACGGTACAAAGAGTTGTGACGAGCTTATTATCTCTAACTTAGGTACATGGCTAGAATATGTAAAATTGCTTGTCTCCTTCCATCAGTGACACTACTTGCACAGTTGACAATTAATTTGACGGCACAAAGGTTTAATTCTATTCATCCCATGTTTTAGGCAAAACAATTGCTTTGATTTCAAGATCATAAAGCTTGGATTAAGGAATTAAGCAACTGTCATCTTGAATACATTCTTGTTACCTCTGGATTTCATTGGTGTTTGGACATTAAAGCAGAAGTGATTACATTTCACGATCGTGAAGCACAAGTCTGCATGCAAGAAAATGTTTTTGATGTCCTGGAGTAATATAACTAGTGACATAATATACTTATCACCAAAAACGTTTATTACTTTTACCACCAATCTAATCACAGTTAATTTAAAGGTTATAATTTATTAAGAATTAATGATAAATTAATAAATACAAATCAATAATTTCCAATAAAATATAATCATGGAATTGACATAGATTAACGGTGATTAAATTAATTTTAAGAGTGATAAAAAAATTTTGCCATATAATTAATGGAAAAGTTTTATAACCGTTGTTCTACCCAATCAAGTCGATTCTAATAGGACTTGATAGGATCTTGGATGGCTTCCAGATGTAGAAGCAAGAGCACAAAACCCTTACCATCTACTCTCCCCTTGAGGGAGGCTATGACCACATAATGGCTGTTGACTTCACATTCCTCAGACGCCAAGATTACTATTTCCTTGACCTCTCAACCCGTGGCCTTGATAATGGTGATCCCCAAAATCCTTTCTGTTTGCAGTGAGTTTATTCCTTAAGAATCAAACATACTCTTTTGTTCTGTACGATGACATTTACTCAATTTTACACAAGGATATTGTCAATGATCTTAGGCTCGAAATGTCAAGCAGCTGATGCTCCATACTGCATTGCACTGAACACGGACGGCAAAAGGATATAGGGAAAATGAAGCTCCTTTCTAAATAAGTAGATCTGCCACAACCATGAATGATACAATCACAAGGTTTCATTTTTGTCAAAGAATAAGCATTTTCATCCAAACATGGTGTACATGAGATTCTCTTTTACTAAAACTACTGCAATTGATTTCTAGTAATGACATCTCGATATAGGAAAGCAAATTAACTTCCGTGAATAGAAAACGACCGCTATAAACAGCTGAATCAAACACAATAAATCCTAACAGAACTGCAATACAAAACCTATTCTAATTTTTCAATTTTTGATACAACAACAACCTATTTTAATGTTACCCGGTGAGTTTTTCCATCTATTCTATCGTATAACTTATGAGTAACATCCTAATTATCTGTACAGAATCTTAAACTGTGATGCACATGATAGAAAGCCTTGCTGGTAAGTGGTAAGCTGGAAACCCAATCTGCCAAACTCTTAGAACCCGCTGACCTTGGAGCAATTGCCTGTAATTAATTCACAAAAATATACTGGGTTCACCTGCATAGAAAAGGACTAAATTCTCCGTTTCCCACGTCTTCTGGTGTCTATATCAACTAGCCTTGATGATGATGGAGCAGGTAAGGGTGCTGACAGACCAATAGATTCTGGGATGTCAAGATTCACTCCCATAGTAGGGCCTGCCATTGCACGTTTGATGTCCAAGTCATGAAATTGGTGAACTTCAAATCTTACTTTGTCAATCTGTTAATCAAGATGGTGAAACAAACAATAATTAAAACCCAAACACATAATGTATAATGCTTCTTTGTCAAGATGACCTTACTATTTCAATATGATAAATGGATGCATGTGCATCAGCAAGTCTCTTATGCAAATCTTCTGATTTTTTTGTCTGATACTCAGCATTCTCCATTTCGTTTCCCCTTTCCCCTAATTCTTTATATAAAGCTGCAAGAGCCAAGAAATATATTCATACAACATAAAAAAAGCAGAAGATACAAGAAGCAACATTAATACAGACAAACAAGGCCTCCCAAAAATGTCCAAGAGCCTACTCCAAATACTTTTGCAAAAGAACAATGCATAAGTAAATAACTACGGTCTTTGAGCTGCTAAAACTATAACACAAACATTGGAAAATGATGCCCTACAGGGTCTCTGCAAACCTACAACAGATTGTTGGTATTAACCCAATTAATATAGTTTGCATGAAAATCAAGACCTTGAAGGGCACCTGCTTTCTACATAAGACTAGCAAGGCCACAACAAACACAAGGAGAGGGAAGTATCTGGGGAAAGGATAATGTTTACAAGAATAGGTTCATAATAATCCAAGGTCCAGATCCTATCAAACATATCTTCCAGAGAAGGCTGAATAGGATGAAAAAGAGAAAGTTCGTATGCTAAATCAGAGATTCTCTATAAGTAAAGTTACTAAGTAAAGTTACTAAGGACACGAAAAATTCACAGCAGACAGTCTGCCACCAGAATGAGGACAAGTCTTGGAATAGCGGTAAGGTTGTTCCTTGTGATATTCAAGTCTAAAAAACAGCCTCTTTGCAAAAATGCAAGGATATGACTGTGAACAATCGATCCTAACCCCTACCTTTGCAAGTCAGATAGCCTTGTATACTGGTGTTTTCCCTTTCTAGTCAGACGCCAGAAACTTGTAAAGAATATAATCAATTTATAGAATAGTGTAAAATGAATATTAAATGAGAAAAAAGCCGCTAAAAAGGGTAATATCCTACACATAAATCCTCACAAAACATTCAAGACTAGAATTCTTGGTCTTGTGTGTGCTAGCCGAAAATTTCATGAAGAGGACCAATAACACCTAGGCGCCTATGTCTTGTGATTTTATTCGGATTAGAATCTGATGCAATCCAGCTCAAGAAGTATAAAAGAGGCCAAGATAGACATGTGTGGATCCGGACTCAATCAGGCCCAAATGATCAAGAGGAAATTCCCAAAATACCCCCTAATAAACCCGTAACAGAATGCAGCAAGGAGGTGGCTGAAGTTGGTTATATCTAGTGGGAAGGAGGGGGAGAGAGGTAGGCAGAAAAGCATGACGTCTTGGGAGAGCGTGGGACCTCTAAGAATTGTCTCACAACTATCTTGCAATTTGTTTAGCATTTCTTTTTCTTTCAGTATGTCAAATTCAGCATTGTAATTTCTTTTCAGTAGTTTTTCCATTGCTAAAGCTGTAATCTCTGATATGAATATGAATCAATGAGATATTCAGTTATATTCCTTTGGAATCTCTGTGTGAATCCTTTGAGTTAAACCGTGAGATCTAGAATAGTATTTGCAACCCTAACAATTGGTATCAGAGCTCCGATCTAGGAGCTCTGGGGAATGGTAGTAATGAGACTAATGGAGCATCGTATGGATTTAATCGAAGAAGGAATGCGTAGGGGATGCGCAAGGCATGAAGAGATGTTACTGAGATTGGACGAGAACGAAGCTCGACATGCAGAACTTCTTAATCAGCTAAGAACAAATGAACAGGGAATGAATGAGGTGTTAAGGAGGTTAGACGTGATGGCTGCGAGGGGACGAACACCTCCACGAAACGGAGAACATGAGGAAGAGGATGCTGGTTCACCAGAAAGAAGAAATGGAAGAAGAACTTACAATAATTTTTTAAATAATCGACGATTGGAGGTCCCCATTTTTTCCGGTGATGATGCTTTTGGCTGGCTTAGCAAGGTGGAGCGTTATTTCACGGTGAATGGTGTAACAGAGGCGGAGAAAGTAGCCACGGTGTTGGTGGTCTTGGAGGGAGAAGCCCTTCACTGGTTCCATTGGTGGGAGGCGGGCCATCCGAACGCAACATGGGGAGTTTTCCGGCGAGAATTGCTCAGCCGCTTCCAATCAGAAGCCCTTGATAATCCTTATCGGGCTTTATACACCCTCAAGCAAAATGGCAGCGTGATGGAATATAGGGCGCAATTTGAGAAGATGGTGGGCGCTTTTCGTTTTGAAGATGAAGATCTCCTCAAAGGTGCATGGATGAATGGAGTTCGCAACAGTATCCGTGAAGAATTGCTCATGTCACCGATGCTGGGGTTGACGGACATGATGAAGTTATCGATCAAAGTGGAACGCAGGAATGCAGCGTGGAAGGACGAAGGCTTGGGTCCGATTGGAAGAAATTGGGCCTCAGGATCGAACAGGGTAAGTATGGGCCAACAAAGGGGAAACGGCCCAAATGAAAATAAGAACTGGGCTAACCCAAGTTCTGGCCCAAACCAGGGGAACAAACCCAATAATAATGCTTCGGCCATGGGTTCGAATCAGACAAATGGGGTTTCGTCGAGTTCCAGATCCGGAACTATGGAAAACCCTAGTGTTGGGGGTGGAGCGAAAAACACATCCCAATCAGCCGGATCTCGCACCGGAGAACTCGACGGCGGACAGGTGCGTCGTCTTTCGCAGGCCGAATGGAGAGACCATCAACAAAAGGGGTTGTGCTTTAAGTGCGACGAACGATGGCATCCAAATCACCGGTGTCAAGTTCGACAGTTGCATTTGTTGATCGTGGACGACGAGGAGATGGAGGACAAGGATGGTAAAGAAGATGGAGAAAGGGAACAGCCGGCGATGGAAGCGGTTGAGACGGACAAACAGTTACAACTTTCCTTACAAAGCTTGCTAGGGCTCTCTTCAAGCCAAACCTTGAAGGTATGGGGAAAAATCAAGGACCAACAGGTGGTGGTTATGGTTGATTGTGGAGCGACAAGTAATTTTATTAAGAAAGAGATGGTGGAGGAACTCGGACTTCTGGTCGGTGACACCCCTTCTTACCAGGTTGAAATTGGTAATGGGGTTAAAATCGAGTGCAAAGGGGTATGTAGAGGAGTGGATTTAAACATTCAGGGGACACAGATCAAGCAAGATTTATACCTTTTTGAATTAGGTAGTGCTGATGTTGTCCTGGGCTTGGAGTGGCTAACGCAACTGGGAGAGATCAAAGCCAACTTTAAAGACATGACTCTCAAGTATGGTGAGAAGGGAAGGGAAACAATACTCAAGGGAGATCCTTCCTTGTCCAGATCAGAAGCTTAGTACAGGTCTATCTCTAAAGCCTTGAGAGACCAGGGGCAAGGGTTCTATATTGAGGCTAATGGGGAGGTGATTCCAGAGGAGGGAGAACAGTGGGCAGAGCTGAACCTACTTTTGACAGAATTTGGTGATTTTTTTAAGGTACCCACGGAGTTACCTCCAACCCGCAACATTGATCATGCCATTCATCTCAAGCCAGGAAGTCAGGTGCCCAATGTCCGACCATACAGGTATCCTCATTATCAGAAAACTGAGATTGAAATGTTAATAGCTGAGTTGTTTAGCAATGGTATGATCCGTCACAGTATTAGCCCATATTCCAGTCCAGTCATTTTGGTTAAGAAAAAAGATGGGAGTTGGCGTGTCTGTGTTGATTACAGAGCGCTCAATAAAATTACCATTCCTGATAAATTTCCAATGCCTTTGGTGGATGAACTCCTGGATGAATTAGGGGGTTCCTTGATTTTTTTCAAAGCTGGATTTGAAGGCAGGGTACCATCAGATAAGAATGCGGGTGGAGGACATACCAAAGACAGGGTTCCGAACACATGAGGGTCACTATGAGTATGTGGTGATGCCTTTCGGGTTGACCAACGCTCCGTCAACTTTTCAAGCACTTATGAACGACATTCTTAGACCGTTCCTCAAGAAGTTTGCATTGGTCTTTTTTGATGATATATTAGTTTACAGCAGCAGTAAAGGGGAGCATCTTGAACATCTGAGGGTTGTGTTTCAAGTGTTGAGACAACATAAATTGGTGGCCAATAAAAAAAAGTGTACCTTTGGAAAAACTCACATGGAGTATTTGGGTCATTGTGTTTCTGCTGCGGGAGTTGAGGCTGATCCCGAAAAGATTAAGGCAATGGTTTCGTGGCCAACACCTAAGAACGTCAAGGGACTTCGAGGGTTCCTTGGATTGACTGGATATTACAGGAAGTTTGTGAAGGATTATGGGAAGGTGGCAAAACCTCTTACAGAGTTATTAAAAAAAGATGGCTTCAAGTGGAATCCAGAAGCGGAGAGCAGTTTTCGGACTTTGAAATTGATGATGAGTTCGGTTCCAATATTAGCTCTCCCCAATTTTAACAAGACTTTTACAGTGGTTACTGATGCTAGTGGGAAAGGAATTGGGCTGTCCTGACCCAAGAGAATAAACCTATTGCCTTCATGAGTCAAGGATTCTCTAATCGAGCTTTAGCTAAATCTGTTTACGAGAAGGAGTTGATGGCCATAGTCTTTGCAATACGCAAATGGAGACATTACCTTATATGGTAAAACACCGG